>CAUDMG010003968.1:685000-1245000 GCA_958450375.1 Homarus gammarus
CCCAGCAGGCGCATCTGGCGACTCTGTACCTGCCGTGAGGGAAGCACAACATTCATCGCCTCCACACACACTTATTCTCCCTCTCTACTCCCGCAGATATTGTGTATCTAGACAGTTGTCGCCAGCGACCGGCTCATCCACGCCATCGCCGTTGTCTCACATGAGGCACGCACCGCCCGTTCTGCCTCACATGTGCTATGCAACCCTGCAGACAACAAGTCTCCTACACAGCCTGGAGGGAAGGGGGAGTACTGTAGTGGAATTCTCCCCTACAAACGCCGTTTGTCGCTGCCTAGCCGACCCCACCTATTCCCCAGTGTATGCCTCGTGACCTAGGTCAACCAGCGCCGCCATACACCACGGAGCGGGGGTCAACTACTAAGCCACGCCTACCCCCGCTATTTAAGACCTGACCTCACGGTGATCTGCCTCTCGCTCTCGCTCTCTACCAACAGCCACAGCCAGCAACACCTCCTCCACCTCCGCCTGCCTGGCGGTCCTCTCTCCCGCTGGCGAGCATGGCGACCCACAAGCTGTCTTCCTGTGAGCATCCTCACCAACCAGCTCTCTCTACATCACGCTTGTAACCAGGCTGCCTTCCCAGCACCAAGCTGCATTGTACATTCAATACAACATGTATATAGAGAGCACATTGTGAGTTTCCTTTCTCCATTCCATCCTGAGTGTGAACACCAAACATCCCAAACCCCAAACTATCAGAAATAAACTGGTGCTTTTCCTCCTTTCTTTATTCATAGATATATTGCTTATTCCTCCTTATCCCGGTTCATACATGTATTTGCCCTAAATATTCTTGGGTAGGACTGTTTGTATTACCGTGCTATTTCATTTTGGTGTTCCTGGCATAATACACGTACAGGGGGGTAAATATGTTTATTTTTAGTTAAGCTTTGTTTCAATAAGACTGGAACATCTTTTAATAATTGTTTTTTCATATTAATAAAACTTTGAGTGACCTATGTCTAAAAATATATTTGGTCATTCGGTGCAGAGGATGAAGTACAGGTTCAGGTACTGCTACAAGTACAGACTTAGGTACTGTTACAGGTACAGGCTCAGGTACTGTTACAGGTACAGGCTCAGGTACTGCTGTAATGACCACGGTCTTACACGTCAGTTAGCGCCAAAGTCAAATGATTCATATTACGCTCAATAGCCCACAAAACATGTAACTCGGCTTTCGTTTGAGTCCTCCATCTGAGGAGTCCGTTTTCTCATCACTTCAAGACACCTCAGTCCTCCGTTATCCCATTTTCTCTGACTTACTGAAACCAACCTCTCTATAAAATGAATGTGAGTGTGAGAGAGAACACCTTTGTTTTGAGTCAACTTAGATATGTCTGTTTACAGTTGGAACATTCAAGATCCATTGTGAGTGGGGTAGAATGCTTCAACTGTCCTTATCGTTAGTAGAATGTGTCAAGTAAGTGAGTGTCGAGTTTGCCAGCCAGAGTGGCGTATTTTAGGTCGTCCGTGGGGGTATCCAGGGGTTTCTGATCGCGCCTGAAGTTATATCATTTTGTCGCCCCGACATCAGAGAATCTGATGTTTATAGTTTAATTAGTGTCAGTTGTCTATTTGAGAACGTCATTAATCTCCTGAACTATTCTGTCAACTGGTATAATCTCCAAGATCTAGCGCCTCCCTGTGAATAGCCCCTTGTTCGCCTCAGACCTAAGCTTGCAGAATTGATGTTATCAACGTGTATATTCCACCTTTTCCTGGCAAGCTCAACCTCTGATTAGGTTATATGAATAGACATAGGAAATTACCCTGATCAAGGACACCGGAGTTCATAACTAAGTATACAGTGATCCAAAACGATAGAGAAGTTTTGTTGTTGGTAAGATCGACCCTACTGGTATGAATATGGAGGCCCAAGCTGCCCAGCCGGTGCACATATATACCTCTACACGAGGGAGAATCACGCATTCGTGACTTCCTCAACGTCTCTCCAGGTATGTTAACGTGTGTTCCCGCCGCCTATTAATTCAGTTTAACTTAGTCAATTTTGGTGAATATCAGTGCTCATGTGTTAACATAGTGAATTCTGTGCCAATTAAGTCAAGTAACGTAGAGATTTAGATATTGTCGGAACCGTTGCCAGGCGTATGTTTTGTATAGTTGAAGTTAGACCTTTACGCATTCGTGACTTCCTCAACGTCTCTCCAGTGTGTTGAGCTGAATACTCAACGGCTAACGTCGGGCGGGAACCGGGTTGGACGATGCCGTTGATTCGACAGGACTGAACTGGGAAATCCGTTTCCTGCAAACCAGGCGCCCACTCCCTGAGCGTGTATCGGTCTATAACCGACCCCTAACAGCGATCTTCATTTGTTATAGAGACCAGCGTTACCATGCGGCACTCCTCACAGTTACATAGGCCTTATTATGGTATCTTGTTTGGGGGATAACTAGCAGAAATATAGTATCCCAGGTTAAGTATTGAACCACTGAATGAGAGTTAAAAGTGCCATGTCGCTCCTTGTGAATTAACAGGAGGTATTGTATGTTGAGATAATTGTGGAGTTGTTCATTGTGCTATGTATTCATTGGTAGTGACCATGAAATGATAATCTGAGAGTATAATGATATAACCAAGAAGTGAAGAGTAATTTGCTACTTGGTAAGGTAAGACCTGAGGGTCCAGTGATATCTGGTGTATACCCAGTACTGAATATCATTTGGCAGAGTGACAATACCACAATTGTCGATTGAAGTAATAAGTATTTGGAGGTATTTAATGAGGTAATAAGTTCTTGAAGTGTTTGATGACTTAAGAAATAAATTGCAGTTCTGCTTTGTCTGAGTGAATCTAAGAGGCATCTTATCCAATCACTGTGTTAATAAATATTGAATTAGTAATCTACGTCTACGAGTATCACCACTCTATCCTTTCCCACATTGGTTCTCAGAAAATAACTAACTCACGTGCCTAGAAGCTCGCTACCTAACAGTTAACTAAGAGATGTTATATTCTAGAAAATCCTGGGTGGTGGCAGTCCTACCGTTGTAAGTATAATAAGTGTGGTAATAACAAAGACATGGTTTCCCAGGTTAATCCATGGTTTAGAATATAACTAGAACGAAATATATGGAAGAGATCATAATATATGAAAGGAAATTTAAAGGAAGACCATTGACTTGGAAAACATAAGCAGAGAAGCATAAGAGTTACTTATATAAGAATGCTACACAGAACATATAAGTATATGAATAACTAGAATACTAACAGAAAAGAATAGCTGGATGGTAAATTATTGAAAAGAGAAAACTCGGCCCGTTACACTGCTACAGGTACAGGCTCAGGTACTGTTACAGGTACAGGCTCAGGTACTGCTACAGGTACAGGCTCAAGTACTGCTACAGGTACAGGCTCAGGTACTGCTACAGGTACAGACTCAGGTACTGTTACAGGTACAGGCTCAGTTACTGCTACAGGTACAGGCTCAGGTACTGTTACAGGTACAGGCTCAGGTACTGCTACAGGTACAGGCTCAAGTACTGCTACAGGTACAGGCTCAGGTACTGTTACAGGTACAGACTCAGGTACTGCTACAGGTACAGGCTCAGGTACTGTTACAAGTACAGACTCAGGAACTGCTACAGGTACAGGCTCAGGTACTGTTACAGGTACAGGCTCAGGTACTGCTACAGGTCTCAGTGTGATTGTGCCAAGCCCGAGCCTTCTGTGTGTGTGTGTGTGTGTGTACATTTCGCGGCATATGAGCTGCCAACAAATATGACCACTATGATGGCCTTGTTGAAGGTTTTGTTTAATGTTTAGTATTCGTGAAATAAATCTGAAAAATGTTAGTACATATAATTGTTATTGTGCCTTGAAATCTGCAGGGTTCCTCAGCACAAAGTAACATTATTTCCTTTAATGTGTTTTAGTTTTGTACATATAAAACCCAAGTAAAACAAGTAGGTATATATTGAAGTGTTGTCTATATATGACGTGAAATAGTCAAAATATCCACCACCTTGTTTCACAGCACCACACGATGCCGCCAACCATCAATTGTTCTGTTAATGAAATTCTGCGATAGCGAATTCCATTCTTCAACAATTTGCTTTTAATTCATCAATGTTATCAAATATAGTATTCCTATAAACTATTTTGTTTAACTCATTCTTTATTACACAGACATGAGACCATGAGTCTGGGCTGTTGGCTGGTCAATCATTAAGTTTACGTAGCCAGGAAATTCTTTATATAAATATACAGCGCCTTTCTGGAGTGTTAAATGTATATTGGTCCCATCACTGCCCTCTTATTTACTTCTGGAATATCACTTAATGTTTATAATTTTCACAACACAAAATAACCAAAAGTCCAGCACTGCGACAATGACCTAACGCAAATGCAAAAAGCTCCCATGGAAACTCTGCACCGAATGACCAAATATATTTTTAGACATAGGTCACTCAAAGTTTTATTAATATGAAAAAATAATTATTAAAAGATGTTCCAGTCTTATTGAAACAAAGCTTAACTAAAAATAAACATATTTACCCCCCTGTACGTGTATTATGCCAGGAACACCAAAATGAAATAGCACGGTAATACAAACATTCCTACCCAAGAATATTTAGGGCAAATACATGTATGAACCGGGATAAGGAGGAATAAGCAATATATCTATGAATAAAGAAAGGAGGAAAAGCACCAGTTTATTTATGATAGTTTGCCCACTAATAGTACAGTTTCGTGGTAAGATCAAGGGGGAATATCATCTACCTGGTTAACTTACGTAAACCTATACTCGCCTCTACAGTGTTTTGCGTATAATGTTTACTATTTTATTCTGGTTATCTGTAGAGTCAGCTGAAGCGGTTTTGGAGACGTACATTATTGTTAATATTGAAGGTTAGGACTTATAAAGAAAATGGTGTAAATTTGAGGGAGACTCACCTAATAAAAGACACAGTTAAGAAGTATTAATGGAACAATTCTAGAGAGTCAGTACACGTATAGTGTATGAACCAACAATTATATAGTTCATAAGTGTGTATAAATAGTGTATGGACCAACAATTATATAGTCTGGGGTGGCTCTTCTTCTGTCCTTTAGTTGATAAGCTTTCTTCCCTTTCTCTTCGCCACAATGTTGCTTCACTCTCTCTCTTTTACAGGTACTTTAACGGGCAATGTTCGGTGGATTTGGCATCCTGTGTACCGCCGGCAAGGCCGTGGGCTCGTAACACTCGTCGTGCCGGCGGTGCCCACCGTTTCTCAACTTCAATTTCAATTTCAACATTTTATTCCTTGATAGAGGAACCGGGATCCCAGCGCTGTCACTAGGTACCCCTGTACAATAACACCAGAAGCATCTGGCAAGTGTCACAAGTATATATAAATATTATACAGGGGCTTACTAAAGCCTAAGGAAGGAAGGATATTCCTTCAACACATCATCAATATTATTTACATAATATCTGGCCAGTATGGGGAGGATCATCGTGTCTCCGTCAGGGGGTCGTGGAGTGGTGGTCCAGCAGGCGTCACGGAATCGTTGTGTGTGGGACATATTAGGAGGTCGTGGAAAAGGATGCGGCTGTCGGGTCTTCTGCATAATGCACAAGAGCGTTGCTCAGGGGATGCGGGGATACCAATCTCCCAAGCAAAGTCATACCCGATGATTATACGGGCAGCAATCACGTCCCTTTTCCGCGGCCCTTTCCTAAGCTGTAAAAGTGTTCGAGGAACAAAGTACTCAGTTGTGGCCTTCTTACAGCCAGTTTTGGCAAGGCCATCTACTGCCTCATTCCCCAAGATACCGACATGACTGGGTATCCATAGGAATGTCACAGGACGGCCTGCATCCTGAAGTGTTGATGTGAACCCTCGTATTCGGAGGATGAGGTCCTTAGTCTCCCCTGATTTAAATGCGATCCTGTCGAGAGCACACCTGGAATCGCAGCTGACAAGCAAGGGGGCAGAAACCACCAGCTTCTTCCTCAGCGAGAAGGGCAGCAAGGAGGGCTATCAACTCGGCCTGAGTGGAGGATGCCCCGTCAGAAACTCCAAGAGAGAGTTTGGTAGGTTCAGGGGCAACAGGATTGGATATGTAGACACCAGCCCACACCCTACGTGTAGCAGGGTCAACAGAGCCATCAATTTAGAGGAGGACCCTACCTGAGGACCAGTGGGCGATCCTGGAGAGGTGGTATTTGCAGAGAATAACAAGGTTCACATGGGATTTCGGTAGCGGTCAAGTGAGGGCAATCACTTCAGGTTGAAAATCCAGCCAGGGAAAAGGAGACGAACCAACAGCAGGGGTGACAACAATATCAGGCAGGAGGTCGTGTTCCTGAAGGGCTCGGATGCGTGACCCTCGCCACTGTCTCCTAGATGGAAGTCGGCCTCGGACAGCAGGAGTCAAGTTGGCTTTGACATAGTTGCCTCGAGGATCCCATTGAATGGAAACGGTAGTTTTCAGGTAAAACTCCTAGACACGATTCTGTAAGGGGGAAGACCAAGTTCGATATGGAGAGAAGTACAGCGTGTCCACTGAGGGGCCCCAAGGATGATACGAGCAGCTTTCCTCTGGATAAGTCGAGACGGTTGACAGCAGTCCAACTAATGTTGACGAGGGCAGGGGCGGCGTAGTCGACACAGGAGCGGACAAAGGACTTGTACATGGTGAGAAGTACAGGGATGGTGGCACCAAGGGAACCCCTGCACATGGTAGAGAGGGGAGCGAGACGCCGAAAGCATATGTCTCGAAGATAGCAAACTTCTGACATGTGCGAGTTACATACACACCCAGGTATTTTGTCTCATTAACCCAGTCCAAGGGCGTTCCTGATAAGAAGAAGGGGGGGAGGCACAACACGACCGTGCGACAAGGCTTTCGTTTTCGCAGTTGAAAGACGGAAACCAAGTGAATCATACTTTCTGGAGACCAGATCAAGGGCTTCCTGCATGCTTAGGTAGTCAGGGGCTTGGAGGAGGACATCGTCGGCATATCCTGAGTGGACAACTTCTGTCGGCCACGGGAGAGATGCAATGGAGTCCATGAGAGTGTTAAACAAGGTGGGACTCCGGACTCCACCTTGAGGGGTGCCGAGGTTCATTTCTTGAACAGGAGATATAGAGCCTTCAACGCGAACCCGGGCCTGACGCCCAGTGAGGTATGAGGCGATCCATCGAAGAAGTCGCCCTTCAACCCTTAACCGCGCAAGTTCAGCTAAAATGAGGGCAGGCTGAACCGTACTAAAGGCTCCCTTGATATCAAGGAAGACGGAGACGCGGGCAGTCTGATTGCAATAAAAGGAAGCAATGGAGTGTGTTGTGCTGCGATGTTGAATGAAACCATTGAGTGAGTTGTGGGAGCCGCCTATGGTGTGAAGAAGGCGACGATGGAGTATCCTCTCCATCATCTTGCAAACACAGGAGGTAAGACTAATGGGTCGATATTTCCCAGGATCTCCCGGCTTAGGGATGGGGATAATAGTGGCATTTTTCCAGTTAGACGGGAGAACCCCATGTTCATAATACATATTGTAGAGAGCGAGCAAGGGGCCGTTAGGAATATTAGTACAGGCGTTGAGGACGGAGTAGGTTATCTGATCATTCCCAGGAGAGGTGTCTTTTCCAGAGCGACGAGCACTGTCAAGCTCGAACTGTGTGATGGGATGATCAGTGGTGGCAGGGGAGGTAAGAGCAGCACGAACAACAGGCTCAGACGCATCGATGCAAACCTGCACTGCCTCCTGCATCGGATCTGGAAGTGCCTCAGGGGAAGAATCTCGTGCCCAGTCCTCCATTAAAGAGCAGGCAAGGGTGACAACTGGAACGATAGAGACCCCGTGAAGGATAGCCAGTCTGCCTCACGAATCCGACGACGCTCCTGAGTTGCAAAGGGGCACCAGTTTTTTAAGTTTTCCCAGTTCTCTGGAGAGCAAGACCTCCGTATGGCAAAGTGGAGATCACGGGTTACCTGCCGGAGATGTCTCATGGCAGGGATACGATACCTGTAGTTGGTGGTACTTCTGGGGTGACGGGGAAGGCGTGTAGGGGTAGCGCGATTGACAGAGTCATTCACAGCATCAACAAAATCAGCGCTGTAGGAGTCAAGGGGCTGAGGGACGACGTAGGAATCCGCCCAGGTAGAAAGGTATTGAATAAAGGAAGGAACAGCATCTTGTATGAGACAGAGGCGAAGGAATCGATAAGGAGCTGATGTAGGGGCAGAGAAGGAGAGCCTGAGATGGGTAGTAACGGCACGATGGTCACTATACAGAGCAGGCTCCGTGCAGACGGTAGAATGAAAGGAGGTATGACCGTTCAATAGTAAGCCAACATCAAGGAAACTATGGGGGAGGCGAGTAGGATCGTCAGGACAAAGAAAGCGAACATCATCATCCCCATTAAGAAACTGAGAGATGTGATCCGTTAAGGGTAAGTGGGATGATCTGGAGTAAGAGTGGGATGGCGGGCATTAAAGTCGCCAAGAACAAGAGTGGGAACCCCATCATGGAGGTCGTGAAGAACCTGGGGGTCAAGAGAATCACTCTTGTAATGAACATTGACTACACGAAGGTCCGGTCACCAAGAGCAAGGGAGGCAGAAAGTAATTCAGACGGGGGTCCATATGAGTCAGGTGAAAGGAGACTAACAGGTGGAATGGTGTTACGTACAAGGGTGAGGAGGCCACGTGCCTGCCCATGGTACCGAGGCAGGGTGTAAAGAGTATAGCCAGAGAGGAAGAGTGGAGTAACATCGTCTGTGATGGTTTCCTGAAGTAGAGCAACATCTACTTGATGGGAGAGCACAAACTGAGTGAGGTCTGCCCGGCGAGGTCTAAGTCCCTGGATGTTCCATTCTAAGAAGAGGAGGGAGCGGCCCCTGGTGTGAGATGAAGAGTCGGTGGGGATAGACGGGGCTCCGGAGGATGTACCAAATTCTGTTGAGGATATTGGAGAGGGAGGAGTGGGAGAGCAAGGGATGATGTTGTTGTTGCCTCTGCACAGTCGCAATTGTCTCTACAAACGAGGTGAGCTGGGCAGAAAGAAGGTTGATTTGCTTGGAGTGGCGATCCAGACGGAGAGTGATTGTGTACCTGTGCAGGAGCTGGAGGTGGCGGCGAGGATTGGCGAGGGCCCGACTGGGCAGGAGGTGGTTGTGGTGACGGAGAGGGACGGTGAGGGCTCAGGTGAGCAAGAGGTGGTAGTGCTGGTGAAAGACAGCTGGGGTCCAGGTGGGCAGGAGGTGGTGGTGACTGTGTGGCAGGGCCGGCAACGACCTTGTTCCAAGAACGGTAGAGAGAGTGATGGAGGGGTGATAGGAGGGGTGGTAGGGGTGATAGGAGGGATGGTAGGGGAGAGGAGATCAATGGGAAATCCTTGGTGGATGGAAGAGGCGGTGGTGGATAGGAGTGAGGTTTGGTTGACAGGGGCTTCGTCAGAGACGAGGGCGGTGGAACAAGGTAAGTTTTCCCTGGGCGAGTGCCAAGACGCTGTGGGCAGTTGGCATTCCAGGCGTGGTGACTGCCATGGCAGTTGACACACCGTGGAACAACTGGGATTTTGTTCTGAATTTTCGATTTGCATTACTGTGTCGTGAGGATCTGCACAGACCCCGGAGGCGACCATCCTCGTGCAATCCCAGGTTCGGTGTTTCCACGATTGGCAACGACCCCAGATTTTCGGGGTTCCGATAAATCGGCCGAGAGGACAGTTGTGAATAGGTTCTACATTCACCTTTGGGGGAAAGTAGCCCATCCACCACCCGATGAGTTCGTTGGATGAGCGTTTGGAGACCGTATTGATGCGGCGCTCCATGTCGAGTAGTTGTGGGAGAAGAGGGCGAAGAACGTCGATAGGGATCTCCCAGGGTACGTGGCGAACCATTACCTTGGTATGCCGAGTTTCTAGGGTGATGATGGTGAACTTCAGCATCATCTCCCCCTGGGGAGCAGGAAAGCCCACTTGAGTGAGCAGGCGTACCGTCTCGTCTATTTGTGTGGTGACTATTACGGCTGTAGGACCTCGGCGGAGGCGAAGTGTTGAGTCCTGAAGTGGAGAGTAGCGACGGAAGAACCAGGTCGTCTGTGTGCTAGAGGCAAGTCTCGAGGAAAGGCGAGACGACGAAGGCAAGACGGGGCAGGGGGACGGAGGGAATCCCCTATGTCCATTGTCGGCGGTGGGTCGGCCTTTGAGCCACATGTAAGCTCACTTGGGGACCCCGACGACAGAAGGAGGTCACCCTCTACAGCCCCAGACGGGGTGCGAGGGGGAGCCATAGCCCCTACTGGAGACCCTGACTTCTGAGGTTTCTGCTTCTTAGACTTGTCTTCAAGATGAAAGTCGTCAGCATCACTGTCACCTATTGCCGCCGTCTATAACGAACGGGAGCGTTTAACGACGGGCATATGGCACGTTTGCAACACTGCAGTCAGGTAGATAGCTGGTTTTGCTTGAGGTGGAGTGGTAAAGACGTCACTGCTACGTCACACACTCACATTGCGCATGCACAAACTTGAAAATCTCTGACCAGAGGGACCGGGTGGTAAGACAAAGTCCAAAACTTAAAAAAAATATATGCCACTGTGCTGATAACTGGGTCTTACTATAGGTCTCTGCACAGACTGGGATTAGTAGACTCACTGAATTCGTCAGAAATACGACTCTTAAGGAGCATTCACTTACAGCCTTTGTTGACACCCACGGCACTGTATATACAGTAGTGTGTATGAATTAACAACTATACTGTATAGTGTATGGATCGACATCTATACAGTGTATATAAACGAACTCTTATACTGTATTGTGTATTGGCCAACAACTATACAGTGTGTATAAACGAACTCTTATACTGTACAATGTATGGACCAACTACTATACAGTATGTATGAACTAACAATTATACTGTATAGTGTATGGACCAACAACTATACAGTGTGTATGGACTAACAATGTGAACTAACAATTACAGTGTATGGACCAATAACTATACAGTATGGACTAACAACTATACAGTATGTCTGAACCAACAATAACAGAGTTTGGACAAACAACTATATAGTGTGTATGGACCAACAACTATACAGTGTGTATGGACTAACAATGTGAACTAACAATTACAGTGTATGGACCAACAACTATTCAGTGTGTCTGAACCAACATTTTTACTGTATGAACCAGATAGTATGGACCAGTGTGTATGGACCAGCAATTATACTGTATGCGCCATACACCTATACAGTGTGTATGGACCATTAATTATATAGTGTATGAACCAGCAATTACAGTGTATGGACCTTTATGTCCTGGAAATCACACATCCTTAGTATAGCTAAAGCTGCCTCCCAAAAGTTGGGAATGCTGTACAGATGCCATAGCTACTTCACTCCTGAGCAGTTGTTCCAAGTATATAAGGGATTCATTCGTCCTAACTTGGAGTACTGCTCTCATATCTGGGGTGGCTCTTCTTCTGTCCAACTATTAGATAGGGTGGAATCAAAAGCATTGCGTCTTATTAACTCTCCTCCTTTAGTCGACAATCTCTCTTCCCTTTCTCTTCGCCGCAATGTTGCTTCACTCTCTCTCTGTTACAGGTACTTTAAAGGGCAATGTTCGGTGGATTTGGCATCCTGTGTACCGCCGGCAAGGCCGTGGGCTCGTAACACTAGTCTTGCCGGCGGTGCCAACCGTTTCTCTGTGGCTGTCGGTCACACTAGAATAACTCGTTATAGTGCCTCCTTCTTTCCTCACACAGTCAAACTGTGGAATGCTCTGCCTTCTTCTGTGTTTCCATACTTATACAATCTGTCTCACTTTAAAAAACTGGTTTTCCGGCGTCTTCTCTATTTTCAATTTCTTTCTGTTCTTTTTTTTTCGCCACCCATGCACCGTTGTGGGTCATTTGACGTGTGCCCGGGTGGGCTAATTCCCGTAAAAAAAAAACCCAGTTTGTATGGACCAATAATTGCATTGTGTATGGACCAGCAGGTACAGTAGCGGAAAGGGCAACGATGCAGTAATATTGTCACTATTTATGAATGAATGGCCATTGGTCCTGTAACGATCAAAGTGATAGGTGGATAGGTTTGCGATAGTTAATATAGGTTGCTGTTTGGAAGCATTGGTTACCACAGGGAGATTAAGAATACATTTCCGCTGCTGTACATTGACCACACTAACGATCAAAGTGTTTCAATGTTTCAATATATAATTATCTGAGCCGGAAATAATACACTGACAAATGCTATTTTCCTCTATAATTCAATCAAAGGCATTTATATTAAGTGTAAACAAAGTAGCTATTAATAACAGTCTGTGTTGAATAATTAGGCCGTTTTAGATCATTACGCTCAACATAATAACAGCGCCGTATATTTTATCTTAAATCCGCATTTAAAATATACAGAAATAAACACAAATATTAACTTTATCTAAATATGATCTTTTATATACAATAAGTTTCTAGTATTATTTCTAGCGCTGAGGAAATACCGATACTGCCACAATAATAAGGGTGACCATAGTATAGTTTATTTGTAGTGTTCAGTGTGGTATGATATATAATCATTGTCTCAGTAAAATAGAGTTAATATTCCACTCTAGCAATTCATTATACCCAGTGCTTCTGCTGTATTATAGTGCTGTATTAAAAGGAAAAGTCGGTATATAAATGAAATAAGCAACAATAAAAACGCCATATAAACCTAATAATATATATAATAAAAATATAATGATAATAACCAGGTAGATGCTCGGTTGACTGGTGGCGGATGAACACCATCACTAATTGTCACGGTACATTGTCTCTTTATTAACACTTCTTGAGAGGTACAGTACGTAGTTTATGTCTTATTGCAGGTACAGTACTCTAAGTTTACTGTATACACAGTACAGTATTATATTAAACCTTACACACACTGTACACACAGACTGACTTAACACGGTCCACACCCTCACATACATAGGTGTTGATTAATTAAAGCCTACCTGGAACCCTGGCATGAAGAAAACAATGTTTAATACATGGCAACGTTTTAGGCCTTTTATCTCATCCGCCTTTACAGTATTAGAGCCTCGTGTGACGTCATCAGTCACCCGGGTAGGCGGGTAGGCGGGAACAGGAATATTTCAATGAAAACTTAATAAAAAATCATATTGTTTCATATTTTTGTGTGTGTTGGGGGAGTGTGTGTTGGGGGAGTGTGTGTGTTGGGGGAGTGTGTGTTGGGGAGTGTGTGTTGGGGGAGTGTGTGTTGGGGGAGTGTGTGTGTTGGGGGAGTGTGTGTTGGGGGAGTGTGTGTGTTGGGGGAGTGTATGTGTTGAGGTTATTCTCCATAGGGCCAAGCGTAATTTTATGAAAAGAGAGACCGCTGACCTGACTAACTCTTCTTCTTGCAAATCCTTCTGGTCCTGAGCCAAAAACTTCTGTAATAACTTCTGCACTCCCTCTTTTCCTCCTCTCTTCCGGCCTGATAACTCTATAGCCAACTCTAACTCGACCTTAGACGATTCCAACCTTATCCCTCCCATTCCTCCTACTGAACCTATCCACTTTCCTGTAATCGCCACTCGTAGGGTTGCTGGTGTGTTATCCAGGTTGGATGTGAGTAAAGCGTATGGACCGGACGGAATACTCCTCGTGTTCTGAGGAAGTGTGCTGAAATTCTGGCCATTGTGAGTGCTCGCCTCTTTCGCCTTTGCCTCAAAACCCAAACCTTTCCTTATTCTTGGAAGCATGCCTCGATTCAGCCCATCCAGAAGAAGGGTGAGCATTTTAATCCCTTTAACTATCGCCCCATTGCCCTAACTTCATCCCTCTCTAAGATTATCGAAACTCTCATTTTCTCCGTCACCTTGAACGCCTTTCTCTTTTGTCGGATCGCCAGTATGGCTTTCGCCAGGCGAGATCTACTGGTGATCTGCTCTCCTACTGTGGTAGCCCTCGACATCTCCAAAGCATTTGAAAGGGTATGGCACACGTCTTTGCTTACTAAACTCCACTCCTATGGTTTCTCTCCTCCACTTTTTTTTTCTCTAATTTCTAGCTTCCTTGAGAACCGATCCATGGCAATTGTTGTCGAGGGATCGACCTCTTGCTCTTTCTCTACCAATAGTGGTGTCCCACAGGGTTCTGTTCTTTCACCTACTCTCCTCCTTCTTTTAATCAATGATTTACTTCACACTGCAACTAATTCTATCTATTCTTACACTGATGATTCTACTCTGCACTCTTCTTCACGATTTTCCCTTTCCCCTTATTATCAAACTAGATCTGTTTCTGGAGCTGATATCATTACATCCATCAATGAGGATCTGTGCAGGATCTTCGAATGGGGAGGCAGAAACTTGGTTAAATTCAATCGTAATGAAACACGGTTTTTTACCAAATACACTTTCCAAATTAGATGATCTCCCACCAATCACATTTCAGGACGCAATCATTCTACCAAATTCTAAAATATATACGTTAGGCCTCACTATTTCCACTAAAATGTCATGGAAGCCATACATCCATAACATTGCTAAAGCTGCCTCCCGAAAGCTGGGAACACTGTACAGATACCGTAGGTACTTCACTCCTGAGTAGTTGCTTCAGGTTTATAAGGGATTCATCCGTCCTAACCTGGAGTACTGCTCTCATATCTGAGGTGGTTCTTCTTCTGTCCAACTGCTAGATAAGGTGGAGTCAAAAGCATTTCGTCTTATTAACTCTCCTCCTTTAGTTGATAATCTCTCTTCCCTTCCTCTTCGCCGCAATGTTGCTTCACTCTCCCTCTTTTACAGGTACTTTAACGGGCAATGGTCGGCTCATTTGGCATCATGTGAACCGCCGGCAAGGCCGCGGGCTCGGTAACACTCGTCTTTCCCGCAGTGCCCACAGTTTCTGTGTGGATGTCGGTCACACTAGAATAACCCGTTTTAGTATATCCTTCTTTTCTCACACAGCCAAACTATGTAATGCTCTGCGCTCTTGTGTGTTTCCATACTCTTACAATCTGTCACAATTTTAAAATCTGGTTATTCGGCATCTTCGTGGTGTATATTCAATTTTTCAATTTAAATTGTTTATTCCTTGATATAGGAAGCGGGATCCTAGTGCTGTCACTAGGTACCCCTATACAATGACACCAGAAGCATCTGGCAAGTGTGACAAGTATATACAGTATAAATATTATAAAGGGGCTTACTAAAGCCTAAGGAAGGAAGGATATTCCTTTAACACATAATCAATATTATTTACAAAATATCTGGCGAGTATGGGGAGGATCATCGTGTCTCCGTCAAGGGGTCGTGGAGTGGTGGTCCAGCAGGCGTCACGGAAGCGTTGTGTGTGGGGACATCTTAGGAGGTAGTGGATAAGGGTGCTGCTGTCGGGTCTTCTGCATAATGCACAAGAGCGTTGCTCAGGGGATGCGGGGATACCAATCTCCCAAGCAAAGTCATACCCAATGATGATACGCGCAGCAATCACGTCTCCTTTCCGCGACCCTTTCCCGTAGACGTATGAGAGGTCAGGAAGTTTACGGAGGAGTGGTGTAAATTGATAGTCTTTTTCTCTTCTATTTTAAATTTCTGTTTACTCCTATCTTTTCGCCCTAATGTGCCCCGTTGTGGGTCGATAACCTCCTGTGCCTGGGCAGGCTATTAGGCTATTCCCCGTGTTTATATATATATATATATATATATATATATATATATATATATATATATATATATATATATATATATATATGCAAGTAAATCACTGTAGGTGCGCGTGATCTAGGTATATGCTGAACTCACCCCTGAAGATGTGAATTACACGAAAGCGCTTGGGAACTTCGTGTTTTCTTCTTTCCTGGTGGTTATCAGCATATACCTAGATCACGCGCACCTACAGTGATTTACTTGCATATATATATTATATATATATATATATATATATATATATATATATATATATATATATATATATGCTGATAACCACAAGGAAAGAAGAAAACACAATTGGTTGCATTTATAAAGTTCCTTGCAAGGAATGTAGTATGTTTTACTAAGGCCAGACAGGTAAAGATCTTGCAACTAGAATTAAACAACACAAATACAGTGTTAGGACAGGCCAGGACAATGCTCTGTTTGTTCATTTGAGGGATAACAAGCATTGCATTGACTGGGATAATGCCTCCTCAATATTACCATGTAATTCAATTGATAGCACTGGTCAACAAAGTTTTTGTTGCATTGCTATAAACACTTGATTCTACCTAATTTGGGTGTGCTGATCTCATATCTGAAGTTAGTTTCTTTCTGTAAGCTCTAGTTTTTTTGCAATCAAGGTATTTTGAAATTTCAAAATTTCGTCTTCGTCTTATTGACCTCGTCGTCTATCTTGAAAAATATGTCATTAAACTGTCATTACATTAGCTGGGTAATAAACAATAAAATATTACATATTCTAAATTTATTCAACAACACAATTTGAAACATGTTCCATCTAAAACAAAGGTTGAAATTTGTATAAAACTCATTGTTAGGTAAGAAATTTGTTACTATGAGGAGACAAAGCCCAATCACATTTTAGCCAGGTAGGAATTTGCGCTTGAAGCTCTTGCGTTTGTGAAATGTCTCAGGGCACTCTCGTTTAATGCTCCAGCAGTAGTCTGCCATCATATGTTTGTCCCATCTCCCTTGGTAGCGGTCTTCCATGGTCTTGAGATCCTGATGAAACCGCTCGCCTTGCTCGTCACTTACTGCCCCTAGGTTCTCAGGGAATCTATCAAGATGACTATATAGGAAATGGAGTTTGACACTCATATTGCATCCAAGGTCATGAAAGGCTGACAACATGGTTGCAACAAGGGTTTCATAGTTGTCAGCCTTTTTATTACCAAGAAAGTTTTCCATTACCGCCACAAATGAAAGCCATGCACCCCTTTCCTTGTCGTCCATCTTTCTGACAAAGTCTTGATCACGTACAAGTGCACGAATTTGTGGTCCATCAAACACACCTGCCTTTATCTTCTCAAATGACAAAGCAGGGTGAGCAGAGACTATGTGTTGGAAGCATTCACCATCAGTATTTAATGCTCTGACAAACTGTTTCATCAGGCCCAGCTTGATATGGAGAGGAGGAAATATGATCTTTTCTCGACTGACGATTGGATCATTGACAATGTTTGGCATACCAGCTTCCAGAGTCTCACGTAAGGGCCACTCCTTCAGGTTCCAATGCCTGTCTCTAGCTCGGCTGTCCCACATGCAAAGAAAGCAGGGATACTTTGTAAATCCTCTTTGTTGGCCAAGAAGGAAGTTCACCATTTTGAGGTCAACACAAATTGTCCAGTTGTGCTCATGGTATTTTAGCAGGTGAATCACAGTTTTAATGTCATTATAATCCTCTCGTAAGCACACAGAATGACCCACTGGAACAGCTGCATAGACATTACCATTATGTAGTAGCACACACTTCAGGCTACGCTTACAACTATCTAGAAATAATCGCCAGTCATTTGGACTATACAATGGAATCCCTAATTCCTGGAGAAGACCCGGGATATTATGACAGTAAACAAACTTATTCTCCTCTGTAAAGAATGGCACAAAATCCTGTTCCCGCTTTCTGAAGTCTGAAACTTTTGTGGTCTGGTTCAGTAGAGCCTTTTCTTGCAACCTAGAAGCTAGAACTTCTGCTGCATTTTTGGAGAGACCCAAATCACGCACAAGGTCATTCAGCTCTGGCTGACTAAACTTCTGAGGGGTTGATGACTCTGGTGTACCATCAGAAGAATCGTCGGAATCTGCAAGTATTTCTTGAGTTTCATGTTCACTCTCTTGGTCTTTGTCGCTTCCCTCCTCTTCAGCTGGAGACAACCCATTAAAAACTGGAACTGGTAGCTCATCAGAGTGCAAAGTAGGTCGAATTGCTGAAGGGATACTAGGATACGATATTTTATGTCTGTTTTTCTTGCCAACACCCTTCGTATTGATCAGACAAAAATAGCAGTCAGTTGTGTGGTCCTTCGGTTCTCGCCAGGTCATGGGAATTCCGAACGGTAAGCCCTTACGTTTTCCTTTTGTCCAGTCACGCAGCATTTCTTCGCAGTTATGACACACAGCATGTGGAGCCCATTTTTTGTCTTGGTCGCCAAGAGTAAGTCCGAAGTACGCTTTATAGCCGCGCCTCACAAACGATGTTATATTGCGCCTCTGACGAATAAGCGTGAAGTATCCACAAATATAACAGAAGGCATCAGGTTTGTTCACACATTGATTTCTCTTTGTAGCCATGACCAAATCTGAAAGAAAAAACAGACAAAATTATATCTCCCTATTGATACCATAATCGTGTAATTAATTAATTTGACAGCAAACGGCTAGAATGTAAAACCTCAAATTACATGAAAACTGGAGCATGCAGAACAAAACTGGTTTCAAATATGAAATCAGCAGATCAAAAATGGTAAGAAACAGTAAAGAAATCTCATGCAACTGGGAATTATAAAAAATTTGTTGTCCTGTGTAGTAGGAACATCATAGAATCTAGTCTTATTAAACATACCGAAGCATTCAACATGAATTTGAGTAACGGCATGTACAAGCTGGACAAATTTGTAATTAAGAAGATTTGTGACCAGGTGAGAAGGCCGGGTCACCTGACCATCTGACCTGACCACCAACCGTTGTGTGCTATTTAAAGATTAGTAGGGTCATTACCTAATACCTGACCATTGTGGACCTGGTCTCACCCTCCTCTGTATATATACACCTTGGTTTGTATTTCTCTCTCTAGTCTGTACTCACCCCTGAAGATGTGAATTACACTAAAGCGCTTGGGAATTTCGTGTTTTCTTCTTTCCTTATGGTTATCAGCATATACCTAGATCACGCGCACCTACAGTGATTTACTTCTACATACAATCAACACCTCAACCCACCAGGATTCGAGCCCACGGCCCACGAGCCCATGACTGTAACCGGGGAACGCTAACCGCTGGACCACCAGGATACTAAAAGCAGTCCTAGACGCTGTTATATTTCACACAAAGCCTGTTCAACGAGCTTATGGCGCCGTGAACCTCTACTGGGGACTGCCCTTATCACGTAGGTGGTCAGAGTAACGTTTTACCAAATCCGGCTTCGAAACACGAGGATCCATATATATTTCATTAGCTCAATAAACACGCGGACTTCTACATACAATCAACACCTCAACCCACCAGGATTCGAACCCACGGCCCACGAGCCCATGACTGTGACCGGGGAAAGCTAACCGCTGGACCACCAGGATGATTGTGACCGGGAAACGCTAACCACTGCACCACCAGGATACAAAAGCAGTTCTAGAATCTGTTATATTTCACACAAAGCCTGTTCAACGAGCTTATGGTGCAGTGAACCTCTAATGGGGACTACCGGTATCACGTAGGTGGTCAGAGTAACGTAATTCCACAATGGAAACGTGGACGAGATAAATCTCGATAAAACCACACAAGGAAAGGGAAACAATGGAGCACCTTAGCTTTCGTCTTTATTCAGGACATCTTCATAAGCAACTTCAGAGTTCCCTCTGAAGATGTCCTGAATAAAGACGAAAGCTAAGGTGCTCTATTGTTTCCCTTTTCCTGTGTGGGTTTACCCAGCTTCCACCACTGGTTACTAACGGCTAGGGTCATATATATATATATATATATATATATATATATATATATATATATATATATATATATATTATATATATATATATATAAATATATATATATATATATATATATATATATATATATATATATATATATATATATATAAGGAGTAGATATCTCACAAGAGTTGTCTAATTACCACTGGTTGTCCCGCCAGTCTCCGGTAATTTCCCGACGATCGGTATCAGTGTAAAGACAAACAAAAGGCAAGTAGGCTTCCACCAGGTGACAGAAACACACTTCTGCACTGTAGTCTTCTTCAATAAACAATAATTCTTCACAACACTGCTAACAGGGTACTGTCTTCACAGCGTGTCTCCACACTTCCAATATACAGTCAGCACACTACCAGTGTACATTTTCTTAGTCTTTTCACTATATGTTAAACACAACAATTCACAATATTTGCACAACAATTGTCTTCAGTGGTTTTGCTAGGCTTATTCTTTACACTATGAACGAAAGCGAGCCACTAACTGACTAACTCGGCAGCCCGCGGCCGTTATATGCGCCTCGTCAGACACTTCTCGAACATCCTAAAATAAACCAGAGAATCTTGGGAGATTCTAGAACGTTCTATTCTGATCGAGGCTTACAATAATAGGTAAATCATACAAAACAAAAAATTATGCAATACATTGTAGAGTAATGTTACATAATTAATACATCAATATATACACGGAAATTTCAATAAATTTCCCCAAATAACTGCTGCATGGGACAGAAAACAACCAAAACATCTAGTTTACAAAATTATAATACGAAATTATGCCTCGCTATAACAATATATATGTATGAAGCACTGTGTCTAATTGTGTATTTATTTGTGAGTCTGTTCACTATGCACAGCTACAGTTTTAAGACAGCTGACATTTGGTATGCTTATATATCCCCGAGTACTCAGGTAAGTCGGACCCACATAAGTGTGTGAGGTCCCCCTGTGCCTGACCATAGTCTTTAATATAAAAAAAAATTGGAATTCGATACGGATATAAGCTACCTCTCTAATCTTAGAGGGTGAGCCAGGAGTTTTTTTTTTCAAACCTGGCAACGCCGGGTATCTAGCTACTCTTTAATAAATGACTAAACGTCAGTAGGACAGTAGCCATTTGAATAAAAACAGTGGATCTAAAACAACTGTTCTTTTTATTCTGCATTATATATTTGGGTAATACTTTCTTTATTAAGTAATAATGAATATTGAAATCAAAATGAAATTTGCTACAAATAAACAATGAAGAGGCACTTCAATAAGTTATTATGCTTGAAAAAAACATCGCAATCACTGACAACTCTAATTCATCAACATAAGTTCGAGGTGACGGTGTTGGGCGTGTGATTTCAAGAAGAAAGCCACGGAAGAAAATACCAAGTTATGGTTCCTGGAGCGAATGCAAGCCTTTCTCAAGTTAAGAACAACTTTCTTCTTTACCAAAATCTCTTTAATAATTAGTTCAGGTGAGTAGCAACGTTTTAATATTTTCTATTATTTTCCAAATATTTTTTTTACATAACCAAAATTTTCACAGACGATCCCAAGACAATGAATAATTGTACGGTACTTGTTAACAAAGCTGTTGTATGTTAAACGTGACAGGATGTGACCGTCGAGTTTCACAATCATTTTTATATTTCCTCGTATAATGTAATCGTCCCCCAAAAAGTATAGTTAGATTTTACGTCGCTACATTTTGAATTGCTGATCTGACTTTCTGCCTCATTTACACACAATTGCAGGGTCTCAATTGTTTCTCTTACGATTGACGACACAACATACATATATTGTTTCTTACTCTTGAGTTTTTTTATTTTATTTCTTTATGGTTCTTTATTATTATTGTTGCAGTATTATTGTCATTATTATTATTATTATTGTCATTATTATTATTATTATTTTATTATTTTTATTTTATTTTTTATTTTACTTATCTGAATTATTATTATTATTAATATTATTATTATTATTATTATTATTATTATTATTATTATTATTATTATTATTATTATTATTATTATTATTGCATTTTCGCCCCCCAGGCCCAGATGTGGGTCAGTGACCTGTGCTCGGGTCGGCTGATCCCCGCAAAAAAAAAAATAAATAAATAGATAAACAAGAAAAAAGTTAGGAATTCCAGAAGTAGCTATACAAATAAGCTCCAGTCAGCATCAGGCGACAGTAAGAAAACCTGGAATGTCATAAATTCTATTCAGAACAGAAACACTCAGCCTTTGGCCCTCCACTCAGCTTTTATAATAAATGAGTCAGTTGTAACAGAACCCTCCCTCATTGCCAACTACTTCAATGAATATTTTATTAATTTTGTCAAAAATATTGCAGAGAGCATTCCTGATCACTATGAGGAATTTAGAGCCCACCTGCAAAACAGACAGCAAAATGAGCTGTTCTTATCCCCTGTCACAGCAGATGAATTACTGGCCATCATAAAATGTCCAAAGATGCAGCAGCAGGCGAAGACAATATACCAATGAGCATCATTAAGAAAGAAGCCCACTTATTACTACCTGTTCTCCTACTCATTTGTAACTCCTCCTTCACTAGTGTTGTCTTTCTGGATAAACATAAAAATGCTAAAGTTCACCCAGCATATAAAAAATCTGGGGACAAAGGTCTCTTCAAGAATTACCGCCCCATATCAGTCCTCCCAGCCTTGAGTAAGATACTGGAGAAGCTAGCATGTAATAGACTAAATTCCTTCTGCAATGCCAATAACATCTTTACAGACTCCCAGCTTGGATTTAGAGCTAGAATGTCGACTGAGAGTGCTCTGCTATCCTTCACTAATGACATCTTAAATTCCTTTGATGACAGTCAGTTCACAGTCGGTATATTCTTGGACCTCTCTAAAGCCTTCGATACTGTCGACCATACCATCCTCCTTTCAAAGCTTGAATTTACGGCATTAGGGGCCTGTCCCACAATTGGTTTACCTCATATCTTTCCAACAGGATGCAGTATGTCTGCGATAATAATCACCAATCTGACTCCTCGCCAATCTTGTATGGTGTCCTCCAAGGTTCCATTCTCGGTCCAGTACTGTTTTTGTTGTGTATAAACGGCATAGTCCACGCCAGCACACTCATAAAATACAGCTTAATTGCAGACAATTGTAATCTCAATGCCAGGAACTCAGACCTCCATGCCTTGATGTGAACTATGAACACTGAATTGACTAAAGTCAGGAACTAGGTAATACGTAGTAAACTGACCTTAAACCTTGAGAAAACCCACAACACGATCTTTCATAGAAGGAAAAACTTACACCCAGACTTGGACCCCTGTACATTGGTAATACAGTCCTCAAACGCGAACAAAATACTAAATTCCTCGGAGTTATTGTTGATGAGAAACTTTACTGGAGAAACCACATACAAGCCATTCACAGTAAAGTCAATAAACAGTGCGGTATCATGTATCACACTCAACAGTCACTCACTCTCACAGCATTGAAAGAAATCTATCATGATCTTGTTTACCAACACCTGATACACTGCCACACACTATGGGGAGCCTCTGGCTCTTGAAAAACACAATCTGGTTACTGCACAAAAGAGAGTTGTACGGACAATGACCTACTTGAAAAAAACAGATTACAGAAACGAAAAATTAACACCTATTGCTGTGCCCTCTTTGTTTACAAATCTATCAATCACTTGCTTAACAATGATTATTTCCAGCTCCGGAATAATCAGATATACAACTTAAGGCTCCCAAAGCTATTAAGACCCCCCCCCCCCCATGAGCTCCTCTCAGTCCCAGACCCCATAAAATATCATGGTGTAAAGGTGTGGAGCAACTTACCCCCACCCATCCGAGCAAAGACTACGCTCCCTTCCTTTAAATCATCTCTTAAAAAATATGTATTGTATAAGTATTAAAATTTCTTGTAACACTTACTACATTTACAGTACCTGCCTTTATTGTACAGTCAAAACCGTTTTATTTGAATTTATCATGTAAATAGATAAGAAATTACTATTGCAATAAATATATTTGCCAACTAGACATAATCCTGACAGCTCTCTCCTCTTGTTCAACCTTAATACTGTACAAACCATGTTGTACTGCTTCCCCATTATACTTAGGTTTTACAATTCCACTGTAATTTAAGTTTACTGTATACTTACAATATAAAAGATAATAATAATTAATAAATAAAATAAATAAATATTGAAGTGATAACCGTGGTATCATTAAGAGATGTTCTTATTACCTCCATGCTATTCCAGATGTTACTAAATGTTACATAGCGCTTCTTGAGATAAATTTATAGTATATATAAGGTGCCTACAGGAGAGCTCAGGTTCTCTATTGGCTCAGCCATGTTAATATTGTTATTATTATCCACTCTATATCCGCTTTTTTCTGGCTAAATAGACTGTTTCAATTCAATTTAATTCAATACCCTGACCATCTCCTACCTTGACCATCTCCTACCTTGACCATCTCCTACCGTGACTATCTCCTGCCCTTACCATCTCATACCCTGACCATCTCCAACCCGTCCATCACCTACCTTAACTATCTTGACCATCTCCTACCCTGACCATCTGCCCTGTACCACCTCCTTCTGTACCCATCTCCTACCCTGACCATATCCTGCCATTACTGTCCCCTACCTAAGTACTGTAGGTGGACGATGTTGTGAGCCTCGACCACAATCTACTAAATTGTAATTATTTTGCGTTAAGCACCAGAAAGAGAGAGAGAGTGTGTGTGTGCGTGTGTGGTGAAGGAAGACATCTTTCATGCACCTGCCATTACTTCTTTACAGGTGCAATCACAACGCTGATTTAAATATGGCAACAGAAACACTACAACATACATTTAAAAAACTCTCACAACACTGTGAGGTAACTGTGGTAACACACCACAACATCACACCTACTACAACACACACACTTCAACACACACACACACACACACACACACACTACCAAACATACACTACAGTACTGAACTAACTGTGACAACATCCCTTACAACTACTACTACTACTTTGCTGTCACTCGGAATCGAGTATATCGATCATCCCGCTACGATACAGTGATATAAGTTATAAGGGATGTCACCTTCATTGGTGAGTTTTAAGGTGACTAAAGACGCTGATACGGGACCGGCAGAGTCGTTCACAGATGTTGCACATGTCGATGGCTAGATCTAGTGCATGAAGGACGGCGGCAGAGTCTTTCCAGCGCTGGCGCTTGTCTGCCTTGGCTTGCAGTCGGGCTAATTCTAAAGTATTGACACCTTTTCGTGTGGTGATCCTCCAAGCGTTACGGTGTGGAGTGATCGTCTACCAGGTGAGGGGGGTCGATTTGGCACTTTTTCAGGTTTGTCATAAGACTATCCTTATACCTTTTCAGTTGCCCGCCAGCGGTACGTTTACTATTCCTCAGATGACTGTCAAATAATTGCTTTGGCAGTCTACTGTCGCCCATATGGGTAACATGGCCAGTCCAACGTAGTTGTTCATGGATAATGGTAGCCTCAATGCCCCTACAGTTGGTGTCAGCGAGACTACTGGCATTTGTTCTCTTGTCTTCCCAGTGAACCAGAGGATGGAACGTAGACAAAGTCGGTGAAAGTTTTCAAGTGTCTTGAGTTGCCTCCTGTATGTAACCCATGTCTTACTGCCATACAGCAGGGTGGGTTGGACCACTGTTCGATATACGTGCAACTTTGTAGATAATTTCAGCTCCCTACAGCTAAAGACACGGGTATAGAGTCTGCCAAAAGCTTGAGAGGCACATCTGATCCGATGTTGAATCTCTTCATTGATGTCCGCTGTGGTGGATAGGTGGGTGCCGAGTTACTGAAATGGGTAACATTAGAGAGGTTAGTACCATTAAGCTGCATGGATGGTGGAGGTGTGGCTGAACCAAGGGGAGGCTGAAAGAGAATCTGAAACTTGCGTACATTCACCTTAAGGCCGAAGTGTGCGTACGCGTCTGCATAGGTGCTCAGAATCTCCTGTAGGTTGCATTCAGTGTGAGCGACAAGGGTTAAGTCGTCTGCAAACTGAAGTTCAAGAATGGAAGCGGCTGACACCTTTGTTCCTGCCTGGAGTCGTCTTATTTTGAAAAGATCCCTCAGCCGGTACTCTAAGTCCACCCCGCCGGCGAAATTGGCACTAGCACGAGTAAGGAAGACAGCCAAGAAAATGGAAAAGAGTGTTGGCGCCAGTACACATCGTTGTTTTACCCCAGTTTGGATGGGGAAAAACTCAGACAGGGTGCCATTGTGCATGACACTGCCGTTCATGGCGTCGTGGAGTTGCCTCACAATGGTGATGAATTTTGGTGTGCAGCCAAACCGGCTGAGGGTCCGCCAGAGGGCTTCCATGTTGACCAAGTCGAAGGCCTTGGTTAAATTGATAAAGACCATGTACAGATCACGACACTGTTCACTGCACTTTTCCTGTATCTGGCAGGCAGCAAAGATCATGTCGATGGTGCAATGTGTTGGTCTAAAGCCACATTGAGATTCTGGGAAGAAGTTTTCCGCCTCAGTTAGTAGTCTGTTTAAGAGGACTCGGGCGATACTCTTGCCAGCTATGGAAAGCAGCAAGCTCCCGCGGTATTTGCCACAGTGTGACCGGTCTAACTTGTTCTTATAAATATTGACGATAGCGGTCCTCCTGCTTTATACACCTCGGCTGGGATTCCATCAGGCCCTGAGGCTTTGTTATTTTTTATCTGTTTGATGGCAGTAGCTTCCTCGTCCAGGGATGAAGGATAGCTGAGATGGGCCAGCTCTGGATGCTGAGGGACCTGCTGGGTCGTCAGAACATCCACAACGGTGTTTCGGTTGAGCAGCGAATGGTTGTGCTCTTTCCAGCCCTGGCGGATGCCTTTTTCATCTTTAATTAGGGAGTTACTGTCGGATGAGGAGAGGGGGGCTGTGCCATGAGTGATTGGCCCATTAAATGTTTTAGTGAAATTGAAAAATTCGCGCATCTTGTATTGATCTACAAGTTTTTGCGTTTCACATGCTTTATTTTTAAGCCAGTCGTTCTTTAGTTTACGAAGTTTGCGCTGGGCCACTACTGGGCCACTGGGCCAATCCTCCTAGACTGAGGATTGTTCTGCCAGTCAGTTAAAGCAGCACGAGTGTCATCGACGAGTACATTGTTTTCCGGATCATTTTCATGAAATAAGTCCTGGTGTATTCTTTCGAACTGGCTGAGGCTCCCTCTGCAAGTTTTTGTGATGATAGTGTCGAGAATACTCCATTCGGCACTGGGATTTGGGTTGTTTTTTGTTCGGTTGTTTATCAGCCCATGTTCAAGCTGCTCTCTGAAAGCATGTGCTACTGCTGGATCCTCCAGATGCTTAGTGTTAAAACCTCTTTTGGAGGCTTGTTGGCTTAGCTGTTTTGGGGCGACGTGAAGTGAGAGCTTGGCTCTGACGTGCCGATAATCAGTGTCGCAGTGGTCTGAGGCACTTAATGCTCGGGTGGTTAGTACATCTCGGCGATCTCTTTCTCTGACAATGATCCAGTTAATGAGATTCCAGTGTTTGGACCGTGCTATGTCGATATCATGTATAGCCAGCTCCTTTGCCACAAGGGTAGTTCTTCTTTCAGGACGGTCATTTGTGCCGGTATCCAGAAGGGTCCTGAGATTCCATGCAGCGACCATAAGAGGTTGCATGCAGTAGTTTGCTTTGAATTTTTTTTTTTTTTTTTGCTGGGCACACCCCTACATCCTGTGTAAGGTGAAGCGCTTACAGCACCCAACAGGGAAGCATGCTAAGTTCATGCTTGCCTTTATGTCTCATGAGTTAAGGGCATAGAAGCCTGAAGAGTCAAGGGCGTAGAAGCCTGAAGATTCAATGGTTTTATGTCATCAAGTTATTGGAAGCTCCAACAACTTTCCCTAAATACCAATTCGCAACTTTCGATTTACAACAGGTACCTACATTACTGATGGGTGAACAGGGACCAATGAGGGCTAGGAAGTATGTCCAAACAACTTTTCCACCGGCCCGGGAATCGAACCCGTGACATCTCGCTTGCGAGTCAAGAGTCAAGACCGGTACCGTTCTACCATCGGCGCCCCCCAAAGCTTTGATTTTTTTCAGCCGCATAAAGATGACCTTACTGGGTGTGGTTGCCCAGTCAGGAAGGTTCTGTAGCCAGGCTATGTTTTGGGCACCTTTTCTAGCCCCCTCCCCATGTGGGGTGAGCAGAGTGGCTCCTGGAAAGGGCTGCTCAGACAGGCCCACTGCTACTCCGAGATCCCCTGCTGGTCTAGCCTGGGCCCACGAGGCATCCAGTTACCGTGTGTTGCCACGAGGAGGTACAACAGGAGTCTTGGTGGTGAAGAAGCTGTGTACTGGCAGGGGAAGACTTATGCAAGTTGCTTCCCTGTTCGCCACAAGGGCTAGCCAGCGGTGGTAGCTGAAAGCGAGAGAAAGCAAGCAGTGCTTGCACCTCAACACTAACATAATGCTGTTAAACTAGATGCATTGCAACACCCTGTGCGCGCTGGCATCCACGCACGCACAGTATTTACGTTGACCTCACTAATTAACCTGACCACTCATACTGTGATAAATCAACTTTACCTTACATCAAGGGGAGGAAGTATTGTCTAAACTCATACTGAAACTCACGTTACCTATGACTATGGTTTACCTATCATTCGTACTTACCTTACACTTGCGTATCTTGAAGATGACGAGGGCCAGCACTAGGCAGAGCACCACGCAGGAGGCCTCCACACACACTGGTACCAGGCGCGTCATGTTGTCATACCGCAACGAACACGACAGCGATGCCGAGCATTTCTGACACCCCGGTGGACACGGCTGGCACCTGGGGGAGAAATATACACGTTATACACGGCTGGCACCTATGGGGAGAAACATATACACGTTGTACACGGCTGGCGCCTGGGGGAGAAACATATGTTATACACAGCTGACATCTGGGGGCCCACACATATGTAGATCCGGGTTCGATCCCCGGGCAGGGTTTAACTAATTGCAAGTTTATTTACGCCATTTGCCTCTGTCTACTCAGCAGTAATTGGAAAGATGGATTTTAATCCATTTGCATATCGTGCTCTGGGGTGATGGTTAGCCAGTGCAGTCTTTTAGATTATTCCTTGATACTGGGTCACGCAGTGCGTTAACTTAGGGTGTGGTTGTTGTGTTGGGGACAGCTTGAAACAAATTCTGCCCAGGTGGCCCTATTGTGCCGACCGTCCTCGAACACGAGGGGGACCCATTTTATTATACTGTATACACGGCTGATTCCAAAGATACATATGTTGTACAAGGAAAGGGAAGAGGAGAAGTATTCAGAGTATGGTGTTCCCACCACCATCTTTATTCTTGCCCAGACACTAAGTCATCTCCCTGCGGCTGGAGCTCATGATAACACTACAGCCTCACCCAACATTACTCACCACCTACACCGAGGTGGTCTTAGACGTGTAAAGCATAAAGCCTGTAACCCAATATAGTGGCGCTGGTCATTGGATATTGCGGCGTGAAATTAGTTACATTCTTTATGGTGGGGAGGACCCTGCTTTAGTAAATAGTATATAATCCATGTAAACAGCAGTAAGGTAATAACGAGTGTGTGTGTGTGTGTGTGTGTGTGTGTGTGTGTGTGTGTGTGTGTCCTCCCTGCTCCTCTGACAACCAGGGCAATAAAACTACACAAAACACATCTCTGGTGACAATGACGTCGTGTTATCAGAGTTAGGTGCACCTGTATCATCACCGTTATACTAATACCACACAAGTACATTGTCGTGTTGTATAAATACTAAACTCTATAGTACCCGTAGTATCCACCAAGTACCTGTACACTGTCGTCGTGTATACATCGTAGTGCTGTACACCTGACTGTGCACGTGGTGGTGAGCGGGTGTACACAGACGCGCTGCCAACACGCTAATTCGACAATTTGTCTTGAAGAAAAATATCTCATTTCCTGAGTACTGCCGGAGGGAAGAGGGGATGAAGAGGGGTAGGTATAGGTGGGGGAGGAGGGGAGGGAGGAGCGGGAGGAGGGAAGGAAGGGAGGAGGGGAGGGAGGAGCGGGAGGAGGGAAGGAAGGGAGGAGGGGAGAGGTTGAGTAAGGGGTAGAACTAATGAGAAAATAAAAGAGAGAAGGAAGGGAGGAACGGGTGGGAAAGGGTGATGATAATAAAGAACGGAGAGAGAGAATGGAATAGGGAGCAGGGAAGGAGGAAAGAGAGGGATGAACGAGTGAGGGAGGGATGGGAGGAAAAGAGAATGGGTGAAGTATCTGTAATCCCCCAGTAAATCCCTTAGTTGGAAGACATGTATTAATCTGTCCATTAAATCATTCCGGACCTTTTTAGGGATTACTTCATCCTATTTACTCTCCCCCTTTCTCCACATTATTTTTCTCACGTCTGCCAGACTCATTAAATGCAAAATCCTCGGTTAATCCACAATGCTCGTAATAAATCCCAGACCATGAAAATTTTTTTGGTTACCTTTGTATTCCAAATAACCTTTGATAATCCTGAGTAGCTGATTCCTGACACCTCATTAATCTCCTGACACTTTGGTAATCCCTGGTAGGTCGCCAATTCCCTGATGCTTTGGTATTCACTGGTAATTCATTAATCTCCGATATTTTGGTAATTCCACATCATTAATCCTTCAGCTCCTCGTTAATCTTCCAATATTCAAGTAATCCCGAATATATTAGGAATCCTTGACCACAACAGCAGTCCCTTTGGCACACCCCAGTAATCCCCGGCAACATTTTAATCCTGGTAATCCCCTGTAATGTGAAGCCACCTCGGTAATCCTCGACATCTTAGTACATCCCGGGCATTTTAAGTAACACTATGTCTGTGTTAAAGAACATTATACCTGTGTTAAACAATACAGTGTCAGTGTTAGGTACAGTGCCTTCATGTCAGTGTTAAGTAACATTATGTCACTGTTAAGTAACAATACATGTCTTTTCAGGTAAAAATGTGTCATGTTAAATAATAATATAAGTAGCAATGTCTTGTTAAATAGAAGTATCTCAGCGTTAGTAGCATCTTATCAGTAATATTATGGGAATGTGAAGTAACATTTTGTTTCATTAAAAAACATTAAGTAAACCTTAAATAATATTGTATAAATTATCACCTTAATGCAAGGTAACATTCTGTTAGCTTTTAGTAACATAATTCTAATGCTACGTAACACTACCATTATTAAGTAATGTAAGGTCAATTATGTATGTGAGTGTCATATAGTTAGCATTATGTCATTGTTAATTAACATTGTTAGTGATAAGTAAAACTTATAAGTTTTAAATAGCATTATGTCAGTGTGAAGTAACAGCATTATTGTTAAGTAACACTGAGTCGCTCACTGTCTGACGTCTGGCAGCACTATGAACGCTTTATGCACCAGCTTCTCTCATTCACTAACAACTTCATGGCCAGTTTTCTGTTTTACATTCAAAGTCATGAATAATTTTGGATTACATTAGATCACATTATGCAGTCTTTCCTTACAAACATTTTGATGCATATCTTACAAACAATGCTTCTCTACCAGTCTCCTGAACGCGTGGCTCTGTTCTCATGTCTCTGGGAACATCGCTGCTGATAAGATACTGTGCTATGGTCCGTCATGGTAGTACTGTGGTCCATCATGGTATACTGTGGTTCATCATTGTAGTACTGTGGTCTATTGGGTCACAATATACAGATGAAATGAAATTTTTCTACAGCAACAGTTATACCACATTTAGGATTAAGTAGATGATACATTGGATCCTTTGACAGTGCATAACACACCAACACACACACATTATTTGTTTTATATATATATATATATATATATATATATATATATATATATATATATATATATATATATATATATATATATATACATTTATATATATATATATATATATATATATATATATATATATATACATATATATATATATATATATATATATATATATATATATATATATATATATATATATATATATATATATATATAAAACAAAGAAGTATGTCTGTGTGTTTGTTTGTCTGTGTGTCCACACGAGAATCTCGGAAACTACTTTACCGATCTGTAGTGATGAGGGATGGTGGTATAAGCAGTGATGATGAATGGTGTTATATATAGTGATTCTGGATGATGTTATATGTAGTGATGATGGATGTTGTTTTATGTAGTGATGATGGATGGTGTTATATGTAATGATGATGAGTGGTGTTATATGTAGTGATGATGGATGGTGTTATATGTAGTGATGATGGATGGTGTTATATGTAGTGATGATGGACGGTGTTATATGTAGTGATGATGGACGGTGTTATATGTAGTGATGATTAGACAATAAAATATTAACATTATATTGCTAAAAAAATATACTTTGCTGTACCGTTGTAGTGGAACTTGCATACACCGTTAATGAACTATTGATGGAAGAAGAAGTTTTGGGGACTGAACAGTAGTTGCAAACAGGGAGTTGCTCAGAGAGACAGACTACTCAGTTGAAGTTCTGGTGAATTTTCTTGAAGAAAATGAGCCTCACCTGGTACTTGATCAAGCGAATGCTTATGAACAGATCTTGCAAGCGATACAAGCGGAGCAGGGAAGAATGATCTTTCTCGATGCACCTGGCGGGATAGGAAAAACATTCCTGATCAACCTTCTGTTTACCAAAGTACGTCATCAGGGGAAAATTGCTCTTGCTGTGGCATTCTCAGGCATTGCTGCAAAACTACTAGAAGGAGGACGTACTGCACACACAACTTTTAAACTGCCTCTCAACCTCGCTCACAATGAGAATCCAGTGTGCAAAATAAAAAAAGGATTGGCAAAGGCAAAACTCTTAAAAAAATGCAGCCTCATAGTCTGGGATGAATGCACTATGTCTCACAAGTTAGCGTTTGAAGCATTGGACAGGACCTTGCAAGACATACGAGAAAATGACCAGCTCATGGGTGGCATTACAATGGTCATTGCTGGAGACTTTCGCCAGACCCTACCTGTCATTCCTCGAAGCACTCCAGCTGATGAACTGAATGCGTGCCTCAAGGCATCATACCTTTGGAGAAGTGTTCAGACACTCACCCTATCCACAAACACGAGAGCACATCTACAAGGAGATCAGGATGCTGGACGGTTTGCAAACCTTCTACTACAGACTGGGAATGGAACTTTCCCTGTTGATTCAGAAGGAAAAATAATCATTCCTCAAGGATGGGGAAATGTTGCAAAGTCCTCAACTGTGCTCACTAACATGGTCTACCCAAACATTATCCACCACTACAAGGATCACAAGTGGCTGCGTGAACGCGCAATTCTGGCACCAAAGAATGAAACAGTGACTGAAATCAACATGACTCTACTCAGACAGCTTCCAGGCAGTGAGACCCCATTCAAATCTGTTGATACAGTAACCGACCAGGACCAAGCAGTCCAGTACCGTGCAGAATTCCTTAATTCTTTGGAGCCCGCTGGAATGCCTCCTCACCACCTCACTCTCAAAATTGGAACTCCTATAATGCTCTTAAGAAATATTGAACCACCAATCCTCTGTAAAGGCACAAGACTGCTGGTGAAGAACATGATGCCACATGTACTGGAAGCTACAATACTGACAGGAAAAGCTAAAGGAGAGAACGTTTTCATATCAAGGATACCTCTCATCACCACTGACCTGCCATTTGAGTTCAAGCGACTTCAGTTTCCGGTTAAAGTGAGCTTTGCCATGACCATCTACAAAGGCCAGGGACAGTCCCTAAAGATGGTTGGCCTAAACCTGGTGTTTCCTTGCTTCTCTCGTGGACAGTTCTATGTTGGATGCTCCAGAGTGGGAACTGGCAAAAATCTGTACATACTTGTTGCTAATGGCAAAACCAAAAATGTGGTCTACCTTAATGCACTACTGTACAGTGAGACAATGTGGAGCCTCCCGGAGGGTGGCGTCCTACCGTGGCCTAGCGAAAGAGCCGCCCGGAGGGCGGCGATTCCTCTAGTGTATATATATATATATATATATATATATATATATATTTATATATATATATATATATATATATATATATATTTATATATATATATATATATATATATATATATATATATATATATATATATATATATATATATATATATATATACAAATATCTAACTTAAGTCCCTATTGAGAGGCAAAGCTACTCTCATTAAACATCTTACTTCAACGTCCCCTCCACTGCCTTACATGTACGGTTTAATCAAGACCCGCTTGGGAACTTCGTGTTTTCTTCTTTCCTGGTGGTTATCAGCATATACATATATATACATATATATATTTTAAATATATATATGTATATATATGTATATATATATATATATATATATATATATATATCTATCTATCTATCTATCTATATATATATATATATATATATATATATATATATATATTTATATATATATATATATAAATACATATATATATATATATATATATATATATATATATATATATATATATATATATATGTATATATATATATGTATATATATACGTATATGTATATGTATATATATGTATATTTATATATATATATAAAAAACTAAACAAACTAAGACAATCGGACTATTAAAGGGTAGACAAAGGATGCGAGTTCTCGTTGTGTATAATAAAGCACAATAAATTCCTTAACAAAATATCCAGCTTTTTATAATTTACCCTTAACCATACTTAACTTAAACATACGCAACATTGGCTTAACAGTATATACATATTTATACAACATACAACAATCTGAAGCAAGTGGAGGTGGGAGGTAATATAGGGTTACAATACTCAAGTGCGGGGCTGAAGTGTCTGACGAGTAGGGCTGAGTATTTTAGAAGATGATAGGTAGTCACTGTGCGGTAGGTTTCCAGGATAGGTGATCCTAGTGTGGTCACTTCCCAGAGTGAACTGAACTCTCCTCGATCCGGAGCTGATGAGGAAGAGTTGGAGGAGGTGACTCAACAACCAGGATATGGAGAAATGAAACCCGGAGTGGTGACTAAGACTAGTCATACTCGGGTCGCGTCCCTAGATGGCGTTGCTCGGTAGTGCTGGGTAGTTAGATCATGACACAATGGATGGTGTGGTTCGCAATAATATATATATATATATATATATATATATATATATATATATATATATATATATATATATATATAAATATATATGCATTTATGTATATATATATATATATGTATATACAGTATATATATATATATATATATACTTCATTTTTAGTCCGTTTAACACACAGACTTTTGAACATATAATCAACGACCTCACCAGCAAGGAATCGAACCCTCGACCTACTGGGTGGGCCTAGGGAACGCTTACCGGCTAGCCCACAAGGACACTAAAAGCAGTTCTAGACCCTGTTATATTTCACACAAAGCCTGTTCATCGAGCTGATGGCGCCGTGAACCTCATTGGGAAACTGCCCGTGCCTCGTATGTGGTGTCAGTAGCATTTTACCGAATCCAGCTGGTATGAAACGCGAGGTACATATATATACTTTGTGTGAAATATAACAGAGTCTAGAACTGCTTTTAGTGTCCTTGTGGGCTAGCCGGTAAGCGTTCCCTAGGCCCACCCAGTAGGTCGAGGGTTCGATTCCTTGCTGGTGAGGTCGTTGATTATATATATATATATATATATATATATATATATATATATATATATATATATATATATATGCTGATATCCACCAGGAAAGATCCTAGATCACGCGCACCTACAGTGATTTACTTGCATATATATATATATATATATATATATATATGTATATACAGTATATATATATATATATATATATATATATATATATATATATATATATATATATATAAAGTCGTGCACACACGGTTGCAGTTCTATCCATATTAGCGTCAACTGGTTCAGCAGCTCAGAGTGAATGATCACATCAAAAGGGGAAATTATGCTATGCATGTGCTCCACAGTCTGAACAACAACCCTGAGTACCTGAACTGAGTCGGTCATGTTCTCCGACGAAGCAACATTCACATATGTGGGCACGTTAAGAGACACAATTGTCGCATCTGGGGAGCAGAGAATCCAAATATCACCCGTAAGGGCGAAAGAGACTGTCCAAAATTTCACGTTTGGTGCGGCCTTATATGCATAACAGGATTGAACATAACTTAAGAAAATAAGAATGGAGGAAACTGCAGAGGGCCTTTTGGCAAATACTGGGCAGTCATGTTTACACCAAACCCCCATCGCTCATATATCCATGTTTGAAGCTATCCAGCGTATTCGAGTTAATGACGATGTTTGGTAACTTGTTCCACTCATCCACCACTCTATTTCCAAACCTAAACGAAAGTTTGTCCAATTCCAAACCATTGTTACGAGTTTGCTCCTGGTTGGATAGTTTGAGTACACCTCGATCATAATATCGCCCCTCACTTTACGCCTCTCGAGGGAGTACAAATTAAGATGCTTTAACCTGTCTCTGTACTCAAGGTTCCTAATGCCCGGGATTAATCTTGTCATTCTCCTCCCATTTTTCTTCCCAGAAAATTCTGTGGTAGGTCACGTGGACTTAGATATGGTTCAGTTATTTGTGGCACCGCTGGTAAAGGACTACCAACCGAAGCTCATACTTCCACAAGATGGGACTCCTTCCCGCTGGTTCAGTGACCTCCACTCCTTTCATGATTCCGGGGTGTAGTGCGTTTCCTGGCCACCGAGATCGCCTGACCTTAACCTCACTCGATTTTTTTGGAGGGGTTATGTGGTCCTAAGTGTACGCCACATTGTTCAGTTGAAAGAACGTATCAAGACGGAGGTGGCTCCCGTAACTCCAGATACGTTAAAAAATGTGTGGAGAGAAATTGACTACGTTGTGACTTAGGCCGTGCTAAGAATGTCTGACCTAATGTACCCATACACCAAATGAAACTCATCCATACTGATTATGAGGCGTATGAATATTCTTCTGTTTGCATTATTTAACTAACATTAATAAGTCTCCACAGTTTGTAATTTCAATGTGGACATCATGTGTATGTGTGTGTGTGTGTTATAAAAAGTAAGTCTAATAATTTTGTTAATGTGTGTTCTGAAATCAAATAGGTGTATAGTTCAATATATGATAAAAGTTATTTTTTCCCTTCCTTCTATAATAGATGATTTTATTAATTAGTCACACATTGCTTATGATTCATTAGTTTACATTATACAGTGTTGATGAACGAGAATTTTCCACACTTGACTATAAGCCCCGCCCTCATTCTCTTGTATGGGCCTGTGATTGGTTAAATCGGGCAGCTGAGAGGTCACTCGGGCGGACCGTGGGAGGAGCAATAAAGCTCCTTCCCTGCCCAGGCTCTCTAACCACACTTACCACCTACACCTAGACAACATTTTCTAGAACAATTAGACAATTAGTTATCCTGTAACATGAGGCATTAAAAACCAACGCTCTTTTCTTAAGTAAACATGTTCGCTGTGTCCAGGATAAGAAACAAACATTTTTCATTATTATTGCTAAAGATGGATCACTACAGTTATATTAAAACTAACGCAGCACGAAGACACCAGCTGCTGCTGCTAACCAATGTTCTACTGTCATATAGTAAACATTATGAAGATGACCAAGTCAGATCGTGACATTCAACTGTCTGCCAGTTAGACAAATGCTGTCACCGCCCTCACAGTGGTGCTATGTTGTGTGGAAAAGTGGATGACTTTTACTGAAGAACACTATTGAATATAATTTAGATTATTGAATACGTCAACAAACAAAACTCGTTCAGACCAGCTCCATCACCTGCTGCAGCCTGTCTATATGTCTGCCGTCTCTTTACATTTTACGACAATAAATACTATGTAGGTAGTAGGCAGCTATCAAACAGGGAGGTACTACCTCCTGGGAAGATATTGGAAGCATAATGTGGTGTCTAATGGTAGACCCTGCTGCCATATAGCATCAGAAAAATTGTGACCGAGTCCCAAGTTGCTAATCTGACTTTCTGCTTCATTTACACACAATTGCAGGGTTTTAATTGTTACTCTTAATATAACAACACAACATACATATTGTATATCGTTTCTCTCTTGTTTTCTCTTTTTCTTTTTTGTATTTATCTATGGTTATTATTATTATTTATTTTAATTTTTATTAAAATTTGTTTTTATTTTTATTAATTATTTTTTAATAATTAGTTTTATTCATTATTAATATTTTTTTATTAATTATTGTTATTATTATTATTATATTTTCGCCCCCCAGGCCCTGATGTGGGTCAGTGACCTGTGCCCTGTTGGGTTAATCCCAGTAAAAAAATAAAATAATTAACTGTTTCGACACAAAATCACTACTTAGTAGTAAACTAATTTTTATGAAACATGGTCACTTTATAAAGTGTACTGTACAGAGCATGCATAAGCCTGCGCCTATCGTCCGAAAATGGATCTCAATACATAGATAAAAGCCTGAGACACAGTAAACGGTCTTTTAACATGATTACTTGACTTAGGCACGACTGACTGACACTGTCACCCTGATCCTTCACTCATCCGATCTAATATTTTTTTATATAATATATTATATACAACATGCAATGAAATAAAGACACCCTTCTACACACAAATGATGTAGGTATTTAGTCCGACAGTTGTCTTAAAAAAATACAAGGGGACGTTGAGTGACGTGCTAATGTGCTAATAGATGAGTTACGGGCAGTGTTTAACGGGACGACACATGCACACTTGCTATGTAATAAGGAAATAAACTACTTCCATCACATGTCGCTTCAACTGAACCAAACCACAATACGAATAAGTGCGAGAAGTTTATTCCATCTATGAACAAGATATTTTTTTTTTTAATTGGGCACTCCCCTACAGCCTTGTGCGAGGTGAAGCGCAGAAGCGTTTACAGCGCCCAACAGGGAAGCATGCTAAGTTCATGCTTGCCTTTATGTCTCATGAGTAAAGGACGTAGAAGCCTGAAGAGTCAAGGGCATAGAAGCCTGGAGAGTCAATGGTTTATGTCCTCAAGTTATTGGAAGCTCCAACAACTTGTCCCTGAATACGAATTCGCAAATTTCGATTTACACCAGGTACCTACTTTACTGCTAGGTGAACAGGGACTAATGGGGGCTAGGAAGTATGTCCAAACAACTTCCGCCGGCCCGGGAATCGAACCCGTGACATCTACGAACAAGATAGTGTTGATGCCTTTCATTATATAGATATGCGCTAATATATTATGTAACAAGTACACAAAGAGACAATATGACAATATATTGACTATATTCACTGGGCACATCCTAGTTACCACCTGCCTAAACTGGTAAAGTAAATAACAATTACTTCTTCCAAGAGTGACGAGAGTATGTCGCAATAACTAGACTAACGACACTGTACTTCATGTGACCCACAACCTGACCTACTAACTGTGTATCACTCACCTCCCTCACACCATGTTAGGGTTTTTCTCGCTAAATATAGCCACTAAGATAACACTGATGAATATAATGTTATTACCTCTGTGTCCATTACCACCATGTTACATCTTTCCAATAATGTCATTGTTTCAGTATGGAGTCAACCACACCCAAATATTTCTGTTAATAAATTAACTTTTCATCTCTCCACCTAAATATAGAGTGATGGTCATGACTTCACCAACTCGTGTTGACATTGCTGGACACTACACCCATGCCGAGGAACCAAAAAATACCCAGTTCTAACTATCATAGTTCTTAATTACTAACTTCTTTACGTGCTTAGAGATCTTATTTGTTGAAGCACAGTAATGTAATATAACATCATCCTCATATGACTTAGTATTCACAAATATATATATATATATTTTTATATTCAGATAGAAAAGTTAGCAAAGGTCTAAAAGTCTCTAAGGGCAGATAGTCTACTAATCAGTGATTAGTAGACTATCTGCCCTTAGAGACTTTAATCACTTGTGTACGGGATATCCCCTGTGCTGAATAAAATCGTCTGACGTCCGCCAAATAAAATATTAAAGGTGGCGGCCCCGTAGTGAAGGGGTTAACACAGGTGTAGAATGTATATAGCATGTAGAGCAATGAAAGGTAGAGCACAGGTGTAGTGTGTGTTTAGCATGTAGAACATAAGAACATAAGAAAATAAGGAGCCTACAATAATAGGGTGTGTCATAGGAGGGAAGATCAGCTAAAACTAATGGCCCATCACTTTTTTGGTAGATTTTAGTGTATATAAACAGAAAATAATTTCAGTTTCAATATTTTGCAACCTTTTGCTAGGTAAATTTTTTGCGTGAAATTTATCGAAAATCTAACGTACAGCTGCATTAGTGCATTACAATTAAATAGTGAACATTGCTTTCTGACTTCATTCTTTAACAACCCAACTAACAATATTTTTTTCTGTTTCAGATTCTGATGCATTTATAAGTTGATAATATTTGCGATGGCTGCTTGTGTCAGGACGAGGAACCAAAAATCCAGCCATCTCAGTCACTATCTTGGGTCTGGGAGAGAGCTCCTGAAGTCGGAGTTGCCTACATTGAGAGATGCTTTGAGATACGGTGTTTTAATCAGGCAAATCAGTGAAAAGAACCAAAGAACTTACACAAACAAAGACATTGCCAGTGATATGACCAAAGCTGTCTTGGTACAGTACACTCTGGCTAACGCTCAGTTCAAGCCTCCAGTCATAACAAGTCAGAAGAAGATTAGTGGGAGACTGCTAGCCAGTTGGGAAAAGGCAAGAGATATCTCTCTTGGGAGAGGAAAACTTGCAGTTAAGGACAACTTTGCCAAGCAACTGGACCAGTTATTTGACATAATTACTTGCAAGTGCCCAATTGTTCTCTGTCCTGAGTTTGGATGCGATCGTGACTGTAAATCCGATGCCCACATCTCCTGTATTTGCAAGCGTGAACTGAAGATTCCTGTGATCGAACTGGCATTTGTCAAAGCACAGAGAGAGAAGACTGGCAGTATAGGGGCTCTCATGATTTCCAGCCAAGATATTCCGGAGTCCAAGAGACAGGAGGCTACCACAGAGAGACAGAAGAGGAGAAGAGTTGCCGAGGAAAAGAGACTTGAGAAGGCCCAGGGTGAGGTAAAAAAGGCCGATGATTGGAGTCAAGCTGATTCAGAGTTTAATGACTTCCCCATGGCTGATCCGAGTGCTGACCAGGAGAATGGTGACTTTGTCCCTAACCCAGAAAATAATGATCCCAAACCTTCCAGGCATAACATTCGAAATAGGAAAGATATCCCGAGCATAGCTCTGGCCAGCATGCGACACCACACTGGTCTCAGAGAAACTGCAGAGATAGCAACAGCTGCCTGGATTGACGGTGGTTTGATAACACCTGATGATGTTCACCTGGTGATAGATAATAACAAAGTAAGGAGAGCTCAGGGGAAACTTGTCAGTAACCTAGAAGAGGAGTTTGATAAGGGGATAAGAGAAAATGGAATCAATTGTTTGTTCTTTGATGGTAGAAGCGATGACACTAAAGTGTTCATGAAAGTTGGAGATTCTGACAAGTTGTTCCCTGCCATGGTGAAGGAGGAACACTACTCCTGCTGCAGTGAACCAGGAGGGAAGTATTTGTGGCATTTCACTCCAGAGAAAGATGACATCAGGAAACCAGCTGAGATAGTGGCAGATAACATTGTGAACTGGCTCAGAGAGAGGAACGTAGACCAGACCCTGCAGGCCATTGGAGGGGACAGCACCAACACGAACACAGGGTGGCAAGGGGGGGTCATACAGTGGATAGAGCGGAAGATTGGGAGGAAGCTGGTCTGGATTGTTTGTGACCTCCACACCAACGAGTTGCCACTCAGACATCTGATCCAGGAGCTGGATGGCAAGACTCTTTCAAACAACAGATGGTCTGGTCCTCTTGGCAAGATGCTGGACTCTGCCACTGAGTTAGAAATAAATCCGAGCTTTGAAAAAATCACAGTTGGCCCTCCACTCGTTGAGCTTGCACATACTGTCATTGACGACCTGAGTACTGACCAGTACTATGGTTACATGATTTGCAGTGCCATCAAAACTGGGGTCATGCCTGATAGACTTGCTGACCTGCAGACAGGTCCAGTCTCACATTCTAGGTGGCTCACAACGGCACTCAGGTTCTGCAGAATTTGGGTCGCTCATCATAAACTGAAAGGGAACCAGCTTCACAACCTGAGACTTATTGTCCAATTCATCGTGAGTGTCTACTTGACAAATTGGTTCAACACCAAGGTCAAGTCATCGTTCTGCGAAGGTCCGAGGCATGTTCTCTTCCAGCTTGAGCTCCTGAGGAGTCAGCCAAGGAAGGTTGTTCAGATTGTGGAGCAGACTGTGAGGAGATCTTCCTGGTATGCTCATCCCGAGGCAGTTCTGCAGACAATGCTCTGCAGTAAGGATGAGGAGGAGAGAAGAGTGGCAGTCAAAAAGATCTTGGATATGAGACTTATGAGAGGATCTGGGCATGACGAATCAGTTGGTGATGATTCCTTCAGGGTCAGGAAGACTCCTGAAGTCAATCTAGGTGCCAAGACCCTCACTGATCTCATAGATCTGGATAACATCCAGGCTGGCAGTGAGCCCCCTCTTACCTGCAGCCTCACCAATGTTCAAGTCAGAGCTTTCCTGGACAACCCCATGCATGTCCCTGCCTGGCCCTCGCACACCCAGAGTATAGAGCGTTGTGTACAGCAAGTGAGCGAGGCCAGCAGTCACGTGTACAGCCAGGAGAGGAGGGAAGGCTACATCCGAGCTCAGGTGGTCAGCAGGGAGGTGATGAGTAGAAACAGAAGCAAGAAAGACATGTTCTCTATGGTGTGCAGCAACACCGGGTCGTAGAAGTAAAACCGGTTTTTGTATTTGATGATTTTGTTTTCTAAAGGAATATTAAATTTAATAAATGTGTCAAGATCATTCGTTTCACTATTCTGTATCATTTTCATCCTAATAAATTAACCTGATACATTTACTTTACTTTAAATAAGCTATTTAGTGGTGTTGGTAAAAGGGTGGGAATACTGAATTTTCATAAGATTTCAAGTTAAAATTTACCTAGCAAAAAATGAAAACTTTTCAAATCTGAAGATATCACATGATTCTGCACATAGAACTACATCATTAATGCCATGGGCCGATTTTTCAAACTCAAACAAAAAAAATTCGCCTCCGTATGACACACCCTACTACAATAGGCCGGTTGGCCTGTGCATGGCAGCTCCTGTCGAGAGTTACTACCAATCTCTATCATCCATGAATCTATCTAGCCTCCTTTTGAAACTTTCCAGAGTTCCAGCACTTACTACAAAGTTGCTAAGATTGTTCCACTCGTCCACCACCCAATTTGTGAACCAGTTTCTTCCTATCTCCCTCCTAAACCTAAACTTATCCAACTAAAATCCGTTACACCGAGTCCTATCCTGCTCGGATATTATAAGAACTTTATCTATATCCCCTTTATTGATTCCTTGCACCCACTTAAATACTTCTATAATATCTCCCCGCACTCTTCGTCTTTCTAGGGAATGCAAGTTAAGTTTCTTTAACCAATCCTGATATGGAAGGTTTTTAAGTCCCGGAATCATTTTCGTCATTCTTCGCTGCACCGACTCTAGTGAATTGATATCCATTCTATAATAAGGGCACCAGAACTGAACCGCATAATCTAGGTGCGGCCTGACTAGCGCAAGATATAGTTGCAATAAGACCTCTGCACTCTTATTACTTACTGTACACTTCTAGATATAAAACCCAATATTCTGTTTGCCTTATTTCGAACATTAACGCACTGTTTTCTAGGCCGTAGGTCCGGGCTTACAGGTACCCCTAGGTCTCTTTCACAAGTCGACTTCTCTAGGTTGATGTTGTTAAGGCTGTATACATTGACAGTATTTGTTCTTCCAATATTAAGCACGCTGCACTTGCTGGTGTTGAATTTCATTTGCCATTTTTCAGACCACCCCTGCAGTTTATTTAGATCCTCCTGTAATGCATTTGCATCCTGCCCTGAATTCATCTGCCGCCCTATTTTGGTGTCATCCGCAAACTTGCTTATGTCACTGCTGATCCCAGAATCTAGATCGTTTATGTAGATTATGAACAAGAGTGGGCCTAGTACTGACCCCTGGGGAACCCCACTGGTTACACTGCCCCACTCAGATTTAACACCATGTACGCTGACCCTCTGCGATCTATCGGTGAGCCATGATTTTATCCAATTTAAAACTTTCCCCTCGATACCATGCGCCTTAATTTTTCTAAGAAACCTCTGATGCGGTACTATGTCAAATGCTTTGCTAAAGTCTAAGTAAATAACATCGTAATTTTCTTCATTATCTACTACCTCGAAGACTTTCCTAAAAAACGTCAGCAGATTTGTTAGATAAGATTTTCCCTTTGTAAACCCATGTTGAGAGTCGTAGATTAATTTGCTTTTCTCTAAATGCGATTAGATGCTATCTGCTATAATTGATTCAAGAAATTTCCCCACTACTGACGTCAAACTGATCGGCCGGTAATTTGACGCTGATGCTCTGTCTCCCTTTGTGAATATGGGTACTACATTTGCCTGTTTCCACAAGTCTGGCACAACTCCGTTGCCTAATGATTTTGTAAATAAATTTACAAGGGGTCCGCTAATCTGTTCCCTACACTCTTTTAAGACTCGAGGGAAAATTTCATCCGGCTCTGGGGATTTTGTCTTCTTTAGTTCATTTATTCTCTTAAGAACATCCTCTTTTCTGATAGTGATATTCTTTAAATTCTCTTCTTCCTTTCCCCTAAATATCAGTTCCACCTCTGGAATTTCCTCGCGAATTTCTTCTGTGAAACTGATAAGAAGTAGTTGTTCAATGCTTTGCTTATTTCTACACTGCCATTTGTCACTTCTCCCCTCCCTGACTTTAAAGGCCCTACTTTGTCCTTGACTTTTGTTCTATATACCTGGAAAAATCCCTTGGGATTCGCCTTGCATTCTCCTGCTATTTTGACTTCATAGTCTCTCTTTGCTTTCCTTACATTTTTCTTAACATTCCTAGATAGTTTATTATACCTATTTCTGAGCTGCTCCTCCCCTCCCTTTGATTTCTTATAAATTCCTTTCTTTATTCCTATGTCATGTTTAAGTTTTCTGGTCATCCACCTTGGCTCATTCTTATTTGACCTAATTTTTCTGTATAGTATATTTTGTTCTTGTGCTTTATGTAGTATACTGGTGAATATATTATAGTCATGATCGATTGTTGTGTCACCTATGACCTCACCCCTTCCTACTGGGGACTGACGTGACTGTTCCCAGGTGACCTCACCTAGGTACCTTCTTAATCCCTGATAATCCGCCAACCCAAAGTTTGGGACTCTGACCATATTCTCATTGTTTTTTGTTTCCCAATTTAGGGTGAACCTGATTTCTCTGTGATCACTGTTCCCTAGTTCTTCCCTTACTGTGATATCTCTGATAATATTTTCTTTATTTCTTAATACTAGGTCTAATATATTGTCACCTCTAGTAGGTTCTGTAATTAGTTGTTTCAAAAAAATGTCCTGTACTGCGTCTAGGAAGTCTTCAGATTCATAGTCACCTACAATGTTGTCCCAGTCAATATTTCTGAAGTTGAAATCCCCCATAATGCACAGGTTGTTATATTTTGCTGCCCTACTCATTTCCTGCGATATGGGCTGAGCTGCTTCTTTGCCCAGAATTGGGGGCCTGTAAATCACTCCCATAATTAGTTTATCTCTTCATTCCGTGATTTCTACCCATTCATACTCGGTTCCCATTTCACCCTTTATTGAATTATAAATACAACATTTTAATGTATCCTTGACGAAGAGTGCGACCCCTTCCCCCTTCCTACCTTCCCTGTCTTCGTGAAAAAGGTTGTACCCTTCTATGTGGTACTCTGATAAAAAAATTTTGCTCGCCAGATTCATCCAAGTTTCTGTGATTGCTATGACGTCTACATTCTCGGTACATACAACCGCTCTCAGCAAGTCTATTTTATTTCTAACGCTCCTACTGTTTGTATAGTATACATTTAAGCCTACCCTTCCCTGGTCCTGTTTTACCCCTTGTTCCTGAGTAACTAATTTTACTTCCCAGGACCTGCTTGTTTTTTTACTCCCACTTTCCCCGACCCCTCTCTACTGGCGAAACCCCCCCCCCCCCCCTTCGGAGTGACAATTTCACGCTCCAGGGATGCAGACAATGTCTTTACCCCCACACGAGACAAGTGTACTCCGTCGCGACTGTACAGGTAGTCGTTGCCATAGAATCGTTGCCAGTTATCAATGAATGCCCAACCATTGTTTGCACAATGTTTTTCCAGTCGGCAATTTATAGCAATTGCCTTGGACAGCCATTCACGACCAACCCCTCTTCTAGGCAAGACACCACATACTATCGGGATTCCTCCCCTTCTCTAATCTTCCCCAGCGCCTCCCTATACCTCTTGAAAAGTTCCTCACTCCTAACCTTTCCTATGTCGTTTCCTCCCACACTAAGACACACAACTGGATTTGTACCCTCCCCTGACAAAACCCTGTCTAACCTCTCAGCTACATGCCCTATCCCAGCCCCAGGAAAACACACCCTAGTCCTACGTTTCCTATCTCTTGTACAAAAGTCCTATCTAAAAACCTCACCTGGCTGTCCCCAACTACCACGACCTTACCTCTGGGCAGGGTTTGTACAACTGCCCTTTCCTCCACCTGCACCACACTTTCCTGCCTCTTCTCTTCCTCGCCAGCTTCCTCCAGCACCTGGTAGGGGTTCCTACATTCCACACCCTGGTCAGCTTTCCTGAGCCTGACCCTAGTCCCCTTTGAGACAACCACTCTCCACGCCTGCACCTCCTTCGCAGGTGTCCTGCTAGGCAGGATACCTACCTGAAGGAGTTCGGTCCTGAGGGCTTCATTTTTCCTCTTTAGAGTGTCAACCTCACTCCTCAACTGCCCCAGCTGCCTTAGCAGAGTGGCCAAGAGGTCGTCTTTCCCCTCACTACTCTCCTCTTTCCCTAAGACACAACGATCCAAGGCGGCCATTTTCCTTGGTCACTACGGGAGAACTTGGGAGCACGTCCTTCTCCCAGCTAGGTCAGGTCAGTGTACAAATCATCATTGTTGAAGCTAGTTTGGTTAGGGAATTGAATTCTATAAACCTTAGTGATAAGAAGATAAGAACATAAGAAAATAAGGAGTCTGCAATAGGCCGGTTGGCCTGTGCATGGCAGCTCCTGTCGAGAGTTACTACCACTCTCTATCATCCATGAATCTATCTAGCCTCCTTTTGAAACTTTCCAGAGTTCCCGCACTTACTACAAAGTTGCTAAGCTTGTTCCACTCGTCCACCACCCTATTTGTGAACCAGTTTCTTCCTATCTCCCTCCTAAACCTAAACTTATCCAACTTGAATCCGTTGCTCCGAGTCCTATCCTGCTCGGATATTATAAGAACTTTATCTATATCCCCTTTATTGATTCCTTTCACCCACTTAAATACTTCTATCATATCTCCCCGCACTCTTCGTCTTTCTAGGGAATGCAAGTTAAGTTTCTTTAACCTATCCTGATATGGAAGGTTTCTAAGTCCCGGAATCATTTTTGTCATTCTTCGCTGCACCGACTCTAGTGAATTTATATCCATTCTATAATAGGGGCACCAGAACTGAACCGCGTAATCGAGGTGCGGCCTAACTAGCGCAAGATATAGTTGCAATAAGACCTCTGCACTCTTGTTACTTACACTTCTAGATATAAAACCCAATACTCTGTTTGCCTTATTTCGAACATTAACGCACTGTTTTCTAGGCCGTAGGTCCGGGTTTACAAGTACCCCTAGGTCTCTTTCACAAGTCGACTTCTCTAGGTTGATGTTGTTAAGGCTGTATACATTGCCAGTATTTTTTCTTCCAATATTTAGTACGCTGCACTTGCTGGTGTTGAATTTTATTTGCCAATATTCAGACCACCCCTGCAGTTTATTTAGATCCTCCTGTAATGCATTTGCATCCTGCCCTGAAATAATCTGCCGCCCTATTTTGGTGTCATCCGCAAACTTGCTTATGTCACTGCTGATCCGAGTATCTAGATCGTTTATGTAGATTATGAAAAAGAGTGGGCCTAGTACTGACCCCTTGGGAACCCCACTGGTTACACGGCCCCACTCAGAATTAACATCATCTACACTGACCCTCTACGTTCTATCGGTGAGCCATGATTTTATCCAATTTAAAACTTTCTCCTCGATACCATGAGCCTTAATTTTTCTCAGAAGCCTCTGATGCGGTACTCTGTCAAATGCTTTGCTAAAGTCTAAGTAAATAACATCGTAATTTTCGTCATTATCTACTACCTCGAAGACTTTCCTAAAAAACGTTAGCAGATTTGTTAGACAAGATTTTCCCTTTGTAAACCCATGTCAGTGGCTCAAGGTTAAAAATGGTTTTAAAGTCCTGGTGTTAGATGTAGGATAGATCATTAGTGGGTTCCACATTTTTGACATGGCTTAACTTGACTAATCACGTCGCCCTTTCTCTTAAGCTCCTTTGCGTGTATGGTGGTGTTGGTGTGCGGATTAGTGGATGTCATGTTTATGACCTGACCTCATGTTTAGTAAGGTCACCCTCTTTCCATGTAATTCAGTTGCTTCTGAAGGTGTCTTGAATAAAGACGAAAGATAAGGTGCTCCATTTTTTCTCTTTTCACTGTGTGATTTTATCAATATGTATATATATATATATATATATATATATATATATATATATATATATATATATATTTTATGAAAATCCACAATGAAAACGTGGATAAGATAAATCTTGATAAAATCACACGGGAAAATGGAAACAACGGAGTACCTTAGCTTTCGTCTTTATTCAAGACATCTTCAGAGGCAACTGACCTCATGTTTTTTAGGTCACCCTGTATATTTAAGCCTCTCTCTGTCCATGTAATCCAGTTGCCTCTGAAGATGTCTTGAATAAAGACGAAAGCTAAGGTACTCCGTTGTTTCCATTTTCCCGTGTGATTTTATCAAGATATATATATATATATATATATATATATATATATATATATATATATATATATATATATATATATATATTTATATAACTCTTGATAAAATCACACGGGAAAATGGCTACAACGGAGTACCTTAGCTTTCGTCTTTATTCAAGACATCTTCAGAGGCAACTGGATTACATGGACAGAGAGAGGCTTAAATATACAGGGTGACCTAAAAAACATGAGGTCAGGTCAAAATGATGACATCCACTAATCCCCACACCAACACACACGTAGAGGAGCTTAAGAGAAGGGTGGTGACGTGACTAGTCAAGTCAGGTCAGAAAAAAGGGGGCCCACAAAATAACTATCATACATCTAGATCAAAGGTTTTTAAAGCATTTTTAACCTTGGGCCACTGACAAATAAATTAAAGCCTCTCTCTGTCCATGTAATCCAGTTGCCTCTGAAGATGTCTTGAATAAAGACGAAAGCTAAGGTACTCCGTTGTTTCCATTTTCCCGTGTGATTTTATCAAGATTTATCTTATCCACGTTTTCATTGTGGATTTTCATAAAATTATTTATATATATACATTATATATATATATATATATATATATATATATATATATATATATATATATATATATATATATATATATATATAATGTATTTACATAAATAATCTTCCTTTAAATTACTGTATAATACTGCATGATTTTCACTGTTAATGCTAGAGTAATGAACTAGGCTCAGTAATCCACCTCGATAGTGTTATTACTAGCGCTATTCCAGTGGTCTGAATTCGACCCTATAACCTGCTGGGCGTCATGGTAAAAATTTTAATGAGAAGGTCCTGTGTGAGATACGATCCACTCTTACAGGTAACTACGTACCTCAGTATGCGATGTTAACCATCTATAAATAAAGGTTATGTAAAAACAAAGAATTTAAACAACCTTGTAATCACAGTCGGCGTCCAGCCTTCCCGGGTTGTTTCTGCCACCAGTGTGTTTGCTTTGTTTATTTTTGATAAACATTAGGATGGTATCCCCTGAATTTACCTGTATATATACAGTGTGTGTGTGTGTGTGTGTGTGTGTGTGTGTGTTTGTGTGTACACTCAACCAAAGTTGTAAAAATTACCGGACTTTGTTACTTAAGTAAAAGTATTGTTACATTGGTAAAATGTTACTCAGGTAGAAGTAAAAGTATTCAAAGTTCAATGTGCTCAAGTAGAAGTAAAAGAGTATCTTATCACAATGTATTCAAGTACTGAAAGCAAAAAGTAGCCACAAAATTATTAATCATCTCAAATATTAAAATAAATCCGCAGTAAATACAATAACTAGTTAACTAATGATAAAAATAAAAGACACATCATTATACATGTTTATTTGCAAACCTTCCCATTGAGACTAATCAGTCATTGATTTTGGACATTGTGGCTGCCCAATCTAGGTTTTTTAAGACTAAATAAAAGCCCAATATGATCAAATAGACGTTCACAAGTAGCAGAAGCAGGCAGTGGTGTTAAGCTTGAGACATAGTCACATAATGTCGGGAAAGACTTCAGTAGCTCCATTCCATCCCCTGGATATGCCAAGTAGCTATCAAGCTCCTTCAGTTGCGGAGTTTGTGGATTATTGTTGCCTATGCAGCACCGAACAAGGAAACGGCGGAATGGTCGACTTGGGCGCTTAAACTCTGAGTTCGTCGCTTGGGTACATGGATGAAACGATATGCAAGAACGCATGTGATTGGTCGAAACTTGAAGAAACACTTGTGAATGGTTAGCTTCCAGGTTTGTCCCATGTCCTGTGATTGGTTATTTAAAGCTATTGTTTGGGGTATGTAACGAGTAACGATTTCTGTTCTCACTTGTATTGAAGTAAGTGTATTAGAAAACCATATTTAAGTAAAAGTAAAAGTACTGAAAATTTTAGTACTTTTTAAAAAGAAAATCCCCGAAAATATTACTTGAGTACAGTACTCAAGTAAACACATGAACACTATTATTTATTTACTATGAGTATTAACTGTTTCTCATCACTCTTTTGTCATGAAATATTCCGGTGTGTAATGTGTACCATTAAATATGTGACACGAGTCTTGTCTCCTGTAGCGTGGTAACAAATGATGGATGAAGGCAGAGTGACCAGGGACAACCACCACCAACATTGTTGACTGTGTGTACACAAGAGCCGCCTGACACCCCTATTGGACCACCCTGCAGATTTCAGGAGGGATCCTCCATATTGAAATAAGTAACAAAACTACAGCTTTGACATATAATTTCAATATTTTTTCTAGATTATAGTACTGGCAGCGACGTCTAGCAGATACTACCTTAAACTGACGCCCAAACCCTGTCAACATCTAGTGAAGGAACATTGTTGTACCTCTTTCTTCTTTGTGTTCTGACTATAAGAGTTACTTGTTATATGAAAAAAAAATATATATATATACTCAATGGTAACTATCTCAGGTCACGGTAGACACAATCCCTCCGGACCTCCGATTGTGGCACACACACAGCACCTAGGACCCAGCCGAGGCTGAGCGTCGCCACATCCTCTGCCTGCTTCTTTAATTTTCCATTTTGTGTGAAGGAACTTGTAAACAAAGCGTATCGCGTAACACATTAGAGCCGTAGCCTAGGGGGTGTGACAGCCCCGAGAACCGAGGTGTGTCGGCAAAGGCCAGGGACTTTTAGATAAGTAAAAATTAATAGGTCAGGGATTCCCTACCCTTTTAATATGAAGAGCAATCAAGTTGTTATTCTATATAGTTTTTTCGATAACAAACAGTGAGGAATTATAACGTGATGTCGTTAATATATAGCTGGCGATGTATAAATATTCATATAAATATTCACCCAAATGAATAACACCAACTTATTCACCAAGTTATTCAACAATGAGTCAACCTGTTGACGATAACAAACGGCTGAGCTTGTAACTAGCTCATAGGTTGAGCACAGGTCAGCTGATTAATCAAACATCCGGCTGACACATTTCTCACGCCAAGAAGAGAGAGCAGAACCTTACCACTTGAACATGAAAGAGCACGTCACTCATGTGTTCTCAAAGTGTATTCACAATACTTCCCTGGAGAGAATTCATAATTTATTCTCGCAAACTATTACTGTGTATATAGCTGCTTCAACAATAAAAGAAAAACAGCAAGAAGTGTTTACATCAATCCATGCCACTTAAAGAGTTCCATAACTTAATTAAAACAATTAATGTGATGCCAAAACAGCTATCACATTTGGTTGCAAGCATTGAGACGAGTACTAGAAGCTAGAGCAGTACTCAAACAATAATTATTGATGAAACAAGTGACCCAAGTGACACAAGTGGCACTTTAAGTGAATCATCAACAAACAAGCATTTTCAAATAAAATAAGTGGATAGTGGTTATAAACACTTGCAAAACGCATAAGCAGAAACCAAGTGGTAACAAAGATGATATACCCACTAGCACCAACTCACAGTTCATGGTCACCCGACTGGGGCCGACGTCAACCGAGCCTACCAGAGTATTGTCTTAATGTAGCAGACAGCTAACAGACAGCTAATGGCTAGTCAACCAGACAGCCAGCACTACAACACAGGAGTACTAGGAAGGTTGTCATTGTGGTTCCAGACAGGCAGATCAGCAAGTAGCCTCGTGCTTAAGCAATCAAGCCTCGCCAGTGTTCAAGAAATGTCAGCCCCCAGGTTGATCGCCGCAAGAAAGGTCAGCCCCAGGTAGATCGCCACAAGAAAAAGTCAGCCCCCAGGTTGATCATTGCAAGACGGGTCAGCCCAAGGTTGATCGCAGCAAGAAAGGTCATTCCCCCAGGTTGATCGCAGCAAGATGTGTGACGTCATCCTTCCCAGAGTAGGACGTCATTGACATCTGACGTATCACCTGGCGTTGAAACTCTACGGACTCTGTAGTCAGGTAGATAACAAACAATCATTATTTTACAGACTACACAAACACAAGAGAACTTAACGAAGTCTTCACACGTAGTCAATATAAAATATAAACTATCTGCACAACGGTCCAAAAGCAAAACTAGATAAACACAGTTATAAAGTAAAAGAGGATTTATAAGAAGTATATATACTTTTCCATACTTTTCCATACTTTTTAATAATTTAAATTTTTTTCTCTTCATTTCCAAAACTCATTATAAATATTTTTGCATTACTCCTTGAGTGGGCAACTTAGTGAGTGTTATGCTGTCAGTGAAGTGATAAATATCCCTATTTATAGACCCTCTTCCAAAATTTTTGGGTTGCAAACAGGATATTATTGACTCAGACTCAGATGGTCAGTCAGCTACAAATTCACAAGAGCTAGTGGCAACTGATAGTGAAGAATTACCACAAATTAGCCAAATAGTTAACACCTACCGAACTCCTTAGCTGTGAAAATTTCATTGATTCTCAGTTCGAGGACTTACACAGTAGATAACTTAGATCAGGTAGCATTTACCCATTCCCTTTACCTGTTAAGAATGCTAGTGCTTTAACTAACACAACGAAAATGGCAACAGGTGGTTGTCCTAACCCACAGACTTCATCGGTCTATCAAACTGAAAAACTACTTCCAAATAACATCAAGGTACAAGAGTTTACTGCAGAAGATACAGATTATAATACCTTAACATTTTTGTGTAAGTGCGAAGATGTAATGCGAAACAATAATGTTACTTACGATGGGGATAAAATCTCTTTCATCCGTAGCAACGTCAAAACTGGTAGTCGGGCAGATAGAATGATGTACGCTTCAGCCTTTGATGAGGCAATAGATGACTATCCAACGTTTAGGAAACAATTCGAAACCTTTTTCGGGTCAGGAACAAAAGGAGGTGCGCTTACTTGGATTTTGAAGATGGCAGAGCGTACAAGTAAAAGTATGTTTGCTCACGACGCACTAGAAGCACAGGCTTTAACCGGACACACTATGATGGATCTCAAAACTTACATGACATCCTCAAATTGGTTTGATGACGAAGGAAAAATAACTAAGTAAAATTTCTACAAGATCATTGAGTTCCTACAGTTTATCATGGTGCTACACGAAACTACACGCAAGGCAGCCAGAAAGAAGGAATATAAACTAGGGACTCAGCATGTAGACTACGTAGAGAAAATTTCTGATCCGATGGAAAATACTCCAACGGCTCTGTCAGTAGCACCCGCAACCAGTTCTAAGGAACAACCACAAACTACCACTGGAACCAAACCCATAAAGGTACCTTTTTGCAAAATTTGCAAAGGTAAGGGACATGCCACAGAAAAATGTTGGTTTGGAGGAAAAAAGGACAAAAACCCATCTGGCCCGCGGCAAAATCAAGGGAAAGGATCCTCCCTGGACTTTAAAAATCCAGAGTATCTTACTAAACCAAAAAGTCTAAAAGGACAAAACACAGAAAATAAAATGCCTATAAACACTAAGGGCACTCCGAATAAATGGTGTGCACTATCTGAGTCACCATACCACAATACAGAAGATTGCAAGAATCTACAGCGCCTGAAGCAAGAGCTTGCAAACCAACGGGAGAAACGTGGTCAGCCTTCAGGGGAAGATGCAAACCTCCAGCAACATGATCTAGATTCTAGATGATGTTGCTGGAAACTGTTGTTTTCTTGCACAGTTGAAGTTTTTCTATTCCAGAATAACGTCAACGGTGTAGGAAAACAACACTTCCATCACAGGCACATTTATCGCCGCGTTAAACAAAGTGGGTGTTGACCGTACCAGCGACGATAGGTAACAATCAGTTGTCCCTAGACATAGATACGGGAGCCTGTGCCAATGTTATCTCATTAGCGTCGTTCAATGAACTCGAGCGACGATATCCTCCAAATAAGTGGCCAATAAGAGCTACAGACATTCCTCTGCCTGGTGTGTCAGGAATCCAATTAGACATAGCGAGGGTGGCAACACTGCCAATCCGTTTTTCTAGGTCCAGTAAAGCTTTTCTGGCGGATTTCTACATAGTAAAGGCATTCTCTTTGCCAGCGGATGGGTTAATCTGTCTTTCTACACTAAAGCAGAAACAACATTAACGTTCAGCCAAGAAATCACACCATAACGCATAACTGTAAAACTTACTACACAAGGCAAACTTCACATCCATTGCTTACCTCAGGTGTTGGTGTAATAACTGCCTCGACAGGCGCGGGGAGTCTGTCGCACAGAAGCAGTTAGTTACCTTTTCACTCCCTGAAACTCCACCTAGTAGCTAAAGGATATTCAGGATGAAAGCGTCAAGAACTGGATTTTAACACTTGCTTTGTTAACTGGTGTACAACGGTTACATAGCCAGGAACTAACTAGAATCAGAGAACGATTGCCATATGTGAGTGAAGGAACAGATGTTGTGTGTTTGAGTGAAAGTGTAAGAGTGGAAGGCTTGTCACTTGAGTCTACCTTAAGAACAGTCAGATCAGGCAGTCTCACAGATGTCTTCGTTCTCAATAGAACTGGGGGACCTATAACTTTAAGATAGGGATTTTATTTAGAAAATTTCCTTATTTACAACAAAGCCATCATCACGGAACCAATATAATTACCAATTTGTAGTGTAACACAAAGAGGAATTGACCGACAAACCACGTATTGTAGATACAGTCGAGTTAATAGCGCCACACTTGAAAGTGGTCGATCATCCTCAAGGCAAACGTGATCATTTAGAATTACTAGCCTATTTCAAGGAAATCTTAGCATTACCTGGAGAACACCTAGGTAAAACAACGTTGCCAAACCATCACATTCCACTCAAGCCAGACACTCACCCGATCTACATACCAGTATATCGGCTACCCCACAGCCAAAGGTCTATAGTCGAAGAAATGGTACAAGAAATGGTGGAGCAAAAGGAAATCCAACCTTCATCATCACCATGCAACTCACCTCTATTCCTAGTTCCCAAGAACGATGGTGGATAGAGACCATTCATAGATTTTCGAGGAGTCAAACAAGCAGCTGTAACGGACAGGTTGCCAATGTCTGTCCTAACTGACTTATTACAGTCTCTTGGAAAAGACAGCGTCGCTTTCAGTAACCTAGATTTACTTAGCAGGTACGGGCAAGTTCCCTTACACAAGGAATCCCGTGGGGTAACTGCGTTCAGTACACCAATGGGATATTTCAAATTCTTACGAATGCCATTTGGTTTGAGGAATGCGCCCCTAACATTCCAAAGAATGATAAATACCTTGTTTGCTGGAATGATTGGTAAAAGTCTATGCCCATCTAGGTGATCTTATCATAGTAAGTAAGCATTTACAAAGCCATTTAAAAAACTACGAGAAGTCTTCACAAAGCTACAAATAGCCGGATTGAAAGTGAAACTTTCCAAATATGAATTTCTTAAATCCAGAATCCAATTTCTCGGACACGTAGTGGATAGCAACGGTATACACACAGTAGATTGTAAGGTAAAGGCGGTGAAGCAGTCCCCTTGTCCCAAGAATACAGATCAACTTCGAAGTTTCCTGGGACTATCAGGATACTACCTTTCTTCCATTGAAAGTGATACCAAGTTAGCCTCACCTCTCACTAAACTCCTCTAAAAGAACGTAGAGTATAAGTGGAACAAAGAACAGGAGGACAGTTTTAATGCCCTTAGGAGCGCCTTAACGAACTCTTCTGTATTAACCTTTCCGGACTATACCAAACCACTTACTATGTGCACCGATGCCTCCGGCATAGGATTAGAGGCTGTGCTCATGCAAACTGATCGTCGAGGGAAGTGGCGACTAATAGCATACGCATACGCACCCTCAACAATGCAGAAACACGTTATTCATCTCTTCACTTGGTAGCATCAGCTGCAGTGTTGGCTCTCAAGCATTTTTGGAATCTCATTTTTGGATATCCGATGAGTGTACACACAGATCATGTAGCCGTGAAAGAACTATTTCATGGGACGAACTTATCAGGACGTCTAGCGCGCTAGTATCTGACCATACAGGAGTTCGCACCCAACTTTCATTATTTGCCAGGTCGTGAGAACGTGGTAGCTGATTCCCTATCCAGACACATAGGTCCTGTCACGCCACTACCCATGTTCACCCTGTTACAGTTAAGGGCGAAACAACTAAAGTATCCACTGTGGTCCAAGGTAATCTATGCCTTAGAATCGGGAGATGAGGAAAATTTGCTAAAACTACCTCTATCACCCACCCTCACAGTTTGAGCTACGGCACAACATACTGTATCGCTCAGTAAAAACACCAGTGTCAATCTCTCAAATTGTGATTCCGACACCACTAAAGGAAAACATCCTCACCCTCTTCCATGATGCACCCCAAGCTGGGCATCCGGGGCGAGATAGCTGTCTAACAGAAATTAGACGAAAATATTATTGAAAAAGTATGAGGTCCGATATCAAGCGTCACATTGCTAAGTGTTTATCTTGTGCAAAACAGAAGGGAACAATGATATATACCGCTCCAATCTTAGAACCTCACAACCTGTGTGCAACATGGATGACTATGCCAAGAAGCAAATCAATGTTTTCACAAACATTCATGGGAAACTACGAAAACATTTGGCAGTCTCACGTGCTGAAATGATCTACCAGCAACATAAAAATGCTAAGCCTGTAATTCTAGAAATAGGATATGCAGTAATGATAAAAGCGCCGGAATGCATTGCACAACTTTCGCCTAAATTCACAGGTCCATAACTGATTAAAGGGAAAGAACATGGAAACAAATTTCATGTAGTTGAGCCAACGATAAACGTCACAGACGTGGTACATGTAGATAGAATGAAAAAAGTCAGGAGAGACTTAGTATGGACCCCTAATGAGTCAAGTACACCCTACTTCTGCTATGACAGTTGCTCAACACGATACAACAATAGACAATACATATCATCAAAAACTGCGATCAGCAAACAAAAATCATTCATTATCCTCGCCCCTTTCACGCATGGCGTGGATATCGCTATTCCTGTTGGTAGGAAGCGTGGTGGTAACAGCTGCATCCACAGCAGACATCATCAAACCCGGAGCTTTAGTTCCCCCACTGGTCAAACAGTACTTGTAGTGAAAGACGTCGTAACTGTCAAGTATGAGCTCCATGGTTCAGTGCACATGCCTGTGTACCTGAGGTAAATAGCTGTCCACACTGAAACAACTATGCACACCCTGCAAGTTCTCAAACAATAGACTGACCTCTCTACAGTCTTTCGACAAACCATCGCACTTCAGAACGCCCATATGAATAGTCTACTCAAGCGCGTAATGTACTTCGAGGGAAAGCTACTTACGTCCCCTGAAGACATTGGGAAAAATGTACATTCTCATCGGCGTTGGTTAAATAAGTAACACCCTGTTTGGTACGGCAACTGCCGAGACGTAGCTAAGCTAGGGAAGCGAATGAACGCAGTTTCAGAAGCGGTCATGAAACAGAATAGAGCCATTACCCAGTCCTACAAGGAAGTACAAACTCTTAACTCTCAGATGAATGCTACTGTTGACGAAGCTAACACGAGTTGTCCTTGGATCCACACGATCCGTGCCTACATTAGAATTGCCACTCTGCTTTACAGAATATATGCATGCAGCTGAAGCCTCTGTGCAAGCTTTCACAATTACTAATGATAGGCTCATAGCTGATTTAGTGAATGCAAGTTTAGGTAGTGTAGATACACAGTTATAGCCGGTTGGTCAACTTATTGCCTCTTGTCATGGGTTGCGTTGGGCCTCCCGCACAACCCATCCCAAATGTTTGTTTACGGTAGAGATAAGGCACCCGGCAGGCCAGTGAGACAGTGGTGTACTGTTCATCACTTCACGCCTCAAAAAAGCAAATTTAGCCAGTGGGCTTTAGACCTTGGGTTAGAGAAGAACCTCCTGCTCCGCGGACTTAAAATTAGGGGCCATACAGTCCTACCAGTGCTACGGGTCTGTGTGTGCAAATCCCCGAGATTTTTGTTAAGTCCAGCGACAAGTTAACACATCCTGTAAAGGAAGTGATCAATGGTGAGGGCCTGTTTGCTACAAGAGCACTCCAGGCCGGCCTAATAGATCTAAACGATTAATTCACCAGGTTGACAAACTCTCCCTTATAACTTACGGTACTGTGGCGTGAATGTGAGTGACTGACCTATCCATGCAAATTATAAGTCCAGTGTATGGAATTGTGCCAAATAAACGTAAGTGCAATCATCTGCCCGTATCTGTGATCCCTCTATTATCATTATTACCAAGGGTAATGACTCATTGGTTATGACAAAGTATAATCAATAACTTAGATGGATGTTGGAAGTTAGTGGAATTCACTAAACCATCATTTATCAAGTACATAACGCATTGAGTGCCGGAAGCAGAGCAAAATTCTACGTAGTGATACACCATAATCTCTTGGGTGAGTAACCAGTGTGAAGGTATCCGAGTTCTACGGTAAGAAAGCCACTTTCCTGCACTTAAAACGTAACAATTGGCGCCCGAACAGGGACGCAGACCGTGGATGATTGCACAATTGTATCGCCCACACCTACACCATGTCAGCTCGTGCAGCGGCTTTTGAGGAAGCACGTGCCCTCGGGCTGGAGGGGGCTGAGGCGGTTGCATACATGGAGAAGGCTGAGGAGAGAGAAGACAAGCGACGCGAGCACAAAGATCTCGGAACGGGCGTTCCAACTGGCCTTAGCGGAAAGGAACCAAAATTCTCCCACTCAAAACGTCACTTATAGGAAATTTCCCCAGATGCCCACCTTTAAGGAGGGCGAATCCATGGAAATGTACATATCCCGGTTTGAGCATCTCGCAGAAGCCTACGAGCTTGATGACAGCATTAAGGAATTTGAGTTCCTGAGCCTATTTGATGGGAAGGCTTTAGGGATTCTTCGACGACTAGGGCGTCCTGAAAATAAATTCCCTGACATGAAGTCTGCACTGCTGCGGGCATATGGGCTGACTACTGAGCAGGCCAGGCATCAGTTCAACAGGGCAATGTTGGAAGAAAATGAAACGGTTGCACAGTTCCGGGATCGTTTAAGGGACTATGTGGCTCAGTGGATGAGTAAGGATGAAACCCCCAAGTCCATGGAAGGGGTTATAGACTTAATGGTGCGCACGCAGTTAGAAAGGTCTTGTCCCCCTGAACTTGTGGCTCAAATCAGGGCTAATGGAGTTAAGACGTCGAAGGAAATGGCAAGCAAATCAGACGCTCATTTCAGCGCTTTTGGGTACCACACTCGGAGGCGGTGGTCGAACAGGGAGTCGGCAGGTAACCAACAAGGTCAACAACCTCTACAGAAACAGCCACCGAACCCACCCAGGCAACAAGGAAATAACCAGCAACCACAACCGCAAAGACAGCAACAGAAACAGCACCAAGGCCCCCCGAAGTATCAGGACAGTTGGCGCCAGACCAACAATCCACGATGGAACCGGCGGCAGGAAGCCGCCGTGGCTCAATTCGTAAGCCAAGGTGCCAGCAATAATAATCCACAAAGAGACTAGCAGCAGGAAGCCTCCGGTGTTCAAACTGTGGGCAGGGAGTGGCCTGACCTTCCAGCAGGGCCGATCGTCATGCAACCTGAAGCAGGGGCTCATACCGAATCATGTCTACCCCAACACCCCTACTGACTAACTGCCGCCTCCAACCTCTCCTCGAGGGGTCACCCCACATTTCTTGTTAAACCTGGGTACGTTGGAGGAGTTCCAGCGACTGTCATGCGAGATAGTGGGGCATCGGGCTGTATTGTCAGGAAGGAATTGGTGGGGCAACATCAATACACCGGAGCACAAGTAAGTGTTAAATTAGCCAATAGTTACATTCAAACGGTTCCAGTGGCCAAGATTGAGGTGGACACCCCCTTCTTCTCAGGTTGGGTCACTGCAGCAGTCCTGAGGGAACCTATATACGATCTCATCATTGGGAATATCAAGGGAGCAAGAAACAGTTGTGCAGTGGATGCTGCAACCCAAACTGATGCTGCCGCTTTGACCCAAGTTAATGCTGCTGCAGTCACTCGGGGTATGGCCCAAACAAAACCTCGAGTCACCCCATTGGCTATTGGCACATCGTCTGATCTCATAAATAGTCAGGATGTCGTCCAAGAGCAAGAGGATGACAGCACGCTCACTTCGGTATACAAGAGTTTGATGGTTGGGACCATCAAGGAGACATTTGGGAATCAAACGAGGTTCGTAAAGAAGAGGAACCGTCTCTACCGAGAGACTGTGACGTCTCTGGGTGAAACACGACTGCAGTTCGTGGTTCCTTCCAAGTACCGCCTGGCTGTGTTCAAGCTAGGTCATTGCACTGCTCTTGGCGGTCATATGGGTAAAAAGAAGACCTTTGACCGTATCAGTGCAGCGTTCTTCTGGCCAAGGATGGGCCAGGAGATCACCAGGCTAGTCCGCTCTTGTGATGTGTGCCAGAAAACCAGTGATCGAGGGCGAGTTCCGCCTGCACCACTACGGCCCCTCCCACTGATCTCTGAACCCTTTGAGAGGGTGGCGGTGGACATTGTAGGGCCGATAAACCCAAGGGCGAGCGATGGGGCAAAGTATATTCTCACCTTGGTGGACTTTAGCACGAGGTGGCCCGAGGCTGTGCCCTTGAGGAACATTGAGGCCACGACTGTTGCAGAAGTCATGTTGGAAATCTTCTGTCGGGTTGGTATTCCCAAACAAGTCCTCAGTGACAGGGGGACCCAGTTTACTTCTGCCATGATGGAGGAGTTGTTGCGGTTGCTATCGGTAAAGGGGCTAAAGACAACACCCTATCACCCGATGTGCAACGGACTCTGTGAGAGGTTTAATGGGACGCTGAAGAAAATGCTCAGGAGGATGGCAGCCGAACAACCTAAGGGGTGGCCGCGCTACATTGCCCCACTTCTGTTCGCGTACCGGGAGGCGCCACAGAGCTCGCTCAAGGTGTCTCCCTTCGAGCTTATGTACGGCAGGTCCGTCCGGGGACCACTACAGGTTCTTCGGGAACTGTGGGATGATGAGGAATCAGATCCGGAAGTCAAGACCACTTATACATATGTCATTGACTTAGCTGATCGTCTCCAAGAAACCTGTCAACTGGCAAAGCAAGAGCTGATAAAGGCTCAAGAGGTCCAGAAGACTTACTATGACAAGAAGGCCAAGCTTCGTTGTTTCCAGCCAGGTGACCAGTGCCTGGTTCTGTTGCCTACGATGTGCAATAAGTTACTGGCTCAGTGGAAAGGTCCATTCGACATTGCAGAGCGTGTCTCGGATCTGACTTACATCGTCCAGGTGGGATCTCGACGAAAGAAGTTCCACATCAACATGCTGAAGAAGTACTTCCAGTCACCGATCGGGGGTACAGTCTCCACTGAGGAAGACAGGGACGAGCCTTCCCAGTGTGATTCAGGGGTAACTTGTGCTGCCACAGTGATCTCTGACAGTGATGAGGAGGAAGGGCCTGTCACTGCACGCTCCCGCCAGAGTGAGACTTTCACGGACGTTGAGGTGAACGGAAATCTATCAGCAGAGGAACGAGATGCCATTGGCTCTCTGTTGCATCGCTACAAGGTCATCTTCTCTGATAAGCCAGGAGTTGCCCGGGTCGACTGTCACACTATTGAACTGACCAGCCCTACACCTGTTCGGGTAAAGCCCTACCCTATACCTATGCGACTACTGGACACTGTCAAACAAGAAATTGAGGAAATGGAAGCAGTGGGAATCATCGAGAAATCATCGTCTCCATACTGTAGTCCTATGGTAGTCGTCCGAAAAAGGGATGGGGGTGTCAGGATCTGTGGGGATTATAGGAGAGTAAATGCCATTACCCAGGTGGATGCTGAACCTATGTGTGATCAGAAAACTATTTTTTCAAGAATAGCTGGTTCCAAATTATTTACCAAACTTGATCTGACCAAGGGGTTCTTCCAAATCCCACTGGACCCGAAGAGTCGGCAGATCACAGCCTTTGGTACGCCAGGGGGTCTCTATCAGTACAGAGTCCTTCCCTTTGGTCTCACAAACTCCCCTGCCATCTTCAACCGTGTCATGAGGCAAGTCCTAAACGGCATCAAAGGAGTTGAGGCATATGTGAATGATGTGTTAATCCATTCAGCAACATTTGAGGAACACCTGGAACTCTTAGAGGAGGTGTTCCGGAGGTTCCAACAAAAAAACATGACCGTGAAACCAAGCAAGTGCGAGATCGGTCAGGCTGCAGTACAGTTCCTCGGGCACACTGTCGGCGGAAGACGCTGCACCTGTCAGAATGAGAAGATCAAAAAGGTCCAAGATGCACCACGGCCCACTACAAAAAAACAAGTGAGGTCATTTCTGGGCCTCGTAGGGTACTACTGGAACTTCATCCCAAACTTTGCCGTGGTGGCTCTCCCTTTATCCGACCTGCTCAAGAAACATGCATCTAACACGGTGCAATGGGGACCTGAACAAGAGGATTCTTTCAGTGCCCTCAAGAACCTGCTATGCAAGCAACCCATCCTTCAACTGGTGAGGAAGGAAGAGCCTTTCATCCTCCGGACCGATGCTTCACAGGATGGGGTTGGCGCAGTGCTACTACAAGAGACAGGCGGCGAGGTTTTTCCAGTTGCGTATCACAGTCGCAAGTTGAAACCTGCAGAGAGGAAATACAGCACGGTCGAGAAGGAACTTCTGGCAGTGGTGGAAGGCATCAAGAAGTACTACTACTATCTCTACGGAGGTGAGTTTGTGTTGGAGACAGACCACATGCCGCTCACCAGTCTCCGACCATCTAAGAATGCAAATGCTCGTCTGATGCGGTGGGCACTGTATCTCCAGCAGTTCAACTTCGTCCTCCGGTACATCAAGGGCAGCCTGAATGTGGGGGCTGACCTCCTATCTCGACTTGTGGCGGAACCAGAGCAACTGATTGAGAGGTCACCTTCCCAAATGAGTGTGGAGTTGGTCTAGACTCCAGTCGACTCGAGCCTCCAAGCGTCTGGCGGTTCGTCATATGTTATGTATAATTTTCTCACACCCATCTACACTTGAGAACATAACACAACACCTGTGCCACCTAAACAATGTCTACATACCCTACACCACACAACACGTTGCTCTAATGTAAATGTAGCGTGCTTACGCTTAGCATGAACTATTGCTCGGGAATTGTCACCCTTGCCGCGGAGTTTTCCTCCAGCCAAGAAAAAAATAAAGTAAATGTTGAGGTTTTCCCTCAGTGGCGATTGGCGACTACATTCCGTTACAGTGTTAGTGTTACACACACACCACAGTGTGAATGTCGAATTGTGTGTCTGGGCTAGGCATTCTCTTGATTGTATACAGGTGGTGAAAATTTATTCTCCAAGAGAAAAATTTTTCTTAGTAGGAGCGATTGTCATGGGTTGCGTTGGGCCTCCCGCACAACCCATCCCAAATGTTTGTTTACGGTAGAGATAAGGCACCCGGTAGGCCAGTGAGACAGTGGTGTACTGTTAAGAACATAAGAACATAAGAATGGAGGAAACTGCAGCGGGCCTATTGGCCCATACTGGGCAGTCCCGTTTACACCCAACCCCTATTGCTCATATGAGCATCCAACCTATGTTTGAAGCAATTCAGCGTATTCGAGTTAATGATGATATTTGGTAACTTGTTCCATTCATCCACTACTCTGTTTCCAAACCAGTGTTTACCTATTTCACGCCTAAATCTAAATTTGTCCAATTTAAAACCATTGTTACGAGTTCGCTCCTGGTTGGATAATTTGAGTACCTTTGTAATGTCCCCTTTGTTTAGCCCTGCCTTCCATTTATACACCTCTATCAGGTCGCCCCTCGCTCTACGTCTCTCAAGGGAGTGCAAATTAAGATGCTTTAACCTGTCTCTATACTCAAGGTTCCTGATACCCGGGATTAGTCTTGTCATTCTCCTCTGAATTCTTTCCAAGGATTCTATATCCATTCTGTAATACGGTGACCAGAACTGGACTGCGTAATCCAGGTGTGGTCTCACAAGAGCAAGATACAGTTTTAGGATGACCTCGCTAGTCTTGTAACTAACACTCCTTTGTATGAACCCAAGTACTTTATTAGCCTTGTTTCGAGCAAAAACACATTGTTTACTTGGCTTAAGGTTCCTACTTATCATTACTCCTAAATCTCTCTCGCAGTCGGATTTCTCTATGGCATCGTTGTTCATCTGGTATCTGGTTTCCCTGTTTACATTTCCTATACTGAGTACTTTACATTTGTCAATGTTGAATTTCATCTGCCATTTTTCAGACCATTCGAAAAATTTGTTTAGATCCTCCTGTAGTTTTGCCGAGTCCTCGTCAGATTTGATAACACGTCCTATTTTAGTATCATCAGCAAATTTACTTATGTTGCTGTCTATGCCGATATCTATGTCGTTTATGTATATAATAAACAATAATGGTCCAAGTACTGAGCCTTGGGGAACTCCACTTGTGACGTTGCTCCAATGGGACTTAGTGCCGTTAATGCTCACTCGCTGTTTCCTGTCCTGTAACCACGCCCTAATCCATTTAAGGATGTCACCTTTGATGCCATGAGCTTCTACCTTTCTAATTAGTCTTTCGTGGGGTACTCTGTCGAAGGCTTTGCTAAAGTCGAGATATACCACATCATAATTGTGCCCCTCGTCCACTGATTCGAAAACTGATGAAAAGAATGTTAATAGATTAGTTAGGCAAGAACGTCCGCTTGTGAAGCCATGCTGGGAATCATTGATCAATCTGTGCTTCTCCAGGTGATTTCGAATAGAGTTTGAAATGATTGCTTCCAGTAATTTGCCTACTATTGATGTTAGACTGATTGGGCGGTAGTTAGAGGATAGTGATCTATCCCCCTTCTTGAAGATCGGTATTACATTCGCTATCCTCCAGGATTCTGGTACTACACCTGTTTTTAAGGACATGTTAAACAACTTTGCTAAGGGCATACTAAGCTCTTCCTTACATTCCTTTAATACTCTGGCAAATATCTCATCGGGACCAGGTGACTTATTAGGCTTTAGTTTGTCTATTTGCTTACTAACATCGTTACTAGTCACTACTATCTCACTTAATTTGTTTTCTTCACTATCTCTGAATAGAGTCGGTGCCTCGGGTATCATGTTTAAATTTTCGGTGGTGAAAACTGTTGAAAAATATTTATTCAAATTATTGCTCATTTCTCCGTCGTTATCAGTGAGCTCGCCGGAGTCTGACCGTATTGGTCCAATCTTTTCTCGTGTTTTAGTTTGGTACATTTGGTAGAATCCTTTGGGGTTTGTCTTTGCCTCCCTTGCTATCCTTACCTCATTATTCCTCTTTGCTTTCCTTATCTCGGTTTTAACCCTACTCGCCAATACCCTATAATAGTCCCGGAGGTGAATTTCGCCACGATTTATCCTTCTACCTATAGCCTTCCTTTGGCCAATGATGTTCTTTAAATAATTATTTATCCATTTAGGGTCATTGTTGTTTGATCTGAGTTTTTTGTATGGTATGTTCTGCCTTTGTGCATTAAGTAACTCACTATTTAAATTGTCGTGGAACTCGGCAATCTCAGATCTCGTTATCAGGTCGGTGTCATCTGTCAGGTTCACGGCCAAGCGCGACACCCCCTCTCTCAGCTGCCTCTTTAAACTGTCAAAGTTTGCCCTTCTGAAATCTGGTACTTTAGTGGAATTCTCCTTACGTCTGCCCTGAAAATCTAACTGGAATCGAATTTCTTTGTGATCGCTGTTTGCAAGTTCGTTCCCTACCTCGACATTGCTAATGAGGTTTTCTCTGTTTGACAAAACTAAATCCAATATATTATTACCCCGTGTGGGTTCGGTTATATGTTGACTTAGGAAACAGTCCTGGATCGTCTCGAGAAAATCCTCTGATTCTGAGTTTCCCGTAAGGTCGGTCCAATCTATTTGGCCAAGGTTAAAGTCGCCTACTATACAGACTTTGTTGTGTATGGAAGCCCTGCGCATTTCATCCCAGATAAGTCGCTCATTGACTCTGTCAAGATTGGGGGGTCTATATATTACTCCTGTGATTAATTTTTCCCGACCGTCGCTTAATTCTATCCAAATTGTTTCTGTATTCCTCTCAGTTTTTATTTCCTTATTTATTTCACACTTCAGGTTATCCCTAACATAGATTGCTACTCCGCCTCCTTTCCTGGTCTGCCTATCGGTATGGAACAGTTTGTAACCCGCAATTTGGTATTCGACTGGTAATTCACGTGTGTCTAGGTTGATCCATGTTTCAGTGAATGCAATTATATCGATTTCTTCGGTACATACCAAGGCCCTAATATCATCCATTTTGTTTCTCATACTTCTACTGTTCGCGTAATATACATTTAAGTTAGTCGTGTTCTGAGTCCTTCCCTTACCGCGTTTAGTTTTAAACTCCCTGTCTAATTTAGTTATGTCATCATTCCTAACACTATTTCCCTGTAATCTTTCGCCTTGTTTACCCGCTCCCACTGCAGTCTCCTCCACCCCCGTGCCCCTATGTTCTCTTAGCAGTTTAAAGACTTCGATATCTTTTGAACTGCCCCCTCTAGAGCCCCAGCCAGGGTTGCTACTCCATCCCTAGACAGGTGCACCCCATCCCTAGCATAAAGGTCCCTTCTGCCATAGAAGTTGTCCCAGTTGTCCTGCTCCGCGGACTTAAGATTAGGGGCCATACAGTCCTACCAGTGCTACGGGTCTGTGTGTGCAAATCCCCGAGATTTTTGTTAAGTCCAGCGACAAGTTAACACATCCTGTAAAGGAAGTGATCAATGGTGAGGGCCTGTTTGCTACAAGAGCACTCCAGGCCGGCCTAATAGATCTAAACGATTAATTCACCAGGTTGACAAACTCTCCCTTATAACTTACGGTACTGTGGCGTGAATGTGAGTGACTGACCTATCCATGCAAATTATAAGTCCAGTGTATGGAATTGTGCCAAATAAACGTAAGTGCAATCATCTGCCCGTATCTGTGATCCCTCTATTATCATTATTACCAAGGGTAATGACTCATTGGTTATGACAAAGTATAACCAATAACTTAGATGGATGTTGGAAGTTAGTGGAATTCACTAAATCATCATTTATCAAGTACATAACGCATTGAGTGCCGGAAGCAGAGCAAAATTCTACGTAGTGATACACCATAATCTCTTGGGTGAGTAACCAGTGTGAAGGTATCCGAGTTCTACGGTAAGAAAGCCACTTTCCTGCACTTAAAACGTAACACCTCTACATAGAGCTGAAACTGACTATCATCTAACTCCTTATTGCATGAGGAAAACTAATACACATTCCACTAAAATCACAAAAGAAGTTTAATGAATGGCATGTGGAACCATTTCCATTGAAGGCGAATGACCATCTTTTGGTTCTTAACAGAGAAACTGAACTAATAGTGGTTTCAGAAGATTTTTTGTTAGTTGCTGTGACTAAACATGAAGTCCAAAATCATTATAATTCAACATACTTACATTTACATGTATGTCCTGCTTATGATTTTGCTTTCACCTGGGCTGCAGAAGCTACTTTGAACTATCTATAGTACAAACTAAAGCTTCTACAGCTTTGCAGCAATGTGAATACACTACAATACCTCATAGGTTAGTGTTTCATGCACATGTCAATAATGCGCAATATTTCTATTTTTCAAACCAAACCATGTCAGAGTGTAGGTAAACATTTAGTAGTAGACGGTTATCATATAGCACCAGATTATTGTGAGCTCAGCAGTAATGCAATCACAACCTTGCCTACCCGCCATCATCTTGCATTTGTATCAAACATTACACCTTTTCACATATCCGCTGAGACATTGTTACATAACTATTTGACAAATTTCTTAACCGAATGACAGAACACATATCGAATGACAATCTAAAATTACTGTTGGTGGTATGTCATTCTCCAATTGTAACATTCTCAAATTATATGTAGACTGTCCGTTTATTGTTCACGTCTGTCAACTTCATAACTTATTTCAATCACTTCCGTTAACATGAACGAACAGTTATTTTAGATTGTCATTCTATGTGTTCTGTCATTCGGCTATGAAATTTGTCAAATAGTTATGTAACAATGTCTCAACGGATATGTGAAAAGGTGTACTTCAGCAGCCTTCATTTGTCTCTGATAAGCTTAAACTTCTGCCTTACATTAATGAAATACAGTTTCCTGCATTACAGGATTCTCTTCCTTTGTATTTATCTTCCAGAGTAAAGCTACCTGGTTTCACCATACCTGCCATAATATTTGTCACTTACTTGACTCTTTTGATAATTTGTTACAGGAAAATGTTCTCTAGTACATAATAGTTCCAAGAAAACTCTTCAAACTGCATTGAAAGAGCATGTGCAGGATGCAACAGTTTAGCTAAAGCCCACTTTACTGTAACTTGATTAGGTATACCTAGGATTTAAACCACGAGGACTCGGTTGGAGGTGGCCAAGCAATGTAACCGGACCTTTGTTTTATATAAATATTCACCCAAATGAAAACACCAAGTTATTCACCAAGTGAGTCAACCTGTTGTGACAACAGACAGCTAGGCTTGTAGCTCTCTCATAAGTTGAGCGCAGGTCACCTGATTATGCGAAACAGTCGGCTCGCTCCCATGTCTCTCTCTCAGACAGAGAGAGGCCAGTAGAGGATTACCACTTGGACAGGGAAGTTAGACACATATCTCAAGTGTTATCTCAAAGTATTTTTCACAATACTTCCCTTGAGAGAATTCATAATTTATTCTTTCAAATTATATCTGTGTATATAGCTGCTTCTACAATAAACAAGAAAACAGCTATAAGTGTTTGCATCAAACTTATTTAACAGCTTTAACAGCTTTCACACAATCCGGTCTTGTCTGTGCAACTGAACAGCCCTTTCCAGGAGCCACTCTGCTCACCCCACGTGGGGAAGGGACTAGAACAGGTGCCCCAAACATTTACTGTCTAAACAGCCAACCTGAGTGGGCAATTACACCCAGAAAGGTCATCCTAATGAGGTCGAAAACCTAATCATAATCACAGATTAAAGTAAAAACAAACTATACTACCTCTTATGAGCGTCTTGAAAGAAGAACCGCCCATATGGCAAAAGAGCTGGCTATACATAACATCAACATAGCAGACACTAGAGAGTTCCGACTCACAGACAAGAGTTGACTCACAGAACTGGGTCCGGCTATACCTTCTTCTGGAAGGATAAGCCTGCTATGAAGAGAAACCTCATATATGCAGATGGCTTTGCCATCTGCCAATCCTTCCTAGGCTAACTGAAATAACTGTTTGGATTAACGAGCGCTTCATACGCCAGGGGTCCAATGAATCACTCACGTATATGAATTCTTCACCAGTGCATATGCCCCAACACTGGATGCAGAGGATGACATCAAGGAGGCCTTTTATGTTAACCTTGACTAACTTCTATCCCCAGAGAAGATAAGGTTGTGCTCCTAGGTGACTTCGATGCCAGATTTGGCAAAGACACTGTAACGAATGCTTCTCTTAGTAATAACATAACAGTATAACACAATATTGGGGAGAACACAATACCTCTACCTTTACAACTGTGTATGTGCTGAGGTGACTGTTACCGTGTATATAACAGCTACTTGTGAAACTGTCGTATATGTAACAACCTTCTTGGGTTGTCACCACTTGTAACAATCACTCGTGAAGCACGTTACCTTGTATTTTAGATATACTAAAATATAGATAAAGTTTATTGGATCTTCTGTAGTAAAATCCAATATATTCCTTTTATTTGTTTTTACCTTAAAAAGGTTTCTATGGACACTTACAAAAAGGATTATCACCGTAACTTAACCACTGTAGCAATGAGTGTTAACCTGTTGAGTGCCAGCCAATGTTAGACTTAATAGACACCCCGACATTATCTGAAAATGGTCCAGGAAACATGAAAATCACAAGAATTCCCGCGTCTGTGTGGTAAAACTGCATAGTGAATGGTGGTGGAGGAGGTAGGGAGAGTCTCATGGCGCCCATCACCATGGTAATCGGGTTAGTCATGCTCCTCCCCACGCCATTCTGACAGTTCTCAACTTTCCTAACACCTCTTGTGTGTGTGTTTCTTATGTTTTATTTCTGGTTATTCCTCCCACATCAATCATTATTCAATATGCATGCTAGAAAATGAATAAAACACTGCTATTAGTTGATATTTTTTTGTGAGGTTTGCTTATGCAAGTCTCCCCCAATTGCATACAATTGGATATTATCCGTGTCTATGAATGGTAAAGGCTATGGAGGATGTCATGGTAGCACTGCCACTCATTGTTGCCTGGTTCACATAATATTATTACACTAATGGTTCTGAAGAGTGTGATAGTCCATGAACCATGGTGCTACTTTACACTCATTACAGCAGTAACGAGTATCCTTCCTAAGATCTTTGCTCTTCGTGACGTGTTGTAGCAGACGTGACACTGCTTCTGTGCTTTCTTCTTGCCAGGTGTGGGTGGTAAGGTGGAAGGAAAGTGGCAACCTCTGAGGCGGAGAGTGTGTCAGGAGCTGGATTACGAGGTGTTACATGGTGTTCCTGCCAGTATGTCTGAAACACCTCCCTCACCATTTCTACAAGAAGATGAAGTGTTCTGATCATAGAGTGGATCATTATACGGCTCAGACAATTCATCTGTGTTAAGCTCTGATGTAGGCTCATACTCGACAGCGAGTTGAGAGTATTCCGCCTCAGTCCGCCTGGAGCAAGAGCGGTCTGACCTGTTCATGCATGGCTGACGTGAGCGTGACTCACTGACTGATGAACACTGTCGCCGCTGTGGCATGCAGAGCGTAGAGCCACGTGGCCCGGGAAGCATTATGCCAGTGTGCATATCGCTACTACCACAAATATGAGTTAAGGACAAGGCTAAATCTAGCCACGTATTTTTACGGGATTAGCGCTGGTCGTGGTTGATCACCCAAACCGTATAAGTATGGGATAAGCGCTCGACGGGTTAAATGAGGACGGAGGCTATGTTAAACAGCTCTGCCAAGTACGTCTTGTCGATGTGAGAGTTGAGTGAGAATGAGTAGGGACCCGCCGAGGGAGAACGGAAATATATCCGACGTCCTCCCTCGAGGGAAGACGGAACCATCCATGATGGCTCTAAATAACGTCTTCCTCTAGTGAGCGATATCAAACTACTGCCCGCAATAGGTGCGCCAGAGAGCCGGTTACTTAATCCTTAGCTCAGCACCAAATGACTCGACTTCCTTTGGGCACACCTTATCACGTGTTCTGAACATGAGCCTCATTGCTAGTGGAAAGTTATAGGGATTGATAGAGTATATAAAATTAATGTACGATGCCACATTTATATAAAAACTAAGGGGCTAATACAACACTGCCATATGGTAGAAAACCACAGGAAGAAACGGAGTAGGCAAGTGTAATCCTAACGGCCTATTCCTCCTCAGCCAGTGTGCTAAACACAACCTCACAATTATCAACACTTTCTTTAGGCAGGTCGTCAAGTACAAGGGTTCTTGGCAACATCCATGATCCAAACATTGGCATCTCATTGACTAAATTATTGTCAGAGAAAGAGATCGCCGGGCCATGCGTGGCTCAGACCACTGTGACATAGATCATCAGCTCGTCAGCGCCAAACTCTCGCTTCATGTTGCCCCAAAACGGCGAGGGCAAAAAGCCTCCAGAAGAGGTTTTAACACTAAACGACTGGAGGATCAAGCAGTAAAACGTGCTGTCAGAGATTACCTCGACATTGGCCTGATAAACAAGCCAACAGTAAACAATTGAAAAGGGTGTATCCTCGACGCTATCATGACAGAAACCTGCAGCGAGACCCTCGGCCGGATCGACAGAATTTTTTTGTTTTGTTTCTGCGGGAATTAGCCCACCCGGGCACAGGTCAAACCACCCACAACGGGGCCTGGGGGGCGAAAAAACCCAGAAAGAAATTGAAAATAGAGAAGAAAAAGGTTATACTGTGTTAATCTACACCACGAAGATGCCGGAAAACCAGCTTTTTAATGTGAAACAGATTGTATACGTATGGAAACACAAAAGAAGGCAGAGCATTCCACAGTTTGGCTGTGTGAGGAAAGAAGGAGGTACTATAACGGGTTATTCTCGTGTGACCGACATCCTCAGAGAAACGGTGGGCACCGTGGGCAAGACATGTGTTACGAGCCCACGCCCTTGCCGGCGGTACACAGGATGCCAAATCCACCGAACATTGCCCGTTAAAGTACCTGTAAAAGAGAGAGAGTGAAGCAACATTGTGGCGAAGAGAAAGGGAAGAGAGATTGTTGACTAAAGGAGGAGTGTTAATAAGACAAAATGCCTTTGATTCCACCCTATCTAATAGTTGGACAGAAGAAGAGCCACCCCAGGTATGAGAGCAGTACTCCAAGTTAGGACGAAAGAATCCCTTATATACTTGGAGCAACTACTCAGGAGTGAAGTAGCTACGGCATCTGTATAGCATTCTCAACTTTCGGGAGGCAGCTTTATCTATATTAAGGATGTGTGATTTCCAGGACAGATTGGAGGAAATGGTGAGGCCTAACATATTTATTTCAGAATTTGGCAGGATGATAGCGTCCTGAAATGTAATTGGTGGGAGATCGTCTAATTTACAAAGTGTAATTGGTAAATATTGAGTTTTATAACTATTGAGCTTACCCAAATTTTTACTCCCAATTCAGAGATGCTGCACAGATCCGCATTGATAGAAGTAATGATATCAGTTCTAGAAACAGATCTAGTTAGAGAGTTAAGAGGAAGGGGAAAATGTGAAGAAGAGTGAAGAGTAGAATCGTTAGCGTAAGAATGTACAGAATTAGTTGTTGTGTAAAGTAAATCATTGATAAAAAGAAGGAACAGAGTACGTGAAAGAACAGAACCCTATGGGACACCATTACTGGTAGAAAAAGAGGGAGAAATCGATCCCTCGACAACAACTGCCATGGATCGGTTCTCAAGGAAGCTAGAGATGAGAAAACAAAGTGGGGAGAGAAACCAAAAGAGGGAAGTATAGATAGCAAAGACTTGTGCCATACCCTGTCAAATGCTTTGGAGATGTCGAGGGCCACGACGAAAGTTTCCCCATAATCTCTAAGAGAGGATGACCAAAGATGGGTGCAATAGGAGAGCAGATCACCAGTAGATCTCGCCTGGCGAAAGCCATACTGGTGATCCGACAAAAGAGAAAGGCGTTCAAGGTGACGGAGAAAATGGGAGTTCAAGATAGTTTCAAAAATCTTAGTGAGGGATGAAGTTAGGGCAATGGGGCGATAGTTAGAGGGATTAGAATGGTCACCCTTCTTCGGGATGGGCTGAACTGAGGCATGCTTCCAAGGAGAAGGAAAAGTTTGGGTTTTAAGGCAGAGGCGAAAGAGGCAAGCAAGCACAGGGGCCAGGGCTTCAGCACACTCCCTCAGAACACGAGGGGGTATATTGTCCGGTCCATGCGCCTTACTAACATCGAACCTGGATAACACACCGGCAACCCTGCGAGTGGAGATTATAGGAAAGTGCATAGGTTCAGTAGGAGGAGCAGGAGTAGGAGGGATAGAGTGGGAATCGTCTAAGGTGGAATCAGAGGAGAATAAGGTGCCAAAGAAGTTGGCTTTGTCAGGGGGAGAGTTGGCTATAGAGTTATCAGGTCGGAAGAGAGGAGGAAAAGAAGGAGTGCAGAAGTTGTGACAGATGTTTTTAGCTAAGGACCAGAAGGATTTACTAGAGGAAGAATTAGTCAGGACAGCGGTCTTTCTTTTAATAAAATTCCTCTTGGCCCTACGAAGAATAGCCTTACACCGATTCCTAGAAGTAATGAAAGAGGAGTGGGTAATAGGAGAAGCAGATAGTTTCATAGCTCGATATGCCCTATCTCTCACCCTGTAAGCAAGAGAGCAGGAGCGATCAGACCATGATTGTAATGTGAAAGTTTTGGTAGAAGATGGAATAAATGCACTCATACCACCCTGTATAACCCCAGCAATGCTGTCAGCACATACCGAGGCGTCCCGGGTGGAAAAACAACATTCATCCCAAAGAAAGTGGGTGAAGAATTCTCGCAAGGATTGTCAGCTTGCCCTCCGATAGTGCCATAGTTGACGTTTTGAGAGGGGTCAGCATAAAATGCATGAATCTTTCAATTCCACTAAAACAATATAAGGCCCAATTACTCATGAGATGGTAACTCCCTAATTAAAGACGAAGAAGGAGTCCGTCAGTGCTGGAAAGTGCACTACCATTCGCTGCTTAACCGATACACTGATGTGGATATCCTGACTACCCAGAAGGTCCCTCAGCACCCACAGTTGACCCACCTCAGCTATCCTCCATCTCTGGATGAGATAGTTACTGTCATCAAATAGATGAAAACTAACAAAGCCTCAGGGCCTGGTGGATTCCCAGCCGAGGTGTATAAAGCAGGAGGGCCTCTGCTTAGCAACCGTCTCCACCCTCTCTCTCTTGGAGAATATTTCATGCTTGATGTCGGTCCTCATACTTTTTCAATAATATTTTCGTCTAATTTCTGTTAGACAGCTGTCTCACCCCAGATGCCCAGCTTGGGGTGCATCATGGAAGAGGGTGAGGATGTTTTCCTTTAGCGATGTAGGAATAAAAATTTGAGAGATTGACACTTGTTGTGTTTTTACTGAGCGATACAGTATGTCGTGCCGAAGCTCAATCTGTGAGAGTGGTAGAGGTAGTTTTGGCAAATTTACCTCATCTCCCGATTCTAAGGCATAGATTACCTTGGACCACAGTGAATCCTGCAGTTGTTCCGCCCTTAACTGTGACACGGTGAACGTGGGTAGTGGCGTGACAGGAGCTATGTGTCTGGATAAGGAATCAGCTACTACATTCACACGACCCAGCAAATACTTGAAGTTGGGTGCGAACTCCTGTATAGTCAGATACCAGCGCGCTGGACGTCCTGATAAGTTCTTCCCATGAAATAGTTCTTTCACGGCTACATGATCTGTGTGGACTGTGATCGAATATCCAAAAATGAGATTCCGAATATGCTTGAGAGCCCACACTACAGATAATGCTTCCAAGTGAGTAGCTGAATAACGTGATTCTCCATCGTTGAGGGTGCGACTGGCGTTTGCTAATACACGCCATTCCCCTTGATGATCAGTTTACATGAGCACAGCCCCTAGCCCTAGGCCGGAGGCATCGGTGCACACGGTAAATGGTTTGGTATAGTCCGGAAAGGCTAACACAGGAGCGTTCATTAAGGCGCTCTTATGGGATTAAAACTATCCTCTTCTTCCTTGTTCTACTTGTACTCTACGTCCTTTTTGAAGTGTTTAATGAGTGGTGAGGCTAACCTTTAATGAAAGAACGGTAGTATCCTGATAGTCCCAGGAAACTACGAAGTTGATCTGCATTTACCTTACAATCTTCTGTGTGTATACTGTTTCCATCCATTACGTGTCCGAGAAATTGGATTCTGGATTTAAGAAATTAATATTTGGAAAGTTTCACTTTCAATCCAGCTATTTGTACCTTTATAAAGACTCGTAGTTTCTTTAAATGGCGTTGTTAATCTTTGCTTACTATGATAAGATCATCTAGATAAGCAGAGACTGTGTTACCTATCATTCTGGCAAACAAGGTATTTATCATTCTTTGGTATGTTAGTGGCGCATTCCTCAAACCCCGCTATGTCTAACTGGATTCCTGACACACCGGACAGAGGAATGTCTGTAGGTCTTATTGGCTGCTAATTAGGAGGATATCGTCGCTTGAGTTCATCAAACGACGCTAATGAGATAAAATTGGCACAGGTTCCTGTATATATGTCCAGGGACAACTGATTGTTACCTATCCTCGCTGGTACTGTCAACACTTCCACTTTAATTAAGGCGGCTGTAAAGGCCTGAGACTTTGGGATAAAAATCCCTTACCAGACCAATCAGGTTCTTAATAAAGGAAAGTCAAGGACCATGGTTTTCTGAGGATTAGCAAACAACCGTTTGAGATTGACATCTCTTTACTATAAAAAATATAACACAAAACTCTGACACCACTCAACAGACATCAAATAATTACGGGAGTCAAACAATTAATGCAGTCAATAGTTAATGGAGTTAATCAAGTAAGGGAAGCAAACAATTAATGGATTCAAACAATTAATGGGAGTCAGCAATTAATGGATTCAAACAATTAAATGGAGTCATCAATTGATAGACTCGAACAATAAAGGGGAGTCAGCAATTAATGGAATCAAACAACCATAGAATCAAACAATGAACAGATATTTCCTACGGCAGTGGCCTTGGGGGAAGGTTCTGGAACAAGGTGATGCACACTCAGGGTAGGGAAGCGTCCATTCAACTCCACACTCGAGCGACAGCAGCAGATTGTCTTGAAATGGCAGGAGAACACCGGGGCACAGACGGAATGAGATGAATTGACGGTCGTGGTATGTGGTAGTGGTAGATGACCAGAGAATTGACAGTCGATAGGTGAAGGTCTGTGGACACAGCCCACGAGTCCAGGACCTATGATGAGATCACAGCCAGAATTTGACGAACAGCGGGGTAACTAGATAGTGACTGTATGGCAGCTGGGTTGAATCTCCCGGTGACCCAGATAGTCGCTGCCGTTCTCACCTCTGGCCAACCGCCCCAAGTGTCGTCCACACCAGCATACGAGAGAGTTAGCAGCGGTAACGAGCAGGAAGATCGTTTCCGCCCTTACAGCGGCGATTAATGAGCTGGTGATGGAAGCATTGTTTTCTTGCACCATGGACGCGCACATCTTGCCCAGAAGGCTGTGTACTTGTTTCTCGTCGGTTTGCAAGCTCTTGCTTCAGGTGCTGTAGGTTCTTGCAATCTTTTGTATTGTGGTATGGCGACTAATGTAGTACACACTATTTATTCGGAGTGCCTTTAGTGTTTGTAGGCACTTTATTGACTGTGTAGTGTCCTTTTAGACTTTTTGGTTTAGTAGATCTCTTTGGATTTTTAAATTCCAGTGAGGTGCCTTTCCCTTAATCTTGCCGCGGGCTAGATGGGTTTTTACTGGTTTTCCCTCCAAACCAACAATTTTCTGTGGCATGTCCCTTACGTTTGCAGATTTTACAAAAAGGTGCCTTTTCGGGTTGGGCTCCGGTGGTAGTTTGTGGTTGTTCCTTAGAACTGGTTGAGGGTGCTACTGACAAGAGTCCTAGGTGTAGTTTCCACCGGATCAGAAAATTCCTCCACGTAGTCTACAAGCTTAGTCCTCACTTTATATTCTTTCTTTCTGGCTGCCTTGCATGTAGGTTCGTGTAGCTCCATGATAAACTGTAGGAACTCAATGATCTTGTAGAAATTTTCTTCAGATAATTTTTCTTCGTCATCAAACCAATTTGAGGATGACATGAGAGTTTTGAGATCCATCTTAGTGTATCCGGCTAAAGCCTGTGCTTCTTGTGCGTCGTCTGCTCACACTGTTACATGTACGCGCTGCCATCTTTTTCCTTACCCGAAAAAGGATATGAATTTTTTCCTAAACGTTGGATAGTCATCTGTTTCCTCATCAAAGGCTGAAGCTTACATCATTCTCTCTGCCCGACTACCAGTTTTGACGTTGTTTCGGACGTATGAGATTTTATCCTTATCTTTAGTAACATTCTTGTTTCGCATTACTGTACATCTTCGCACTGACGCAAAAATGTTAAGGTATTATAATCTGCATCTTCTACAATAAATTTTTGTATCTTAATGTTATATGGAAGTATTTCTACAGTTTGACAGACCGATGAAGGTTGTGGGTTAGTATAATCACCTGTTGCCATTTTTTTGTGTTAGTTAAAGCACTAGCATTATTAACAGGTAAAGGTAATGGGTAAAGGTTACCTGACCTTAGTTGTCTACTGTGTAAGTCCTCGAACTGAGAATCAATGAAATTTTCACAGCTAAGGAGTTCGGTAGGTGTTAACTATTTGGCTAATTTGTGGTAATTCTTCACTATCAGTTGCCACTAGCTCTTGTGAATTTGTAGCTGACTGACCATCTGAGTCTGAGTCAATAATATCCTGTTTGCAACCCAAAAATTTTGGAAGAGGGTCTATAAATAGGGATATTTATCACTTCACTGACAGCATAACACTCACTAAGTTGCCCACTCAAGGAGTAATGCAAAAGTTTTTTAATGAGTTATGGAAATGGAGAAAGAAAAAGAAAATTATTAAAAAGTATTAAGAATTATGAAACGTATATAGACTTTATGTAAGTCCTCTCTTACTTTACGTGTTTATTTAGTTTTGCTTTTAGGCCATTGTGCATATAGTTTATTTTATATTGACTATGTGTGAAGACTTCTGGAAATTCACTTGTGTTTGTGTAGTCTGTAAAATAATGATTGTTTGTAATCTACCTGACCGAAGAGTCTGTAGGGTTTCGACGCCGGGTGGTGACATCAGAGGTCGATCACGTCTTACTCTGGGAAGGATGACTTCACACGTCTTGCGGGGATCAAACTGGGTGTTGACCTTTCTTGCGGCAATGAACCTGGAGCTGACCTTTCCTGCGGCTATCAACCTAGGGGAATACTGCCAGACTGGGGTCACTAATTCTAAGGGGAAATACTTAACTCTAATCTTAATTTCTAAGGGTCGCTGCCACCAGACCCCCTCTGGACAGTATGTAACTCGTTCGGTAGCGTGCAGAGTGGACTAGGCATTTGGTTAGGTTTTTCATTGACCAGATCGATAAGGGGAAAGAAGGGTGAAACCAAAACATGTCTTAACTAATTTATTCTTTATAAACTATATGGTAACAAAAAAAAATAAAATTGAGCTGGCCTTCCTCAGAAGAACAACGATGAGTTTGGTTACCCTGCTTACAATATCATTTAATACTTCGGGCTGCTCCACCTGTATGGAATATCGCACCTTAGGTCATCATACATAGTAACACCAACTCACCTCCCTGTAGCACCAGCTCAACACACCTGTTACACTCCATACCTGCAAGTATGGGACTCCTTGTAATTTCTAGGTATACATAACAGGCACCTCGTTCGCCCACCGCCCTCGGTGGGTAGAGATGAGGGCTACACCAAGAGACATACCAGTACTTTTTCTACGCCTGGTATTATAGGTCGCTCCAAGTGACAACCGCGGAGTTTCTCAAGCGTTTCCTTATTTGTTCTACTCATTTGGGGTGGTGTGCTGGGGATCCACAGGTTCACAGTGGAAGTGCATGACCACTGTGGTGTGGCCTTCACAGTGTGGTCATGGCTGACGCCCGGTAGGTGCTCAGAATGCGTCGTCCTGTGTTGGGAGAAGTCGAGGCATCACTGAGAATACTGCCGGAGGGGCTTTCGTCACCACACATTAGTACACTATGACTTCACTTTATGACATCAGGCAAGGTTTTAAGATGTAAAAACTGCTAGATAAGTCCTTTTTAGGGCTGAATAAAGCATGATGAAGGTCACTGACCTGTGTTGGGAGAAGTCGAGGCATCACTGAGGGTGATGTTGTGGAGGTATGGGATGTTTAGTTCTCACTCAGGATGGGATGGAGAAAGGAAACTCACAATGTGCTCTCTGTATACATGCTGTATTGGATGTACAATGCAGCTTGGTGCTGGGAAGGCAGCATGGTTACAAGCGTGATGTAGAGAGAGCTGGTTGGTTAGGGTGCTCAGAAGAGGACAGCTTGTGGATCGCCATGCTCGCCGGCGGGAGCGAGGACCGCCAGGCAGGCGGAGGAGGAGGAGGTGTTGCTGGCTGGTTGGTGTAGGTAGAAAGAGAGTGGTCACCACGAGGTCAGGTCTTAAATAGCGGAGGTAGGAGTGGCTTAGTAGTTGACCTCCGTCATGTAAGGCGGCGCTGGTTGACCTAGACCACGAGGCATACACTGGGGATTTCGCGGGATCGGCTACTCAGCAACAAACAGCGTTTGTAGGGGAGAAATCCACTACACTGTCCCGACTCCCACCATCCTCTCTGTTTAGGCCTACAGTTTTCAATCTTCAATTTTCACTTTGGATTCCTATGGTTCCCACATCTCCATTTTCCTATCTATTGTGACCTCATGCTTTATAAATACATATCTTAATCCTAAATTACACACTAAGGTAAGGGTCTGGTTTGCTAGTTCCTGGGTAAATTCATTGGGTTATAATATCAACGCGGCACACCCGAGGCGGCCTAGGCGCCAACCCAAACAAAGCCTAGCATCGTATTTTCATGGGGTGGGTATACAAGATATTCTTTTTGAAGCATAGTTTCTAGATCACTTCCAACACTTCACATAGTTCTGGTACCTTCATCCTTTTTCCAGATCATTGTTCTCATGTATTTTCATATGATATCTGTGGAAGTTATGTTCGCTACACGTTCACAGACGTAAATAGTATGACCTTCAAACCATGATCCACACTTAGTCCCACAGTACACTAGTCCGGCTCAACTGAACTTTCCCAATCATCTTATGGATACCCTGAGTTCTCCTTAATGCTATGAATACATACAATTAACATAATATAACCGTACCTGGGTACAATACAACACATGATAAAGTAACATTGAGTAGGTGAGTTATCCTTTATCAATGTTTCCCGTTCTCTGAGATTCTACAAGCGCGGTGGATTTGAATGTTATGTAGCGTAATATGGATTAAAGGGGGTTTTTAGGAATGACAATGATGTGCGTAGTACAGGGGGACTGATCTTTCTTGCATCAATCAATCTGGAGCTGATCTTTCTTGCGGCAATCAACCTTAGGGGCTGACCTTTCTTGCAGTGATCAACCTGGAACTGACCTTTCTTGCGGTGATCAACCTGGGGGGCTAACCTTTCTTGCGCACTGGAGAGGCTTGCTTGCTTAAGCAAGAGGTTGCTGTTGTTAGTGTTGTTGAGATTGTCGGACCGTAGTCCGACACGGGCCTTTGCCTGTGGCGGCCCGTTTGGTGGTTCCGGCTGGAGCTCCAGGAGCAGCCAGACCGGATTGGGATTGGAGGTGGTCCCACCTGCAGTTTGGAAAGATACTGCAGGTTGCAAGTGTGAGCGGACCCCCGATCAGTGGACGCTTACCACCAACCCCCACTCTTGGACGTGGTCAGTTTCGGAGTGGCGCGCCCCCCGAACTGGGGTCAGCACTTGCTGGGAGAGGATACTTTCTAAGCTATCTGGGTGGTGGGTATCGTGTGATGACCCGGAGTAGGTGGTGAATGTGGTCTGTATGGGCCTTTCGGGTTAGAGTGGCCGCTAGTGTTGCGTGTGTTTCTTGTGAGATTTGAGTTCTGTTTCGGAGACTTTGTGTGACTTCGCAGTCGAGGAGATAGTGTTCAAGTGGGTTGGCTGCTGGCTCCTGACAGTAGGTGCATTCCATGACGTCATTTCCGATCATCTGCCAGGAGCACTTGTACCCTAGTCGTAGTCGATGAAGGCTGACTTGGGTTTGTCTTGGAGTTTTCTTGTCAGCGAAAGGTGGTTCCCCTTTTGTAGCCGCCAGGTACCATTTGGCTGATTGGGAACCAGCGTTGAATGCGTGAAGGAAGCTCTTTTTGATGTGGAGCTTGCTAGTCTTTCTGAGGTGATTCTTGATCTGTTGCACGCTTGCTGGAACTTGGATGTGTACGCTACTAGAACGTGTAGCTGCCTTGGCTGCTTCGTCTGCCACGTCGTTTCCTCCGTTCCCTACATGACTGGGAATCCAGTGTAAGACGACTGGGCGGTTTTGGCTTTGGAGTTCCTGTAGCTGTGCGAGGATCGAGGTAACGATGTGGACGTTGTTTCTTGGTTGACTGTGTTGCAGCGCCTGCATGGCCGATCTCGAGTCCGTTTGAATTATGATGTACTTGTTGTGTTGTGTTGCAGCGTGTTGTAGGGCCTTTGAGATTGCTACCAGCTCTGTTTGTAGGGTGGAGCAGTCATTGGAAAGTCTCCATCGGAGGGTCTGACCTTGGGTGTAGAAGGCCGCTCCGGATCTATGATGTCTTGGGTCCACCGAGCCGTCTGTGAAGTATGATGCTGCATCAGCCGGTGTCTCGGTGGCTATGGCTTCGAGAGTTATTTTTTTGAGGTCCTCCTTCTGGAGGTTGGCTTTACTATCGCCTAGGTCGGTAATTTTGAATGTGGCTGGTGGAGGGCTCCATGGTGGAGGAACAGCGTAACCATTGTCTCGTGTGTCTTGGTTGCTCTTGACGAGTGTTTCTGCTTGCAGGTGTCGGATGACCTCGCTTGCCTCGTGCGACCAGGTGGCCCCTCGCACTCTGTGGTCGAGGTGGAGGGAGGCACTGATTCGAATTTTGGCAACTGTGGGCTTATCTGATCTACAGATTTTGGCGAGGAGACCGGCTGTCACCTGCTTGACTCGTACTGCCAGGGGTGGTAGTTCGGTTTCCATTTGCAAATTGCAAATTCTGGTCCACATGGGTGCTCCGAGCATGGTCCTGAGAGCATTATTTTGGATTACTTCTAGCTTGGCTATTTGGTCTTCTCTCAGTCCAATGAGTGCTGGAGCACTGTAATCTACCAGCGATCTGATGGCGGCCGTGTAGTAGGCTTTGAACACATGAAGGTTTGCTCCTGAGGTTGTGCTGGTGAGCGACCTCATTATATTGTGTCTGCTCTTCGTCCTGTGCCTGAGATACTCGAGTTGCGGCTTGAAGGTGAGTTTCTGGTCAAACCAGATTCCAAGACACTGGTGGGCGTTGGTCCAGACTACCGGCGTGTTTTGTATGGAGAGCGTCTTGTCTGGTGTGTCTGTGCAGATGGCCATCGCTTTCGACTTGGCTGGATTTATCTTGAGTCCAAGTCTGTTGCACTCCTCTTCTATAAGTTGGAGTGCGTGTTGCGTGTTGGCTAGTCTGTTTGATCCTCTTACTATAAGCTGTAAGTCGTCTGCATAGCACAGGAGCTTGGCTGTTTGTCTGAAAGGAAGTTTGACTAGATTTTCCATCAGGACATTGAACAGCATTGGACTGAGGATGCCTCCTTGTGGGGTTCCGTTTTCACGGACCCTGTAGCTTGAGGCTGCTCCCTGAAAGCGTACTCGTGCTTCTCTCTGTGTGAGGTAGTTCTGGATCCACCCCAGCAGCCTTCCTTTGACGCCTTTTCCAGCGAGCGTCGTTGTAATGGCCAGTGGATTTGCTAGTTCGAAGGCCTTCTCCAGGTCGAGGAAGACCACCAGAGCTGGTTTGTAGTCCACTGTGCTGAGTATCTCGGCGATGTTGTTGCCTGTGCCGGTGTTCTCGGTGTCAGCAAAGATGTGAGGGTGTGGGCTGCCTACTTTCCACTTGAGTCGGTTGAGAGCCATTCTTTCTCCCGTCTTCGCTATGCAGCTGAGAAGGGAGATGGGCCTCGGTTTGTCTGGTTCTCTGGGCTTCGGAATGGGCTGTATATCTGCCTTCTTCCATTCCGGTGGGAGTCTTTGTGCTGTCCACGAAGCATTGATGGCTTGTAGCAGAGCCTCGTGTCCGGCTGTACTGGCATGAGAAAGCATGGAGTAGGTTATCCTGTCGGCCCCTGGTGCTGTGTCCTTGCTTCGTTTTAGCGACTTCTGGAGTTCTTGCTGGTTGAAAGGTCTGTCGGTGTCATCTTCACTGTTGCAGGCCTCTTCGATCATCTGCAGTCTGACCTGTCGCAGACGCCGTTGTGTCTCCTCCGCCTGTCTCGGGAGGTTTTTCGTTGCTGCTCGGTCAGCGAACAGTTTTGCAAGTCTCTCGGCTTCCTCTTCTGGGTTGGGATGGGTTGGTGGTGGTGGTGTTGCCTTCCCAGATGCCCTTCGGATCTGGGCCCACATCTTGCCAAGGGAGGTGTGCTCGTTCAGTTCGGAGCACCACTTGAGCCAGCTTACGTTTTTTATTTCTTCCTTCTCTTCCCTGGTATCCTTAACTATGACTTGCAGGAGATGTCTGTTTGTTTCCGTGGGATGTCTCCTGTAGTTTCTTCGGGCCATGTTCACTCTGTGGTTGAGTTCTTTCACCCTGGGACAGTAGTACCAGTAATCATTGTACTGTCTTGATGTGGGTTTTGTTTTTGGGATAGCCTCTTCTGCCGCTTGGTGAAACGCCTCGACCAATTGTTGGTGGAGGGTTGTCTCGTCCACGGGTGCTACGCCGGCCGGCTGTGATTTTTCGCGCCACTTAGCCAGGTGTTTCTTAAAGAGTCCCCAGTCTGCCTTTTGGGTATTGTGTCTCCATCTTGGGGAGGGGTGGAGTGGGGAGTTTGTTCACCTTCAGCGTTGTTAGGGTGGCGAAGTGGTCACTGGTCAGCGTGGGGTGTAGCTGCCAGGAGGCCGAAGGCTGTAGTGCACTGGAGACGAAGGTTAGATCTAGCCTTCCTCCCCTAGTGTGGGTGGGCTCTCCGGTGTTCAGGAGGCAGATCTCGGGTGTATCTTGAAAGGTGATGTATAGGTGTAGGCCGTCTTCATTTGTGGGGCTTACCGAGCTTAGGAAGGGATGATGTGCGTTGAAATCCCCTCCTATGAGTGTGGCGTGGTCAGCGGCCGAAGCAAATAATTGAGTCCCCTCCAGTCCACGTATTTTACTTGAAAATGCTTGTTTGTTGATGATTCACTTAAAGTGCCACTTGTGTCACTTAAGTCATCAATATTTATTGTTTCTGAATGCTGCACTAGTTTATATTATTCGTCTAACTACTGCTACTGAATGGGATATCCCATTAATTGTTTTTATTAAGTTCTGGAACTCTTTAAGTGGTTGGGTTGGATGTAAATACTTGTAGTTGTTTTCTTGTTTAAAGGAGAAGCAGCTATATACACAGACATAATCTAAATGAATAAATTATGAATTCTCTCCAGGGAAGTGTTGTGAATACACTTTGAGATAACACTCGAGTTACATGTCTCACTTCCCTGTCCAAGTGGTAATCCTCTACTGGCCTCTGTCTGTCTGGGAGGCGAGCCGGCTGTTTTGATGAATCAGCTCACCTGCGTTCGACCTTTGAGAGAGTTACAAGCACAGCTGTCTGTTAGCGTCAACAACAGGTTGACTCACTTGGTGAATAACTTGGTGAATAAGTTGATGTTATTCATTTGGGTGAATATTTATATAATGTAAAGGTGCTGTTACAATTGCTCTGTTGCCTAGATCCTGGTGTATAAACGACCATATTATCTATGCTGCCCATATGCAGAGTTGTGACTAGAGACTCCCGGCAGTCATCTCTGCCTGTCCCCATCGCCACTCATCTGTTGCCATAGGATTTTTAGGGGTATAGGGGTTTTGGCTATGATGAAATGTATGATGAACTGGATGCTGGCTGCACGTAAGTTGATATATGTGACGAGGCAGAAACGCAAGCTACAACAACACATCTTGGCTCTCCCTTTTCCTGATCCAGTTGTGCAGGTAGTTACAGCGATTGGGGAGAAGGAGAGTTACGATGGACTGCCGATGACCCAGTTTGTTGGTTTTCGTCTTAGTAGCCTGTCTATCTTGCATTGTCTTTATCTGCTGGTGTAGTCATTGGGTTCCCGTGTTGTTCACCTGTTCTGCCTATTCTGTCGTTGTGGTCTTACTGATAGCTGGAAGCAAGAGTAAACAAGCAGTGCCCGCACCCTAACACTAACATAATGCTCCCACACTAGACACAGTGTACTTACTACTACTGCTTTACACCATCCTGTGTGCAACACACAAACAACGGATGATCATAATACACACCAGGGAGGATGGTCATATTAAACACCAGGGAGGATGATCATAATACACACCAGGGAGGATGGTCATAATACACACCAGGAAGGATGGTCATATTAAACACCAGGGAGGATGGTCATAATACACACCAGGATGGATGGTCATAATACACACCAGGGAGGATGGTCATAATACACACCAGGGAGGATGGTCATAATACACACCAGGATGGATGGTCATATTAAACACCAGGAAGGATGATCATAATGCACACCAGGGAGGATGGTCATAATACACACCAGGGAGGATGGTCATAATACACACCAGGATGGATGGTCATATTAAACACCAGGGAGGATGGTCATAATACACACCAGGGAGGATGGTCATAATACACACCAGGGAGGATGGTCATAATACACACCAGGATGGATGGTCATAATACACACCAGGATGGATGGTCATAATACACACCAGGATGGATGGTCATAGTACACACCAGGGAGGATGGTCATAATACACACCAGAGGTTTGTTTTAACTTAAGTCAAGCAGATCATTGAAGCTTTTCATTGGCTTAGGAGTCTCCGCCGAATGCCTTTATTGATGATGCTACCAGTAAGGTGAATATATGGTACAGGAAACAATATTTCAATCATTAATTTCTTGCTCATTCGCTCATTTTTTTCTTTTTTTGCAAGAATCTCGACATTATAACAACTAGTCTTGTAAATTGTGAGGTGAAGCTCTGGCAGCCATCTTGATCACTGTGAAAAACAATCAAATGATATTGGTTATGATGAATGCAGTCTTACTCCCCTATAGACATTTGGTCCAGTTCGTCGAGGAAGCCACTGTTTGACCCCTGCCCCTCTCCGCCACCACTGAAGACAGTGTGTCAGCTGCCCGTTAGTACTCTGGTGACGGTTAAACATCACTAGGCTACTTGTTACTCACATCAGCCAGAGTTTCTTCGATGGTTAAGATTTAATTTAACATTCCTTTTTGGAGAAGAAAAAATCGAAAGAATTGTTATTGTTGGGAAGTAAATCCTGGCAAAAATAAGACAAAACAAAACAATAACTACTCAACAGTTTACCTTCAGGTCTCTGGGAGCATGGTTTTAAGTCATTTATTTAACTTAGCTCATAGAACAAACTTTGTTCCTATCCGAGTCATTCCTCCCGTCTGTTTTCCCCACGTCTCAATCTTCACTTTCAGGGAAAACATCAGTTGTGAGGTGATGAGGCCTCAGTGACCGCCGGCCACCACCACAATTCGCCTCATGCTGACACAGGCTAATAAAGCTGCTATAATGGAAGACGACTGCCATATTGATCTTATACGAGCTGAAAACTTTATTTCTTCACAAAGAGTAAATATTAAAGTTCGGGTAGTAGACTGAGGTGAACCTTGGTAAGTGGAACAAGTTATCTCCCATCAGGTAAGACAGAATGATTAGAAATATGACAGCGACCTCTAAGTCAACTGTTACCCAAACCAAAACAGTTTGTGTTCGAACTAAACAACTTTCATGGCTGAGGTTATTCAGTTTATACATCCCGGGTTCATAGTTTGTGCGGAATAACGAAACAAATTGTTCAGTTTTCAGACAACTAAGTTAAGGAACTATGCATGTATGATTTTAGAATATTAAGACGTCGTGTGATAGATGATAGCCTATTACTGTTCAATGCATATTTTAGCAGCGGGACAGATAGATAATTTTTGGGTCATCAACATATCTTAACATCAGTATCTTCGTCCTTGGCAAATACAAAAGACATATTCCTTGAGACGTTACCCCATAACACTGGGTAACTCTGACCCTTTTGTGTGCTCGTAATACAGTAGTCCCTCGTTCACCCACACCCGCCGCTGGTCACTAGGAGGGTGACAGTGCTAGAGACTGCTGCACCTCACACTAATATCGTCATCATCATAGCTACTTATGACCTCTTTCTTACAAATACGAGGCCAAATATCTGAATGGAAAATATTCTGAATCTCTGCCTTCCTAGGAAGAAACTTACTTTTCTGTTTTTCTTTTCCAACGACGCTAATAATACGGGTTCAAAAACACTGTGATCAACCTAGAAGGAAAAATAAATCTGGTTGGTGGGTTGTTACTGACAGACACACGCCTATTGTTACACTGTGGCAGCAACACTTAACACTCGTCTCCTGACATAAGGTGGGCGGAACGTTAACTAGAGGTTGGTGAGGTACGAGAGACTTTAAATATTTTACAATTCTCACACAAATGCTGCTAGTTCTGTGAGGTTATTTTTTTGGACTATTGATGCTTTCTTGTTCCTTTCACGATCACAAAACTACGGATTTTTCCTAGTTTGAACAATGCCGAACCATCACACCTATGTGAGGTAAAGAACGGTGGACCGATACTACAAAATGCCACACAACAACTATAGATATGCCAAACATGGCAGGGAATCGATGAAAGCCAAAAGCCAAATCATTGTTGGAAACCTTGTAAGAAAGTTTGGCAGAACCGCAGAAAACATTAAACCCTTTATCCAAGAACACCTCGCATGTCAATAATTTTTGTCAGGTACAGTCAAAAAAAGTCCTGTCGCGAACCATGAACCCCGAGATTCAGACTCTTGAATCCGAAACATTTATGGACAGAATAATATATCAGTGTCTACTGCTTCGGGTTCACGAGTCTGAATCGTGGTTCGCGACAGAACTTTTTTGGGTGACTGTACGTAGGCCTACCCTGAGAATCTAGGCAGCAAGATCACCAAGAAAATTCAGTTCAGATGGGAGTTACTTGAGTAGAGTTTGTGTCGTGTGATGATACTGTTCACACGCGTGGGAGCCTGAAGTCATGGCTTAATCAAAATTGAAGTATCCGTCTTTTCCAACCATGAAAAAGTTCTCCATTACGGTCTCTGCTGACTAGATTATGACCAATATCATCTGAGGATCAAAAGGGACACTGCAAATATATCACTGTGACATAAAACCTTGATCACTGGTCAGTAATACCCTGACTTGCTGTCCACACTGTGTCAGGCCACCCGCAGAAAACACCCAGGATGTAGATGCTTGTTGATCGCCTTCTGTGAGACAAATGGAGATTCAACAACGAATCCGGCAATCCCACAGCCCACAGTTATTATCCTAACTCGTTTAATCTCCCGTCTTTCACTTAATCCCCAGGCCTATGTTATCTTCGGGACTTACTCAATCCCGACCATTGCTTAATTTTTGTGCCCTCGGTAATCTTCAGATCTTGGTTAAACCCCTAGTAAACTGACAATTCTCTGGTAGGTGTTTAGTCCCCAGGCGCTTCGTTGATTAATCCCCAGCCAAATCCTATATAAGATTATATACTGGGGATTAATATACAATAAACGGAGATGGGTCATATTAAATCCCTGTTAATAGTGAGTCCCCGGGGTTAAGGACACTGAAAGATTTGTGTGAAACTGGGACTTGATAAATAATATCTAGGATTCATAGGACACTGAGAGAACTATGTGATGGTGTATAAATGGGAAGGAGAAGGGAAAGGAAAAGGAGGATAATCGTAAGGAGGGGAAGAAGGGAAAAGAGGGGAGAGGACACAGGCCGGTAGGGGACGGTACGGGGAGAGAAGGAGAGAAAAGAACGTCGGGGGGGGGGAGAGGGGAAGGGAGGAGGGAGATTACACACGTAAGAAGGGGGAGGAGAGGGAGTCGCATGTGGAGAGAGGAGAGGAAGGGAGAGGGCACACGTAAGAAGGGGAAGAGAAGAGAAGGAAGAACACTTGTGGGGAGGGTAGGGGAAGGGAGAGGGTAGCCGTTAAGAAGGAAGGGGAATTTAATTGAATTGAAACAGTTTACTTAGCCAGAAAAAACACAGATGCAGAGTGGATAATGATAAAAATATTAACATGGCTGAACCAGTTGAGAAACTGAGCTCTCTTTTAGGCACCTGATATATACTATACATTTATCTCAAGGAAGTATTATGTATCATTTAGTAACATCTGAATTAGTACAATAGCATGGTGGTAATAAGAACATCTCAGAATGTTTCCATGGCTTTCATGGTACAATAAAAGCAGGTACTGTAAATATAGTAGGTATTACAAGAAAAATTAATACTTAGACAATAGATATTTTTTAAGAGATGATTTAAAGGAAGGGAGCGTAGACTTTGCTCGGATGGGTGGGGATAAATTGTTCCACACCTTCACACTTGTGGGGAGAAGAGACGGGGAAAACTGTAAAACACACCGAAGATCGATTTATTAAGCAAAAGTTTTCAAATTGAGCGTAAAAACACTAATCTAATTCGATTTAAAAATAGAAATGGTGAGCGTGGTTGAAGGGAGGACGAGGGAGAGTAGTGGCAGGCGAGGTAAGAGGAGGAGAAGGAGGAAGAGGGATGGAGTATGGGCACAGGCAAGGTAAGATGAAGGATGACGAGGAAAGAGATAAAGAGTGAGGGAAGAGAGGAAGAGTGAGGGAGCGGAAGGGAAGGGACCTCATTTGGATTACGCGATTCAGTTCTGGCCACCGTACTACAGAATGGACTTTGAATCCCTTGAAAGAATTCAGAGGAGAATGACAAGACGAATCCCGGGCATAGGAACCATGAGTACAGAGACAGGTTAAAGTATCTTAATTTGTACTCCCTCGAGAGGCGTAGAGTGAGGGGCGATATGATCGATGTGTATAAATCGAAGTCAGGGCTAAACAAAGGTGATATAATAAAGGTACTCAAACATTCAAACCAGAAACGAACTTGTAGCAATGGTTTTAAATTAGACAAATTTAGATTTAGATGCGAGATAAGTAAATATTGGTTTGGAAATAGAGTAGTGGAAGAATGGAACAAGTTACCAAACATCATCATTAACTCGAACACTCTGGATAGCTTCAAATAAAGGTTGGATGGATATATGAGCGATAGGGGTTGGGTGTAAACGGGACTAACTAGTATGGGCCAATGGTCCCGCTACAGTTTCATCCATTCTTATGTTATGTTATTAAAAGGTAGCGTAGTGGAAGGAAGGAGGGAAGAGGAGGAGGGGGAGGAGGAGGGCATGTGTTGACAGGGAGGTGGAGAAAGGAGAAAGAAGGGCGAGGCAGGCGAGGGAGGAAGAGGAGGGAGGAGGAATGGGAGGGAGAATGGCGTAAGGAAGGAGGGAGCATGGCGGATGGTTGTAAGGAAGAGCAGAACCCACGGGCCAGGATCAAGAGGCGGTGTGAGGAGTGGGAATAGGCGACTCTCTCCTGGGGATTTGGCTGTAATGACATTTTTCGCTTTCCTCCTTTCTAGCCTACACGCCCGCTCTGACACACGCCTACACGCCCGCTCTGACACACGCCTACACGCCCGCTCTGACACACGCCTACACGGCCGCTCTGACACACGCCTACACGCCCGCTCTGACTCACGCCTACACGCCCGCTCTGGCACACGCCTACACGCCCACTCTGACACACGCCTACACGCCCGCTCTGACACACGCCTACACGCCCGCTCTGACACACGCCTGCACGCCCGCTCTAACACACGCCTACACGCCCTCTCTGACACACGCCTACACGCCAGCTCTGACACACGCCTACACGCCCGCTCTGACACACGCCTGCACGCCCGCTCTGACACACGCCTACACGCCCGCTCTGACACACGCCTACACGCCCGCTCTGACACACGCCTACACGCCCGCTATGATACACGCCTTGCTCTGATACATGCCTCCACGCTCGATCTCATACACGTCTCCACGCCCACTATGATACACGCCTCCACGCCCGCTATGATACACGCCTACACGCCCGCTCTGATTCGCAACTGCATGCCCGCTCTAATGCACAACTCTACGCCAGCACTGATACCCGTCTCCACGCCCGCTTTAATACATGCCTCCACGCCCACTGTAATACACCACCACACCCGCTCTAATACACCTCCACACCCGCTCTAATACATGCCTCCACGCCTACTCTAAAACACACCTCCACGCCTGCTCTAATACACACCTCCACGCCCGCTCTAATACACCTCCACACCCGCTCTAATACACCTCCACGCCTACTCCAAACCACACATCCACGCCTGCTCTAACACACACCTCCACGCCCGCTCTAATACACGCCTCTACGCCGTTTCTAAAACACACCTCCACGCCTGCTCTAATACACACCTCCACGCCTGCTCTAATACACACCTCCACACCCGCTCTAATACACCTCCACGCCTACTCTAAAACACACATCCACGCCTGCTCTAACACACACCTCCACGCCCGCTCTAATACACGCCTCTACGCCGTTTCTAAAACACACCTCCACGCCCGCTGTCATATACACCTTCATGCCCACTCAAATACACATAACAACATGAATCTATCTCGCCTCCTTTTAAAACTTTCCAAGGTTGCAGCACTTACTGCAAAGTTGCTAAGCTTGTTCCACTCGTCCACCACCCTATTTGTGAACCAGTTCCTTCCTATCTCCTTCCTAAACCTAAACTTATGCAACTTAAATCCATTGCTACGAGTCCTATCCTGCTCGGATATTATAAGAACTTTATCTATATCTCCTTTATTGATTCCTTTCATCCACTTAAATACTTCAATCATATCTCCCCACACTCTTCGCCTTTCTAGGGAATGCAAGTTTAGTTTCTTTAATCTACCTTGATATGAAAGGTTTCTAAGTCCCGGAATCATTTTTGTCATTCCTCGCGGTACTGACTCCAGTGAATTGATATTCACGCCTCCACACCCACTGCAATAGTACTACTACTTTCCTGTCACTCGGAATCGAGTATGACGATCATCCAGCTATGATATAATGATATGCGTTATTCGTTATGTCACCATCGTTGATGAGCTCTGAGGTGACTCGAGAGGCTGATAAGGGACCGAGAGGGCCGCCCGCCCATAGATGTTGCACATGCGGTGGGCTACGTCTAGCTCGGTAGAGGTGGTGGCAGCGTCTTTCCAGCCCTGGCGCTTGTCCGCCTTGGTATCCACTTGGGCTGACTCGAAAGTATTGACACCTTCTCGTGTGGTGCTCCTCCAAGAGTTACGGTGTAATACACACCTTCACCCTCGCTATAATACACGCCACCACGCCTGTCTTAATACACATCTCCACCTCCATGACGTCAGGTCAGGGCTAAAAAATCTTTTCATTCTACTCAAACAAGACAAATTCCTACATTTAAGAATATTTTGACTTTACCTTATCGCAATGAGTTTGTCCCGTTAGTTCAGTCCCATAAATTATTAAATATTAATGTTGCTTTTAAGTATGACTCAACTATTACTAATATATTAATTAGGAACAGCCCAACCCTGAATGTAAATGGAAGTGTCTACTGCATTCCATTTAGCAACTGTAATGAAAATTATGTAGGATAGACTGGGAAAGCATTGCAACTCAGAATTAAACAGCACAAGTACAATATTAGAACAGCATCTGAAAGCAGTGCACAGTTCGCTCATGTTAGGAACAATAATCATCCCATAGATTGGGAAAAGAGCTTAGAAGTGTTAAATCATCATGTGTCACAGAAAGACTTCTGGTTGAAACAAGTTTGATTAGAGAATTGAATTCTATAAACCTTAGTGATCATAAGAATATAAGAATGGAGGAAACTGCAGCGGGCCTATTGACCCATACTGGGCAGTCCCGCTCATACCTAACTCCTATTGCTCATATAAGCATCCAACCTATGTTTGAAACTATCCACCGTATTCGAGTTAATGATGATATTTGGTAACTTGTTCCATTCATCCACTACCCTCTTTCCAAACCAGTGTTTATCTATTTCACGCCGAAATCAAAATTTGTCTAATTTAAAATCATTGTTACGAGTTCGCTCCTGGTTGGATAGTTTGAGTACCTTTGTAATGTCCCCTTTGTTTAGCCCTGCCTTCCACTTATACACCTCTATCAGGTCGCCCCTCGCTCTACGTCTCTCAAGGGAGTGCAAATTAAGATGTTTTAACCTGTCTCTGTACTCAAGGTTCCTAATGCCCGGGATTAGTCTTGTCATTCTCCTCTGGATTCTTTCCAAGGATTCTATATCCATTCTGTAATACGGTGACCAGAACTGAACTGCGTAATCCAGGTGAGGTCTCACAAACGCTAGATATAATTCTAAGATAACCTCGCTAGTCTTGTAACTAACACTCCTTTGTATGAACCCAAGTACTTTATTAGCCTTGTTACCAGCAAAAACACATTGTTTACTTGGCAAAAGTTTCCTAATTATCATTACTCCTAAATATCTCCCCTTCAGTCGGATTCCACAATGGTATCGTTGTTCATCTGGTAACTGGTTTCCCTGTTTACATCTCCTATACTGAGTACTTTACATTTGTCCACATTGAATTTCATTTGCCATTTTTCCGACCATTCGAAAAATTTGTTGAGATCTTCCTGTAGTTTTGCAGAGTCCTCGTCAGATTTAATTACACGTCCTATTTTAGTGTCATCAGCAAATTTACTTATGTTGCTGTGTATGCAGATATCTATGTCGTTTATGTATGTATTTATCAAGTACACAACGCATTGAATGCCGGAAGCAGAGTGAAATTCTACGTAGTGATACACCATAATCTCCTGGGTGAGTAACCAGTGTGTAGGTATCTGAGTTCTACGGTAAGAAAAACCACTTTCCTGCATTTAAAACGTAACAGTGATTTTATCAAGATTTATCTTATCCACGTTTTCATTGTGGATCTACATGATTATATATATATATATATATATATATATATATATATATATATATATATATATATATATATATATATATATATATATATATATATATATATATATATATAACGAAGAGGAGAACCAGGGAAAACACAAATATCTTGACTAAGTTGGGATTCTTTAATCACTAACGTTTCGGAAAAATAATTTTCCATCATCAGAGCCTAGAAAACAAAAAGTTTTGAAATAGTTTTTACAAAATACAGGTGATATACAATAAAAACTTAACATTATACGAAAATTTACCTTCCATAAAATTTAAAGAAAGAGCACTCCAGTTTAAAACCGACAAAAATGACGAGAGACCTACGTACAAAGCTAAAATCAGGAATAAAAATGTGAGGAAAAAAATATACCGGGGGTATTACCTTAATTTAGACGAGCCTTACTCCGAAAACACAACAATTCATAGGAAGCCATTTTTTAATTGAACTCTGGATTTTGAAGTCTAGTCTAATTGAAATTTGTGGATAGACTTCATTGAAAAGCATTTTAAGTTTCTTTCGAAGGGTGAAACTGAGTGGGCCTGTGTACGGGATGGTGAAATAGATAGAATATTTAGGAACGGTGTTCATTTGAGACTGTGGGTCTAAAAAACCTATTAAGGGTTTTGCCAATATAAGTGTCTGTAAATCTCTTAGGGAAACCATTGTAAAAGAGTAGTTCCTTTATGTATTTTAGTTCAATGTCCATGTGGAAATAGCTTGAACATATTTTAAAGGCTCTGTTGGTAAGAGTACGTACTAGATTACGTTTGTAATTAAGAGGAATGAAAGATGAAAATTTTGAACTCAAACCAGTGAAAGTTGGTTTTCTGTATAAGGCTGTCTCGAAACTATTATGAAGACGGTGGATATTAACATCAGGGAATGGAAGAATATTGTCCTTTTCCAATTCACAAGTAAATTTGGTGTTGTCATGTTTCGAATTTAAATAATTAAGGAACATAGGGATGTAATCAAGTGATCTGAAAATTAAAAAAGTGTCATCAACATACCGACGATAGAACAAAGCTTAAATTGGGCGGGACATTCGGTTAGCCAAAACTTCTCGTGGTGACAGAGGAAAGCGTTGGCCAAACTGGGACCTAAGGGTGAACCATAGTGTAGTGATGGGTTGTCAGACCACAGCTAACATCTCAGAAGCAGTCCAGACTTGACCCGACATTAGGGAGGTCAAGTGTAGGGTAACTCTAGCGGCTGACCAAGGGTTATAAATCAGCCAGGCTCCCCTCCCATGTCACACGGCCCCAACAAACATGTAAGAAGGCACCTGCCCACTCTCTCCCAATATACACAATAACCTACATCCCAGAAGAAGTTCAGACCTGACCTCACATTAGCCAGGTCAAATGTAACCCTCGCAACCCAAGTCAAGGGGCCACAAATCAACCAGGGCCTCTCATGTCACACGGCCCCATCTGAAGATTTCTCCAGAATATACAACTTATAGTCTCGGAAAAAGTCTAGACCTGACCCTACATTAGCAAGGGCAAATGTAAGGAGACCCTTCGCCGCCCCCCCCCCCCCCCCGATCAGCTCAACCTGACGGCTCGCCTCCCAATATATAGGACGTCCTAGTCCTCCCTCTCCCATAGAGAGAGAGACAGAGAGAGAGTGTGTCTTGTAACCAAGAAGGGCCAGCTACCACGTCCCCAGTCCTGCTCGAGAGAAGTCAGGGGCCGGAGGCAAGCCGCCTCCGGTCGCCTCCGGTCAGGAGCGAGTTGCCCTCGACACACCGGTGCCCAGTTAAGCAGTCTCCCATAGAGGCAACCCAGGACCACCTTCTAGGCCCCCTAGGTCACGTGAGTTTTTGTCAGAGCTTTCCATGGGATGAGTTACTTACGTGGGAAGTGTATTCATTTCATGTTCGTGTTCGAGAATCAGTGTCTAGTAACGTAATATGATGTCCTAGTAACGTAAATATAATGTCCTAGTAACTTCAATAGAAGGTGTTATTAATGTGTCCATGTCATGTTCGTAATTAATAAATAGTTGTAACGAAGCGGTGTTTGAGAAGTCGCCCCTAAGACGTAATAGATGTGTATTGACGTATAAGATACGATAAGTGTAAATCAGTTCAAATATCTATCACGGCCACGCTACCAAAATCTTCCTCTCTTTTATACTCTTATACTATCAATATTCTACCTTTATGTAATCTTCTTCTTGTGAGTTCGTCTCATTACAATAGCAACACCATCTCATTGTTTATAAGCTTTATTATTAATAAAAACTAACAGTCATTTACAGCCAGTTTTAAAAATTCTTTAAATTGTGGACCATTGAATCCATCGATTATATCAGTATTTGAGAACAGTTCATCTGTACATATGTCAATAATTACGGCAAGAGGGATGTTGGTAAATATAGACTGTATATCAAAGCTAGCCATAACACAGCTGTTGAACGAGATGATAGTTAGTTCTTTTACAAAACTAAAAGAGTCTTTAACAGAGTATTGATTATAGGTTATTGGTGACACAATGAAAACGTGGATAAGATAAATTTTGTTAAAATCCCACAGGTTTATTGAAAAAGTTGTGCAGCCCGATGGCTGAAAATTTACATTAGACAAAAATGACTTATTACATACAAAGACATGGTGTAGTTAGGTCGTTTAACAAAAGCTTTCATTACTAAAAGGAGAAGGAACATGAATTGGAAATACCAATTATTATAATTTACAGTTGATGGCCTGGCCTGGTCTCTTGCCATACTGTGTGAGGTCACATAGGCCGCGTTCGTGCAGTGACTCGTCCATAGGTGTTGCCATGAAGGACCTCACGCAGTCTTGGAGACATTGGGTGGTGTAGTGTTCGCGTGGTGAAGTAACTCGTCCTCAAGTGTTGATATGAAGGACCTCACGTAGTCATGGAGACACTGGGTTGTGCACTGTAGGGTGTGTCATAGGAGGGAAGATCAGCTAAAACTAATGGCCCATCACGTTTTTGGTAGATTTTAGTGTATATAAACAGAAAATAATTTCAGTTTCAATATTTTGCAACCTTTTGCTAGGTAAATTTTAGCGTGAAATTTATCGAAAATCTAACGTACAGCTGCATTAGTGCATTACAATTAAATAGTGAACATTGCTTTCTGACTTCATTCTTTAACAACCCAACTAACAATATTTTTTTCTGTTTCAGATTCTGATGCATTTATAAGTTGATAATATTTGCGATGGCTGCTTGTGTCAGGACGAGGAACCAAAAATCCAGCCATCTCAGTCACTATCTTGGGTCTGGGAGAGAGCTCCTGAAGTCGGAGTTGCCTACATTGAGAGATGCTTTGAGATACGGTGTTTTAATCAGGCAAATCAGTGAAAAGAACCAAAGAACTTACACAAACAAAGACATTGCCAGTGATATGACCAAAGCTGTCTTGGCACAGTACACTCTGGCTAACGCTCAGTTCAAGCCTCCAGTCATAACAAGTCAGAAGAAGATTAGTGAGAGACTGCTAGCCAGTTGGGAAAAGGCAAGAGATATCTCTCTTGGGAGAGGAAAACTTGCAGTTAAGGACAGCTTTGCCAAGCAACTGGACCAGTTATTTGACATAATTACTTGCAAGTGCCCAATTGTTCTCTGTCCTGAGTTTGGATGCGATCACGACTGTAAATCCGAAGCCCACATCTCCTGTATTTGCAAGCGTGAACTGAAGATTCCTGTGATCGAACTGGCATTTGTCAAAGCACAGAGAGTGAAGACTGGCAGTATAGGGGCTCTCATGATTTCTAGCCAAGATATTCCGGATTCCAAGAGACAGGAGGCTACCACAGAGAGACAGAAGAGGAGAAGAGTTGCCGAGGAAAAGAGACTTGAGAAGGCCAAGGGTGAGGTAAAAAAGGCCGATGATTGGAGTCAAGCTGATTCAGAGTTTAATGACTTCCCCATGGCTGATCCGAGTGCTGACCAGGAGAATGGTGACTTTGTCCCTAACCCAGAAAATAATGATCCCAAACCTTCCAGGCATAACATTCGAAATAGGAAAGATATCCCGAGCATAGCTCTGGCCAGCATGCGACACCACACTGGTCTCAGAGAAACTGCAGAGATAGCAACAGCTGCCTGGATTGACGGTGGTTTGATAACACCTGATGATGTTCACCTGGTGATAGATCATAACAAAGTAAGGAGAGCTCAGGAGAAACTTGTCAGTAACCTAGAAGAGGAGTTTGATAAGGGGATAAGAGAAAATGGAATCAATTGTTTGTTCTTTGATGGGAGAAGGGATGACACTAAAGTGTTCATGAAAGTTGGAGATTCTGACAAGTTGTTCCCTGCCATGGTGAAGGAGGAACACTACTCCTGCTGCAGTGAACCAGGAGGGAAGTATTTGTGGCATTTCACTCCAGAGAAAGATGACATCAGGAAACCAGCTGAGATAGTGGCAGATATCATTGTGAACTGGCTCAGAGAGAGGAACGTAGACCAGACCCAGCAGGCCATTGGAAGGGACAGCACCAACACGAACACAGGGTGGCAAGGGGGGTCATACAGTGGATAGAGCGGAAGATTGGGAGGAAGCTGGTCTGGATTGTTTGTGACCTCCACACCAACGAGTTGCCACTCAGACATCTGATCCAGGAGCTGGATGGCAAGACTCTTTCAAACAACAGATGGTCTGGTCCTCTTGGCAAGATGCTGGACTCTGCCACTGAGTTAGATATAAATCCGAGCTTTGAAAAAATCACAGTTGGCCCTCCACTCGTTGAGCTTGCACATACTGTCATTGACGACCTGAGTACTGACCAGTACTATGGTTACATGATTTGCAGTGCCATCAAAACTGGGGTCATGCCTGATAGACTTGCTTACCTGCAGATAGGTCCAGTCTCACATTCTAGGTGGCTCACAACGGCTCTCAGGTTCTGCAGAATTTGGGTCGCTCATCATAAACTGAAAGGGAACCAGCTTCACAACCTGAGACTTATTGTCCAATTCATCGTGAGTGTCTACTTGCCAAATTGGTTCAACACCAAGGTCAAGTCATCGTTCTCCGAAGGTCCGAGGTATGTTCTCTTCCAGCTTGAGCTCCTGAGGAGTCAGCCAAGGAAGGTTGTTCAGATTGTGGAGCAGACTGTGAGGAGATCTTCCTGGTATGCTCATCCCGAGGCAGTTCTGCAGACAATACTCTGCAGTAAGGATGAGGAGGAGAGAAGAGTGGCAGTCAAAAAGATCTTGGATATGAGACTTATGAGAGGATCTGGGCATGACGAATCAGTTGGTGACGATTCCTTCAGGGTCAGGAAGACTCCTGAAGTCAATCTAGGTGCCAAGACCCTCACTGATCTCATAGATCTGGATAACATCCAAGCTGGCAGTGAGCCCCCTCTTACCTGCAGCCTCACCAATGTTCAAGTCAGAGCTTTCCTGGACAACCCCATGCATGTCCCTGCCTGGCCCTCGCACACCCAGAGTATAGAGCGTTGTGTACAGCAAGTGAGCGAGGCCAGCAGTCACGTGTACAGCCAGGAGAGGAGGGAAGGCTACATCCGAGCTCAGGTGGTCAGCAGGGAGGTGATGAGTAGAAACAGAAGCAAGAAAGACATGTTCTCTATGGTGTGCAGCAACACCGGGTCGTAGAAGTAAAACCGGTTTTTGTATTTGATGATTTTGTTTTCTAAAGGAATATTAAATTTAATAAATGTGTCAAGATCATTCGTTTCACTATTCTGGATCATTTTCATCCTAATAAATTAACCTGATACATTTACTTTACTTTAAATAAGCTATTTAGTGGTGTTGGTAAAAGGGTGGGAATACTGAATTTTCATAAGATTTCAAGTTAAAATTTACCTAGCAAAAAATGAAAACTTTTCAAATCTGAAGATATCACATGATTCTGCATATAGAACTACATCATTACTACCATGGGCCGATTTTTCAAACTCAAAAAAAAAAAATTTGCCTCCGTATGACACGTCCTCGGGTGTTGATATAAAAGACCTCACGTGGTCATGGAGACACCGGATGGTGTGGGGTGGTGTCACAGTACCTCACTCTCTGTTTGGTGGTTTTGTGTTATTTCGTAGTCAGGTATATAGCAGATACACTGTTGTTGTCAGGGTGGACTGATTAACACCACCTAGTCAGAAGATGGTGGTCTGTTCCCAGCGGTGCTTATCTCACTGGTGGGTCACGGCTCTAGTTGGTATACTGTCTAGTGCTGAATTCACTGGCTTAAACACTGTTCATCACTGTTCAACACTGATCCCACTTCTTTCCGAAACGAAATTGTCACTTTTTATTATGTTGATATCCCGGTGGTGAGGATGGATCGAGGAGAGGGACTAGAGGAACAGGCCGACATTGGCCAAGGGGGGCAGCTGCACAGCGGGAGCAGTGTCTGATAGGTTTTGACCCTCCGGTGGTCAAGGATGTAGTGTGTGTGTCTGTGTGCGTATGTGCGTGCGTTTATGTGTCTGTGTGTGTGTGTGTGTGCCCGTGTGTGTGTCTGCGTGTGCGGGTGATATTTTGACATTTTAGAACGAAAATTCTTGATTTAAAGAACAGGGGAACATAAGGGGGGTATCATATCTCGTGGAATCAGCTGACAGGGCACTGCGTTGCTAGGCCTACAAAGCCTTTGTGCATAGTGCACTAAGCAGAGGGCTTGGAACTATGTAACCAGCTGGCTCCCATGAGGCCTAAGCAGTATATTTTATCAAATTAATTCATACACTGTTGAAAAATTTACAAGCCAGCTATAATATTAACAAACGTTGCAAAAAGACCCATAACTTTTCGGTGATGCTTACCGAAGTGTCAGAAATAGAGTAACTCAAGCAGTTAGAAATGCCAGACGTAGCTATTATAAAAATAAGCTGTAGTCAGCATCGGGTAACAGTAAGAAAGCCTGGAATATCATCAATTCTATTCAGAACAGGAACACTTAGCCTTCGGCCCCCCACTCAGGTTTTATGATAAATGATTCAGTTGTAACGGAACCCTTCCGTGAATATTTTATTAATGTTGGCAAAAATATTGCAGAGAGCATCCCTAATCACAATGAGGAATTTTGAGCCTACCTGCAAAACAGACAAAAATGAAATGTTCTTATCCCCTGTCACGGCAGATGAAATATTGACCATCATAAAACTATCCAAAGATGCAGCAGCAGGCGAAGACAATATACCAATGAGCATCATTAAGAAAGTAGCCCACGAATTAATACCTGTTATCCTACACATTTGTAACTCCCCCTTTACTAGTGGTGTCTCTCCGGATAAACTGAAAATTGCTAAAGTTCGCCCATCATATAGAAAATCTAGGGACAAAGGTCTTTTCAAGAATTACCGCCCCATATCAGTCCTCCCAGCCTTAAGCAAGATACTGGAGCAGCTAGCATGTAGTAGACTGAATTCCTTCTGCAGTGTCAATAACATCTTTATAGACTCTCAGTTTGGATTTAGAGCTAGAAGGTCAACTGAGAGTGTTCTGCTATCCTTTACTAATGACACCTTAAACTCCTTTGATGACAGTCAGGTCACAGTCGGTAAATTCCTGGACCTGTGTGAAGCCTTCGATACCGTCGACCATACCATCCTCCTTTCAAAGCTTGAACATTACGGCTTTAGGGGCTCATCCCATAATTGGTTTACCTCATATATGTCTAATAGGAAGCCGTATGTCTGCTATAATAATCATCAATCTGACTCCTCACCAATTTTGTGTGGCGTCTCCTAAGGTTCCATTCTCGGTCCTGTACTGTTTTTGTTGTACATAAACGATATAGTCCACTCCAGCACACTCATAAAATACAACCTATTTGCAGACGATAGTAATCTCTACGGCAGCAAGTCAGACTTCCATTCCTGGATGACAACTATGAACACTGAATTGACTAAAGGCAAGACCTTGGTAATACGTAATAAACTGACCTTTAATCGCGTAAAAACCCACTCCACCAACTTTCATAGAAGGAAAAACTTACCCCTAGATTTGAACCCCCTGTACCTTGGAAATACAGTCCTGAAACGCAAACAAAATACTATATTCCTCGACGATATTGTTGATGAGAAACATAGCCGGAGAACCCACATACATGCCATTCACAGTAAAGTCAATAAACAGTGCAGTATCATGTATCACACTCGACACTCTTACAGCAATGAAAGAAATCTATTATGATCTTTTTTATCAACACCTCATACACTGTCACATACTATGGGGGGGCCTCTGGTTCTTGGAAAAACAATCCCTGATTACTGCACAAAAGAGAATTGTGCGGTCAATGACCTACTTGAAAATAATGATCACACTAACGAACAATTTGCTATATTGAAAATTTTAAAATTTTAGGATATTAACACCCACTGCTGTGCCCTATTTGTTTACAAATCTGTCAACCACTTGCTTGACAATAATTATTTCCAGTTCCAGAATAATCAAGGATACAATTTAAGACACCAAGACCTACTAAGAGCACCCCCCCCCCCCCCAAGAGCTCCTCTCAGTCCCAGACCTACATAAAATATCAAGGTGTGAAGATGTGGAACAACTTACCCCCACCCAGAACAAAGACTACGCTCCCTTCCTTTAAATATATATTTTTTAAATATCTGTTGTCCAAGAACTTATATTTTTTTTGTAATACCTACTGTATATTTTTGCTTTTATTGTACCACCAAAACCTTTTTATCAGAAATTATCATGTAGATATATAGAAATTACCACTGCAATAAATATATTTGCCAACTAGACAGCTCTGTCCTCTTCTTTCACCTTAATATAATCCATGTTGTACTGCTTCCCTCCCTTATCATAGTTATGTATATCAACTCCACTGTAAAGTATGTATATGCTTATAATATAATGTAAAAATAAATATATATAAGTAAATATCGAAGTCATAACCGCGGTAACATTCTGATTTGTTCTTATTACCACCATGCTATGTATACTATTCCAGACTTTTTTTTTTCGGGATTAGCACAGGTCATCGACCCACAACGGGGCCTAGGGGGCGAAAAAATAATAGTAAAAAGAAATTAAAAGTAGAAAAGAAAAGGTTACATTAATCTACACCACGAAGATGCCGGAAAACCAGCTTTTTGAAGCGAGACAGATTGTATGAGTATAGAAACACAGAAGAAGGCAGAGTATTCCACAGTTTGGCTGTGTGACGAAAGAAGTAAGTACTATAACGGGTTATTCTAGTGTGACCGACATCCACAGAGAAACGGTGGGCACCGCGGGCAAGACGAGTGTTGAGAGCCCACGGCCTTGCCGGCGGTACACAGGATGCCAAATCCACCGAACATTGCCCGATAAAGTACCTATAATATTATTATTTTTATCGACTCTGTATCTGTGTTCTTCTGGCTAAATAAACTGTTTCAATATCAACATCAATATCCATATCAAAGGATAAATTGCCATCGAGAAGATGCGACTTGGTGTCTGTCGTAAATAACCGAGACATAAATAACATGACGTCATGCGCTTTCACGAATAATTAAAGTATTACTAGAAAGCCGTGGGGGACGTTCGTGTCCTGAATTAAAGACGTGAATAAATATTTAAATAGTGCTAGTCTTTCCCTAAAAATAAATAAAGGACAATCAGGTGAGAATTTGAGATCTATCCAGAAAAGTTAAGTAGTTCTTGGTAGTGGGTATGCATGTTAGGGTGTGTCAATTTAGGGGGTGAACTGGCTAAATTGAAAATCGAGTAATTTGGTAGCAATTTATTGTAGTCTTTAAGCATGCAAAACAATATTCTGGCATAAATTTTTTTTTATAATAAGTCCTACCTACATCAAATGGATTTTTAAATGTACATATTTGTGAATTTATAACATAACCAGCGTTTGCACACATGTTACTGTTTCAAGTTTCAAATTATTATATTTTATTATCCGTAGTCTATTTGAAAGTAACCAATGCCTTCATACTCTCTTTGCTTTGGTTTCTTGTCATCAGTAGTCTGCTTGCTATTTGTGCTTTGATGTAACCTTCTCGCCTCTCGTGGCTGTAAACATGGCCCGCTGCTTCTGTGACCATTTTCACACATCTCTCCACACTTTGAGTGTGGGAAGGCCACTTCGGCACCTGCATTGGAGTCTCTTTAAGGTTTCTCAATTCTTGGCTAGTTAGACTTGTTGTCAATGGTGGCTCTAAGACTTCCAAACTCAAGTCAACCAATTCTGACAATTTGGTGGCATTGACGTTTATTGGGGGAACTTTTCTTGAATGAAACGAACAGTCTCCCAACTGGTCGTCATCTATTAGCGTTCCTCTAATCTTTAGAATGACTTCTACAGCCTCGGTTCGGAGATTGGTACATTGACTGCAAAGCATTGCTTGCAAAACTGCTTCTGATCGAGCATACCAAGCGGACCTTCTTGCCACAGGTAACACGATGTCCCTCACTACCTTCCTCTGTGTTCTTACTAGCTGCAATTGAAACAAAAGGTGATTGGGCCCATCCACCCACATAGGATTAAGTTTCACACTAAACCACTGGGGAAGATAAACTCCAATAATAAATTCAACAATTAACCTCAAATTCTTCAGCACTTTGCCCTTCAATTCGTGTTTGGAAATCCAAATCCTGCAGAAACGAAGAGCTGTAGTTAACCAACGGCTGTGACTGACAGGTCCAATCTCCAAGAGAGCCAATGACTGAGGCACTTCTCCTGATCTTATTGCTTGGGCAATACGATAAGCATAGGATTGATCTGTGCTGAGGTCTTTGATGACTCCTTCAGACAACGCCGGAAGGGGAGGGCCAACTTCGACCTTTGGAAAGGTTGTATTTATTTCTAGTTGTGTTGCTTCATCCAGCATGATGCCAAGGGGACCTGATCACTTGTTGTTGCTCTTTGTAGGACCATCAAGTTCCTGGATGAGATGACGAAGAGGTAGCTCGCCTGTATGTAAATCACATACAATCCAAACAAGTCTTCTTCCTAGTTTTTTCTCTAAATGCGTCATTACATCCCCCTGCCATCCGGTGTTCACTGCAGTTGAATCTCCACCAACAGCCTGCAGTGAACTGCCAAGTCCTCTCTCCTGAACCCAACATAAATTATGATCAGCAATGACCTCTGCATGTTTCTTCCCTTCTACTTCAGTTTCGGGAGCAAAGTGAAACAAAAACTGACCACCAGGCTCAGAACAGACAGACCAGTGTTCTTCTTTGATGAGACCTGGAAACTTTCTGTTCACTCCCTCTACTTCTAGCAAAACTTTTGTGTCATCTATTCTTCCATCAAACAAAAGACAGGAGAGCCCTCCCTCGCTTAAATCTTTTTCATGCTGATCAGATATTTCCTTCATTATTTTTTCTTGTGCTCTTCTAATTTTATTATGATCTATCACCAAAGATACATCCTCTCGGCTGATGAGGCCTGCATCTATCCAAGCGGCAGTTGCAATTTCTGCAGCCTCACGAAGTCCAGCATGGTGGCGAATACTAGCTAAAGCAATGTTTGAAATATTTCTTGTGTTGTATTTCATTTTCTTTGGTAAAGGTTCAGATGGCTCTTTGGAACTATCATCTGATGTTGCTTCCTGTTCATCAGAAGAACTATCAAAGAAGTGATAAACATCTTGACACAGCTCTTCCTCTCTTTGGATGGCTTCTTCACTCTTCATTTTCTTCTTTTGTTCCCTCTCTCGGATTTGTTCTCTCTTCTTGGCATTAGCAATCTGCTTCTTTGTTTCTGAATAATCTATTGAACCCATTTGCATACTTCCTTGGCCTTCTGCCTTTGTCCTCTGTGCCTTTATAAATTCAAGCTCTAAAACAGGGATCTTCTTTTCACGAGGACAACCACATTCAATGTGGGAATTATTTTCTCTCTTACCTGAGTGAGAACAGTTGGATTCAGAACATAATTGTATGGAGCACTTGCAGGTCAAAATGTCAAACAGAGTATCAAGTGTGTGCAGAAATTCATTTTTCCTGGCCAAGTTTCCTTTACCAAGTGATGTTTCAACTGCTTTGTGCCATAATTTCGTTAGTTTTAGCTCAATAGTTCGACACTGATTAATCACAGGTGGTTTGAATAGTGCATTAGCTTTTGTCCAATGATGCAGAAGAGGGACTATCATGTCATTTATGAGTTCTTTATCTGTATAGTTCCTTCTGTCCTTTGCATTTTTTTCTCGAAGGAGTAACCCTAATCTTAGCATGTCTCTCACTGTTGGAAGTTCTGATACAGGAAGCTCCTTCCCTTTACCAACTAGCAGGCTCAAGTGGGTTGACAACTAACTTCTTGTCTTCAATTCTGACATCTTCACACTATCTGACAAATAGAAAAATATTTCAATGTTTCATAATTCAATTGTTGTTTCAAAAAATATCAATTTGTTTATCAAAAATGCTGTAACAGAAATAACATAATAATTTCTTAGAACACAATGTTTTATACAATGATATAAGTAACTGCGACAATCAATATGCCCTACTTACAATAATTAAAATGTAGAATTCGTCTGGTAGAGTAGGTGCAAGTGCAATGAGAGCAAACCACCGTCTATGATATCTAGAAGGAGAGTGAGCCGGGCGCCTTATCCTCACGCTTGGTACAAGTCAAAACAAGAATTAAACTGTCCCACACGGAGAGCCTGTTCATGTTCATGTTCTGACATGCATATTGTACACAAGCTATAGAACCATAAAATACTCCATAATCCATATGCTTACATGAGATTAGTTAATATCAAGTGAATAATTCTAATCAAGTCTCATTAATTTGTTGAAATACTGATATTTGAAACTTTAAGGTATAATTGATGTAGGTGAGGGTTATTTCAATTCATTTTTGTTTGCTAATCTCAAGTTTAGACATAAAGAGGCACAATATTTTGACTACCAAATTTGATTTTTAACATGTTGACAAAATTGACACACCCTAATGCATGTGCTTGGAGGAGCATGTCACTCGCTCTCTCTCTCGTCAACTAGCATGAGGTTATGCCAGCCTGCGCAGAAATTCCCCAAGTGTCCACGAATTTTGTGAGTTATCTCAATAATACTCACAAGTAAGTTTTGTTCATTTGCGTACAGTGATCAGATAGGGACGGGGAAGGATGTACACAGTGGTTAATGGGAGGAGTATTCCAGGTTTTTGTGAAGTTAACTCGGCGGCTGGCGACTCACAAGGTCGATGCCTACATCTAGCAGCCATGCTGACGACCTGATTTACTGGCTGGGTGTATCTTGCTTTCCCAAGGTTTGGCTGTGCAGAGTCCACAAGCCTTCAGTTCAGTCGGACTGATAGGCCGAACTGAACTTGTATAAGGATCTTAATACACACCTCCACGCCCGCTGTAATACACGCCTCCACTCCCGCTGTAATACACGCCTCCACTGTAAGGGCGGTAACGAGCAGGATGGGTGTCCGACGCTCGTTTGCGGGCTCGCGACCCCCACTAGGGGGGGGGGGGAATGGGTGGACGGAGGTGAGAGCGTGACTGCTGCCTTGACACCGGGCAGATACTACCCAGCCGTCAGTACAGCCACACCTTCCCGCTGCTCATCAAAACTCTGGTTGTGATCCCATCTGAGGCTCTGGACTCGTGGGCTGTTTCCCCCAGACCTTCACAAATCGACTGTCAATCTTCGGACACCTACCCCCAACGACTCCCGCGGCTGCCACGTCATCGCTAGTTCCTCTCCACAGTCTATGCCCCGGTGTTCTCCTGTGTAGCAAGACATCGGCCGCCGTCGCTCGAGTGAGGAGCTGACTCGACCTTCCCCAGGGCCGCTGCCGTAGGAAATATCTCTTCAATTATTTGAATCCATTTATCGTTGACTCGGTAATTGTTTGATTCTCTCAATTATTTGATTCCATTATTTGTTGATTCCGTTCATTGCTTGATTCCCTTAACTGTTTGACTGAATTAATTATTGATTCTCATAATAGTTTGACTCCCGTAATTATTTATGTTTGTTTGAGTGGTGTCAGAGTTTTGTGTTATTTTCATAGTAAAGAGATGTCATTCTCGAACGGTTGTTTGTTATCCCTCGGAAAACCATGGTTCTTGACTTTCCTATTATAAGATCCTGATTAGGCTGGTAAGGCATTCCTATCCCTAAGTCCCAGGCCTTTACATCCACGCCCGCTCTAATACACGCCTCCACGCCCCCTCTTATACCCGCCTCCACGCCCGCTCTAGTACTCGCCTCCACGCCCCCTCTTATACCCGCCTCCACGCCCGCTCTAATACTCGCCTCCACGCCCGCTCTAATATGCTCCTCTTCATACCTCTGATATGCTCCTCTTCATACCTCTAATACACTCCTCCGTACACGTTCTAATACACCCGCTCTGTGCTTGTGACGGGAAACAAGCACACGGGGTGGAGACTTCAAACACGTGATAGAAATATTTACAATCTTAATATTTTCCTCGTGGTTTCCTCAACACAATCAAGTATCTCTGGTCTTCACTCTCGACAACTCCCAATCCAGGGTCTCTAAATGGGGCGTCTCTCTTTCCATGGGTCAGGCAACCCTCCATTCCTTTACAGTATCTTGGCTTGTCGGCTCTCGACTCTCCACTCCCTACATGGTCAACCCGCCAGGTTGACTCTCCCGTTCTCTTTCAGTTAAAATTTATTTTTAACAAGTATTAAATTTCTTGTACTATATTTTTATACAAGTGTTTACAAAACATAAGGTTTAGTTTGGTTTGAACATTCTTAAAATAGGTAATATATATACTTACTTTAACTATCGAAATATTCAAACCACCCACTCCAAGTCACCAGCCTGTACCGAAACATTGACCACAAAATATATATAATATTAGTAAAGTTAACATAAAGAAGTAAAATAAACTGAACATAAGATGACTACCTCGGTCACCTGACAATGCTATATCCAGTATTATATGGATATGTCCCTACGCCAATTCTCTGACGGGCGTGTGGTGTTCTGGTGCCTTGGTCCAGGATTGGTCGCTGGTCTGGCGCCCTTTTTGATGATTGGTCGCTGGGCTGGTGTCCTGGCTGATGATTGGTCGTTGGCCTGGTACCCAGTTGATGATTGGATGCTGGCCTGGTTTCCTAGCTGATGATTCGACGCTGGCCTGGTGCCCTGGTTGATGATTGGTCGCTGGCCTGGTGCCCTGGTTGATGATTGGTCGCTAGCCTGGAGTCCTGGTTGATTGGTCGCTAGTCTGGTGGCGTACAGTTTCCAGACGCACCATAATAATCCACGTGATTAAGTTACTGTAAGTGAAGACAGCAGTAGTAGGCTGAAGACACCGGCTGTAGGAGACGGAGAGAGGGACACCGGCTCTAGGAGAGAGAGAGAGAGGAACATTGGCTATTGGAGGGAGAGAAGGACGCTATATAAAACACGATGCTGAAATTATCTCGGGAGGTGGCTGTTGACGTTCCTTAGACTTAGGCACCACGGGAAGTAATTTTCAGAGTCAGTTGACGTATTCCTACGGAGGGCGGCGGCGATTCTCACCAACCTGCTATCTCACCTGATTGATAGCCTTGTGTGTACTGAATTCGATGTCACTAGAAGCTACAAACAGCCAAATTTCACAAACTGTTGATAAAATGTGCAGAACAAATCCTGAGTTATATTCTTATCTTCCAAATGTTACCAATTTACTATTATATTCTCAGCAAAAGAGCATAAAAAATATTCGCAACAAAAGCTTAAAAATAAAATAATATAAAGGATGTTAATTGGACACATATTTGAGAGGCAAGAATGTGATGAAGGGCACCGAGGCAGTCCACCACCAAGAGTAATACTGCTCCACACCTGACACGGGGTAGCGAACACACTCACTTGTGGCTGCCAACCTTAACTAATGATTCTTCTTGTTTAATAATTAATTATTCTTTTAATAACTTTGTAACACATACAGTACTACAGTACACAAACTGTACAACAGTGTACTGAAGAAGGAAGTATTCTAAGACAAGTTCAGTAGACCAGTTCAGTAAAACTCACAAACACAGCATCAGCTGCGCTGGTCATAACTAATGTTGAACCCCTTTCAAGGCGGCTGACGTTAAGGCCGTCTTGGCTGACAGTGTTGCACCATAACACAAACTCCACAACAAACCTTGAAGGGTGTCCGGCCATGTTTCTTGAGTATCACATCAGTGATCAGCTGACTCAAGATGACTGCTATATTGAATGACGGAAGAACAGTAATATAATTAATCAGTATAAAACTTTAATGGGTTGGAAAATTCGACCAACGGGGTAGGAATGGTAATGACAAACATTTCAAGCTGCATCTATGACGGCCATATTGGAGGAAGTAACACCAACAAAAAGCGGATATGTAACATGGTTTGACAGAATAAACCAAGCAGTGCAGTTAAAATGTGATTTAAAGTGTATAATGAACGTATAAAGAAATAGTCGTGAGACAGGCGTGAGACTTGTTGGTGGGTAAAAGGGCTCTGTTCCCATCTCACGATTTGCGATAACTGGCAGAGTCAAGTGTGAAGTCCAAGAGGTAGAAGTAGTTGTTTTGCCTGTAGCTACTGACACTGGGTATATGGCCAATAGAGCGTTTCTCGGGTTACCGGATACGAGTTTGCATGTATCACTATTCTGTCACACGTTAAGGAGAGGGTCGATGGAGACCTTCGGAAAGAAACGGTGTAGACGAGCCACAGTGTGTCCAGGTCTGTCTACAAATGTTATTTTTTTTATCCGAAAGGTACGAGCTACTCCGATAAAATTTTCCGTTTCAAATGCTTGATTGTGAACACTTACGTGTCGACTCAATATAAAATTTACATACACTGTCAAAGCACAATTCTTTTTATAATATGCTAGCGAAATCGCGCCCTCCGGGCGGCTCTTTCGCTATGCCACGGTAGGACACCTCCTTCCGGGAGTTTCCACATTGTCTCTTTGTAGTGCATTAAGGTAGACCACATTTTTGGTTTTGCCATTAGCAGCAAATATGTACAGATTTTTGCCAGTTCCCACTCTGGAACATCAAACATAGAACTGTCCATGAGAGAAGCAAGGAAACACCAGGTTTAGGCCAACCATCTTTTAGGGACTGTCCCTGGCTTTTGTAGATTGTCATGGCAAAGCTCACTTTAACCGGGAACTGAAGTCGCTTGAACTCAAATGGCAGTTCAGTGGTGATGAGAGGTATTCTTGGTATAAAAATGTCCTCTCCTTTAGCTTTTCCTGTCAGTATTGTAGCTTCCAGTACATGTGGCATCATGTTCTTCACCACCAGTCTTGTGCCATTGCAGAGGATTGGGGGTTCAAGATTTCTTAAGAGAATTATAGGAGTTTCAATCTTGAGAGTGAGGTGGTGAGGAGGCATTCCAGCGGGCTCCAAAGAATTAAGGAATTCTGCAGGGTACTGGACTGCTTGGTCCTGGTCGATTACTGTATCAACAGGTTTGAATGAGGTCTCACAGCCTGGAAGCTGTCTGAGTAGTCATGTTGATTTCAGTCACTGTTTCATTCTTTGGTGCCAGAGTTGCGTGTTCACGCAGCCACTTGTGATCCTTGTAGTGATGGATAATGTTTGGGTAGACCATGTTAGTGAGCTCAGTTGAGGACTTTACAACATTTCCACATCCTTGAGGAATGATTATTTGTCCTTCTGAATCAACAAGGAAAGTTCTATTCCCAATCTGTAGTAGAAGGTTTGCAAACCGTCCAGCATCCTGATCTCCTTGTACATGTACTGTCATGTAGATAGGGTGAGTGTCTGAACACTTCTCCAAAGGTATGATGCTTTGAGGCACGCATTCAGTTCATCAGCTGGAGTGCTTCGAGGAATGACAGGTAGGGTCTGGCGAAAGTCTCCAGCAATGACCATTGTAATGCCACCCGAGAGATGGTCATTTTCTCGTATGTCTTGCAAGGTCCTGTCCAATGCTTCAAACGGTAACTTGTGAGACATAGTGCATTCATCCCAGACTATGAGGCTGCATTTTTCTAAGAGTTTTGCCTTTGCCAATCCTTTTTTGATGTTGCACACTGGATTCTCATTGTGAGCCAGGTTGAGAGGCAGTTTAAAAGTTGAGTGTGCAGTACGTCCTCCTTCTAGTAGTGTTGCAGCAATGCCTGAGGATGCCACAGCAAGAGCAATTTTCCCCTGATGACGTACTTTGGTCAACAGAAGGTTGATCAGGAATGTTTTTCCTGTCCCGCCAGGTGCATCGAGAAAGATCATACCTCCCTGCTCCGCTTGTATCGCATGCAAGATCTGTTCATAAGCATTTGCTTGATCAGGCACCAGGTGAGGCTCATTTTATTCAAGAAAATTCACCAGAACTTCAACTGAGTAGTCTGTCTCTCTGAGCAACTCCCTGTTTACAACTACTGGTTCTTCTCGGTTTGGGGAAGGCAATCCAAAATCAGTCCGGTTTTTTTCCGCATAGCTCCATCAATTTGTCTTCCAGCATGATCAGAACCCTGTTGAACATGTCATCCATGAACTGAATCTCTTGACCAGGATGTTCTCTTCTTGCTTGATGAAGCAAGATCCTCCGAAAGACTTTCTTGGTGGTTTTTCCAGAGCTGGCTTGGGTTGGAAAGTCCACATGTAGCAATCATAATGGCAAACAGGTTCCTCATTCTCATTGGCAATTGAGTAGCTGCTGCCTCTTCTTATGTGTCATTCCAGTGACAATCATCTTCCAGTAGGCCAAGGAGATTGCACGCTTCCTGATAGGTTCTGCAGACTTGTCCATTCACTGTCTTGAGTGCTGCATATGATGTTGGGCCACGGATGTGGTGCAAAAGTAGTCTCAAACAATAGCATTCAAAGTTGTTGGGGTGAACCGTGTAGACACGTTCCAAAGCATTGCCTGACTTTATCCCTGGATATCCTTCAACATCGGATCCTTGAGCTCTTCTCTGGAACTTTTTCATTGAAGCCTACCATATGTAGAACTCAGGTACGTCATCATACAGGAGTATTTGAGCAAACTCATCTTCCTGTGAAGGCTTGAAGAATGCAGTGAGGGTCGTATCAGCAAGATTTGCCATTTGATTTTGGAGGGACTCTTCGGTGAAGTATACTCTTTGTCCATTTTCCTGGTGAATAGCCAGATGAACTACTGTTGGACATCGTTCGTGTATGGGAAAATCAAAAATTATCCATAGGGCTTCATTACTGTATATATAACGGCCTTGCTGAAACTATGTCACCTCAACATGATTTCCATCCTTTTCCAATGCAAAGATCGCTTGGTCAGAGCCTTTGTTGATGAATCGGCTGCTTGTCCAATTAACCAGTCCGTTCACAAATATTTATATTTGGGTTTTAAGTAACGAAACCCAAACGGTAGTTCCTTTGTTTTATTATAAAAGGTTGTATATATAATTCCTAAGTGTATATCAACCGTAAGTCTCACTGTCTAGGAGTGAATGAGAAAGGGACGGCGTTTATGTATGATAAACGTTAGGTCACGTCCTTTCGATATGAGTTGAGGTGAGCTACTGAAGCTTGGGGGCATCGCAGTGCGTGCTTACAGATATGCTGAGCTATGGGTCTCGCCCTCTTGGGTAAGTTGCCCGCTCACGTGTCAATCTCATGTCTTACTCATAGACAGTGGAAAGTTACAGGGTGGTGAATCTGAATATATTATCAGATGTATTGACCCATTTATATAATACGTTCTGTTGATGAGACAGGGGCCTATTACATCGCTCGGTCACCTACCAGCCGAGCTCCGTGAGGCCTAAATAACTCACAGAGTACAGTACATCCTAGACAACCCTAACCATGTTATAAACAGATATGTAGACACTAAGCTGGGGAAATTACTGTAGGGGTATTCTCTACTACAGGGGACCTAGACTTTTGTGTCGTACGGGTTAGTATATTATGAACAATGTTGAATTTGGATGATACTGCCCGGTAATAACAGAACAGGAACATTATTGCCAGAATTAACAGAATAGAGGGAATCGTAAGACTTGGTAGTGCAAATTCCCGTGACAGGTAAAATGGCAAGTTATTATTCAAATCAGCAAAATGTGTCTCGTTCAAGAAAGCTAAAACTTTTAATTTCTCTGATACTATTTGAATATCCTTGATAGTGAAATTCATTATAGGAAGTGGAATTAAAGCAGACTTGAGTTTTCGATTTAACGCAAAATGCTGATGAGTAGGCAAGGTCCGTAATGTACTACAAGTGATTTCACAGTAATCAGGAGCCTTGTAATGCCCTTTCACAACTAGCTGCTTAACACCATTTTGGAATTTTAAAATTACAGTAGTGAGATTTGGAAAGAACAAATACTGCACATTGTGAAGGTGAGCGTGGAACACAGTCTTTAGACTAACTGGCCTATAACTGCATTGCGCTAATGCTGTGCGTACATTTGGTTGTATGACTGCCAATTCACATATTCCCTCTGCAGCAGGAATAAATGCAAGCATGTAGGCTGGACATACGTGTAGGTGTAGATAAGACGATTTACACCGTGACAGTACCTAGAGAATCCTCTATTGATAACAATGAATATTCTTCATCTACTAAGAAAAGTTCTTTAGGCCTATCTAGGGTATACAGTGTGTCGTTCACAAACCAGGGGAAGGGTTCTAAATGCCATGCATTAAACTCATGTTGCCCTCGCATAGGAATGTGGATCAGAATTGCATTGTGCGTGAGGGTTGACTCTAACAGTGGGAAATGATATTGAACCTCATTGTCATTGAAAATCGGAGTTAAATGATACTGCAACTTGGCTATTTTTAAAGCTTCAAGAAGCGTCTGCACAGGCACAAGCTTCGCGTCCACACGTCCTATCCCGGCATCTAAAATGCTGTCTATTAGTTCATTTTTAGAGGTTACAATTTTATGAACTGAAATTTCAGCAGCATGCAAATATTCTGTGAAGTAAAGGGGCCATTCTAACGTCGGAATTGCTTTCTGTAACTAGTAACAATCCTCGAAACTTGGTTAGACTCCATTATGATTGCATTAACCTTTGATTCTAGAGCAGTAATCGCGTGAAAGGTTTGAGAAACAACACGATTCTGTTGAGATACAGCTTGAACGACAATGTTCGTGAAACTATTGTCGAATTCATCGAAGCTGTGCTGAGACCATGAAGAATGTCCAATGCTGATTGTAGTTGGCCGTCGACGTTTTCCATCTGACGCGAAAGTACGAGTTAACTTCTACTCGCAGAATGTAGTTTTATACAATAGTCATTTGGGACATTTTGCTTCTGAACAGTCTGTAAGGATGCATCAATCACATTATCATCAACTTGAGGTAAGACATTTATCTGGGTCTTCTTCAGACGATCCGCGTGCACGACATCTGCGATCTGTGCATTAGGCTTCCATATTTTGAATTTGTTGCCTGCTTCTTTTGAGATTATGCGGAATGGACCAGAAAATTTCGCCGAAAGTTTGGAGTTCCTTTCAGGTACCTGTAACATAACAGCGTCCCCAACGTTCAGTGCGATAGGTTTAGCATGTTTATGTTGTTTGATGATCATTTCGGCGCGTGACGCCGCTAGCTGTGATCGTACTTGGTTATGAATTTCTGTAAAGACATGAATTTGTTTTGCCGCAAAATCATCCGTATTATATACCGGGTATGGCGCCTCTGTAAGGATGTCGCAAGGCAGACGTTCATCTGTACCATAGACAATATAGTAGGGTGTTTTGCCCGTAGAGCTATTAACTGACCCATTAATAGACGCTGCAACTTGCGGTAACCAATCCTCCCATGCGTATTGAAAACCACTAACGATTGGACGCAGTATTTCTAGGATTTTACGATTGGTTCTTTCAACAAGGCCATTAGCCTGTGGATGATAAGCTGTCACAAAAGTTTGTTTAATTCCATATTGTGCACATATATGCTCTATTAGCTCATTCTTGAACTCTGTTCCATTGTCAGAGAGTAGAACTTTAGGCGTAGTATATGGACATATGAGATTCATCACTAATGCATAGGCTACTGCTTCGGCCGTTTTGCTTTTTAGTGGGACCAAGACCACGAACCTGGAAAAATGATCCACACACACTAAGACGTATCCTGATCCCTGATGACTCATTGGGAGTTGTAACACATCAACAGCGACTGTGTCAAACGGACGGTCTGGTGTAGGATATTGTAGAATCGGGGCAGGTGATCCTGTTGATCCTTTATATTGAGCACATGCCAAACAATTTGCTATGTGTAATTCTATGTCTTTCTTCATAGTGTTCCAGAAATACTTCTTTCGTAAATCCGCTAAGCATTTATCACGACCTTGGTGACCTGCTTGTGGGACATCGTGGAACAATGTCATTACTGCTTTGCGCAACGTGTCAGGTACGACTATTTGAGACACATTACCCTCAGGAGATTTTCTCGTCCTATGGAGTATGTTATGTCGTAATTCAAACTGACTTAAGGGAAGAAATAACTTGGGGAGTTTAACATCCTCGCCCGATTCGAGAGCAAAAATAACAGCTGACCAATATGGGTCGCGTCGTTGCTCATCTTCCAGCTGCGAAGGAGTGAATGCTGATACAGGCATTACTGGTGCTATATTTCTTGACAGAGCGTCGGCGACAACATTCGCCCTCCCAGGTAAATACCTAAATTCGGGGTCAAACTCTTGAATTGTCAGATACCAGCGTGCTAATCTGCCTGATAAGTTTCTGCCATGGAACAGTTCGGTGACTGCCGCATGATCAGTAAAAACAGTTATCTTGTAGCCAAAGATAATGTCCTTGAACTTCTTAAGTGCCCACACAACGGCTAACGTTTCTAAATGCGTCGCCGAATAACGTGTTTCAGCATCGATTAGTTTGCGACTTGCAAATGCTATCACTCTAAACTTCCCACGCGTGTCCTCTTGCATGAGCACTGCTCCGACTCCAATTCCCGGAGCGTCAGTACAGAGAGTGAAAGGTTGAGTGTAGTCTGGGAATGCTAGAACCGGGGCATTGGTTAGCGCTGTCTTCAATGCCGTAAAACTTTCCTCGTGTTCAGCATCCTATATAAACACTGCATCTTTTTTTTGAGCAACCTCGTTCGGGGCGATGCTAATGTTGCATAGTCCTTGATAAAGGAACGATTATAACCAGATAATCCGAGAAGGCTACGCACATGATCATTTGAGGTAGGACGCGGGAACTGAAATACAGCTTTGACTTTATCATTAACTGTGTGTATGCCCTCACCGTCGACTACATGACCAAGGAAATGGATTCTGGATTTTAAAAACTCGCACTTTGAGAGTTTTATTTTGAGTCCTGCTGTGGAAAGTTTGGCCAAAACTTCACGCAGTTTTATCAGATGGGAATCGACGTCCTTACTGACTACTATTAGATCATCCAAATAAGCGCAGACTGTGTTACCAATTAGTCCGGCAAACAGGGTGTTGATCATTCTTTGAAATGTTAGTGGGGCATTTCTGAGACCAAATGGCATTCGTAGAAACTCAAAGTGGCCTAGAGGCGTGCTAAAAGCCGTGATTTCTCGTGATTTTTCATCGAGTGGTATTTGCCAATATCCACTAAGCAAATCTAAGTTGCTAAATACCGCATTATCCTTGCCTAAGGATTGCAATATGTCACTCAAGATAGGCATTGGGTACCTATCAGGGATTGTTTGACCATTTACGCGCCTGAAATCTATGACAGGGCGCCATCCACCATCCTTTTTCGGGACGAGGAATAATGGGCTGTTAAAGGGGGATTTTGAGTGTCTAATGACATTCCCATCTGACATACCCTGTACCATATCTTGCACTACAGCGCGCTGGCTATGAGGTAGTCTATAAGCTGGTATGCTCTAACACTATGTACGAGCTGTAACACTATGTACGAGATGCAACATTATGTACGGGCTGTAACATTATGTACGAGGCGTAACATTATGCACAGCTGTAACATTATGTATGGGCTGTAACATTATGTACGAGCTGTAACATTATATACGGGCTGTAACACTATGTACGGGCTGTAACATTATGTACGGGTTGTAACACTATGATCGGCTGTAACAATATGTATGGGCTGTAACATTATGTACGGTCGGTAACATTATATACGGGCTGTAACACAATGTATGGGCCGTAACATTATGTACGGGCTGTAACACTATGTACAGGCTGTAACAGTATGTACGGGCTGTAACATTGTGTATGGGCTGTAACACTATGTATGGGCTGTAGCATTATATACGGGATGTAACATTATGTACGGGCTGTAATATTATGTATGGGCTGTATCATTATGTAAGGGCTGTAACATTATGTACGCGCTGTAACATAATGTACGGGCTATAACATTATGCACAGGCTGTAACATTACGTATGAGCTGTAACCATATGTACGAGCTGTAACATTATGTATGGGCTGTATCATTATGTAAGGGCTGTAACATTATGTACAAGCTGTAACATAATGTACGGGCTGTAACATTATGTACGGGCTGTAACATTATGTATGAGTTGTAACATTATGTACGGGCTGTAGCATTATGTACTGGCTGTAACACTATGTACGGGCTTTAACATTATGTACGGGCTGTAACACTATGTACCAGCTGTAACATTATGTACGGGTTGCAACATCATGTAGGAGGTGCAACATTATGCACAGCTGTAACATTATGCAGGAGCTGTAACATTATGTACAGGCTGTAACACTATGTACTCAGCTGTAGCATAATGTACGGGCTCTAACACTATGTACGAGCTGTAACACTATGTACGAGGTGCAACATTATGTACGGGCTGTAACATTATGTACGAGGCGTAACATTATGTACAGCTGTAACATTATGTATGGGCTGTAACATTATGTACGAGCTGTAACATTATATGCGGGCTGTAACACTATGTACGGACTGTAACATTATGTACGGGTTGTAACACTATGATCGGCTGTAACAATATGTATGGGCTGTAACATTACGTACGGTCGGTAACATTATATACGGGCTGTAACACAATGTATGGGCCGTAGCATTATGTACGGGCTGTAACACTATGTACAAGCTGTAACAGTATGTACGGGCTGTAACATTGTGTATGGGCTGTAACACTATGTATGGGCTGTAACATTATGTACGGGCTGTAACACTATGAACGGGCTGCAACATTATGAACGGGCTGTAACACTATGTATGGGCTGTAACATTATGTACGGGCTGTAACATTATGTACGGGCAGTAACATTATGTAGGAGGTGTAACATTATGTACGGTCGGTAACATTATGTATGGGCTGTAACATTATGTACGGGTAGTAACATTATCTACGGGCTGTAACATTATGTATGGTCGGTAACATTATGTACGGGCTGTAACATTATGTATGGGCTGTAACACTATGTACGGGCTGTAACAGTATGTATGGGCTGTAACACTGTGTATGGGCTGTAACACTATGTATGAGCTGTAACATTATGTACGGGCTGTAACACTATGAACGGGCTGCAACATTATGAACGGGCTGTAACACTATGTACGGGCTGTAACATTATGTACGGGCTGTAACATTATGTATGGGCTGTAAAACTGTGTACGGGCTGTAACACTATGTACGGGCTGTAACACTATGTACGGGCTGTAACATTTTGTACGGGCAGTAACATTATGAACGAGCTGTAACATTATGTATGGACTGTAACATTATGTACGGGCTGTAACACTATGAATGGGCTGTAATACTATGAATGGGCTGTAACACTATGTACGGGCTGTAACATTATGTACGGGCAGTAACATTATGTACGGGCTGTAACATTATGTACGGTTAGTAACATTATGTACGGGCTGTAACATTATGTATGGGCTATAACATTATGTACAGGCTGGAACATTATGTACGGGCTGTAACATATATGTATGGGCTGTAACATTATGTACGGGCTGTAACACTATGAATGGGCTGTAATACTATGAATGGGCTGTAACACTATGTACGGGCTGTAACATTATGTACGGGCAGTAACATTATGTACGGGCTGTAACATTATGTACGGTTAGTAACATTATGTACGGGCTGTAACATTATGTACGGTCGGTAGCATTATGTACGCGCTGTAACATTATGTACGGGCTGTAACATATATGTATGGGCTGTAAAATTATGTACGGGCTGTAACACTATGAATGGGCTGTAATACTATGTATGGGCTGTAACATTATGTACGGGCTGTAACATTATGTACGGGCTGTAACACTATGTACGGGCTGTAACACTATGTACGGGCTGTAGCACTATGTATAGGCTGTAACATTATGAATGGGTTGTAACATTATGTACAGGCTGTAACACTATGTACGGGCTGTAACACTAGGTACTGGCTGTAACATTATGTACGGGCTGTAACATTATGTATGGGCTGTAAAACTTTGTACGGGCTGTAACACTATGTACGGGCTGTAACACTATGTACGGGCTGTAACATTTTGTAAGGGCAGTAACATTATGAACGAGCTGTAACATTATGTATGGACTGTAACATTATGCACGGGCTGTAGCATTATGTAAGGGCTATAACATTATGTACAAGCTGTAACATAATGTACGGGCTGTAACATTATGTACGGGCTGTAACATTATGTATGAGGTGTAACATTATGTACGGGCTGTAACATTATGTACTGGCTGTCACACTATGTACGGGCTGTAACATTATGTACGAGCTGAAACATTATGTACGGGCTGTAGCATTATGTACGGGCTGTAACACTATGTACGGGCTGTAACACTATGTACCAGCTGTAACATTATGTATGGGCTGTAACATTATGTAGGAGGTGTAACATTATACACAGCTGTAACATTATGTACGGGCTGTAACATTATGTATAAGCTGTAACATTATGTACGGGCTGTAACATTATGTACGGGCTGTAACATTATGTACGGGCTGTAACATTATGTATGAGGTGTAACATTATGTACGGGCTGTAACATTATGTACTGGCTGTCACACTATGTACGGGCTGTAACATTATGTACGAGCTGAAACATTATGTACGGGCTGTAGCATTATGTACGGGCTGTAACATTATGTACGGGCTGTAACACTATGTACGGGCTGTAACACTATGTACGGGCTGTAACACTATGTACCAGCTGTAACATTATGTATGGGCTGTAACATTATGTAGGAGGTGTAACATTATAACACAGCTGTAACATTATGTACGGGCTGTAACATTATGTATAAGCTGTAACATTATGTACGGGCTGTAACATTATGTACGGGCTGTAACATTATGTAGGAGGTGTAACATTATGCACAGCTGTAACATTATGTACGGGCTGTAACATTATGTACGGGCTGTATCATTATGTAAGGGCTGTAACATTATGTACGCGCTGTAACATAATGTACGGGCTATAACATTATGTACGGGCTGTAACATTACGTATGAGCTGTAACCGTATGTACGAGCTGTAACATTATGTACGGGCTGTAACATTATGTATGGGCTGTAACATTATGTACGGGCTGTAACACTATGTACGGGCTGTAACATTATGTATGGGCTGTAACATTATGATGTGATGTTATTATAATTGACAGAATAAATGTCCTCCATGTGTTATATTCAAGTAAAATTTAGTTTGCTTTTTGTAGAGGAAAATAAGGGTTTCAATTCCAATTCCAAATACACAGAACAATACCAAAACTAATGTGAGGGTTGAGCCTGGATGTGATTTGCAATTTCAGAAAAAATTGGTTAAATTTATTTCAACAGCCTTCACAAGTTCTGTGGTGTGACTGTTTATGAGCTTAGAACGGAACTTAGTTTTCATAAAGGAAAGCAAACTGAATGTCTGCTCACAGCAATATGTTGATTTCCCTGCTTTTTCTTTTCATCCAGGTTATAATGAATAATAACAGCCTTATCGGCGACATAGCTTGAAAATTTAGACGCCACTCAGCCGGCCGCCTATGTACCCCTTTCCGGCCGCCTGCAACGGGAAGAATGGAGGTTGCGGACCCCTGCTATAGAGGTTGAGGTTATGCGTTAATGTTGGGAAGTGACAAGTGTTGATAAGAGGCTGCAGTTGTTGACGGGAATATAAAATCAGGAATACAGCTGTTACATTTATGGTTGCGAAATGGTGTTGAATTAAGGCACAATATTGTAACTAGAGTTCTTATTGTGTATTACGGGCTATGATACTTGTCACGTTTAGTGTGGATACAGCACGTACGCGCGCGTGCACTCACAAAATAATAATAATAATTTAGTAAAGTTGTCATACAGGTTTACAAATGGATAGAAATGTTTATAAACTACGCAAATTATGCAGTTCAGCATGAATATAAACAATGTAGGTATACGGTGCACGTAGGCCGTGGGAGTATACAGTTTCCTGTGTGCCGAGACAGTGCAGATAAACAACAATGGTGAACAGTAAGGCAACTTGACCAAGGATAGCCGCCAAAGCTGACAAGTGCTTACTTCCAAGGGGGACTTTTGCTTAGGCTTACGCCTGGTCTTTAAATAGTTATAGTATGTCTACAGGAGTATTAGTGAAAGTTTATTTGATAGAATTAAGACAAGCATACATTATGCTTGGGCTATCCGAGGCTGACGGATCACTACCGCAGTACTACTTTCTGTGGTTTAATAATATAGAAACTCACACTTTTCTCTTGCTGTAACTTCATCTATAATTTTTTTCTTTTGTTTTAGCTTTAAATTGCTTGATACCGTAACTGGTTTTGATGTGTCTGGTAATTTGTTTCAGTCTCTTATAGCAGTAAAGAAGAAGTGTTTTGCTATTGATGGCGGACACCAAGTACCATAAAATTATGTTCACTCCCTCTAGTGCCCTCAGTTGTTTCACTCTATCCGCCACACTTAAAGAACTTCGTGATCTCTTGATTTCATGTCAAGAATGAACCTCACTGCCCTGTTTTGGATAATTTCGGGCTTGGATTTTAGCTTCTGTGTTAAGGCAGAATACCATGACAAGCAGGCATAGTCAAAGGATCCTACGGCCATCAGCTGAGAGGCATTTAGCATTTCTAGAGAGAAATTGTATTTTGGCATTACCTCTTCTAACTAAATTTTCTACGATTAATTCACCGAACAAACAAGAGTCAAGAATTAGTCTAAGGGATATCACCGAGTTTACAGTTGAGATGGGTTCATTCCCACATTATACAAGGAATTCGTTTAACTTTTTTAGTTTTGTTTTTTTACCCAAATAATATTGCTTCAGTCTTTCTAAGATGTAGGGATAATTTGTTGTCAATGAGTCACTGTTTGCATGACACCAGTTTAGATGATAACTCGTTAGCTATATCATTTGTAACTTTACCTGATACTAAACAGCACTGTCAACGGCATACAATAAATGTTTACAATTAACACTAATGGGCAAGTCGTTTACGTGTAACACAGGAAGAGCAAAGGACCTAGGATATTCCCTTGTGTGACTCCACAGGCTGTGTTAACTCGGTGTTATTTGCAACAACAGTTTGCTTCCTGTTGCTAAGAAATAATTTAAACCAATCAACAGAGACAATGCCAAAAGCCTGCAGTTGATCAACTGTGACGAAAACTTTTTGCAAATCTAACGTTACCATACTTGTGTAATTTCCCTAAGCTGTTTGGGATCTGATATAGTCAGTGAGATGGATCATACTAATGTCAGTTGACTGAGAGCCCCTAAAGCCTGATTGATAGCTTTACAAAATATTATACCCCCGGAGATATTCTTCCACCTGAGCGTACACTGCTCTCTCTAGAATTTTAGATACCATGCACAGTATATTGACTTACCTGTAATTACCTACATCAGACTTGTCGCCTTTTTTATATAGGTGTTACTCTGGCAAACTTATACTCATCTGGTACAGTATTGTCCTATTAGGGGTCCAGTTTATCTAACTCCTTTAGAACAAAGTCAACCGTCACCGCGTGGAGATCCATATTATCTGGAGTGATATATTTTTTTCTGTAGTGGGATTTAAAGGCTTCTCATCCTACACTGTAATTGTAACTTCAGATCCGTCGTGAGAGATGTTTAACACTACGTTGGGACATTCTTTTGGTTTGTTGCCGTGTCCAACTATTTTTGTTGCTTCCAGAGCCGTTGAGATTATTTTTGTTTTCCTCAATTGTCTTAGTATTAGATTTTCGCTCGCTTTACATTTATCTGTTCTTTGTGTGACTAGTCATCATGTCGTTAAACTTACGAGCGAGGTGATCTGTCTGATTGACTCAATATCTCGCTTGTCATCCAGGGTTCGGTCCTAGCTTCTATTCTTATCTCCTTTAACCGTGTTACGTCATCAAGAAGGCAGGTAAAGTAGCTGTGAACTTCTCCGAGGCCTCCTTGCAATTTGTCACATGCTACCAATCAATATTTTGTTGCCTGTTTTCGAACTTTTCTTAATTGTAATTTTTCATTGGCTGTATTTGATTACTTTGTGCTGTCTTGTCTTACCCCTGACCTGCTGCAGTAGGTGATAAAGTGGTCACTAAGGCCAACATGAGTGACCACTACCTGTCTGATTATGTCTTGGTTATTACATATTATATGATCTAGTGTGGTGGCTGGGGTCTGTGTTATCCAGGTTGATGAAGTGATTAGTTGTTTAAAGCTGTGTTCTTCTTTCTTAAAACAAATATTAAAGTCGCGCTGTATTATAAACAAGAGATTTGACCCCTGACCTTTTTCGGACCTTCGTTTTGGGAAGAGTAACAAGGATGTACAATATATTACATGTGCTTGTTAATACGCATCAGTATACAGCTTCTTCAAGATCAGCCAAGAACTTTCCAAGATACGCTATGGACAAGCTGAACACGTTAACAATACAACAATAATAACTGCTACGACTACTACTACTTTTTTTCACGTGGCCTCCAGCCTCCCCCAATAGTCATAGCTTCGTCACCATTTTATTACCTAATACAACAGTAGCTGCCCTAGCTGTGTTGAGTTAGTTGAGCCGCAGATCTAATCGCCATTCATTGACTGTTGTCTCAGAGTCAGTATCTGCGACTGTTGTTGGCTTTGGGGCAAATAATCTCGTTTCCCTGAAGCAAAGTATTGCAGACCTAAGCAGAGAGAAGGGCAGTCGACATCTCAGCTGCTTTAGGGATATCTTTATTTCTTCTAGGCCTTTTCTGATTGGTTCCAAGACTACAGAGGTAGTAGACCCGAGGAAGGTATCTGGAGCCACAAGGTGCTGTATTCTGGGGTAGAACCGTGACTTTTGATGGTTCCAATCAGTGATACATACTTATCTGGGTTTCCTTGACACGGCGAAATATGCCAGTTTATGTATCATAAATATATTGCTGTGGTGAGAAGAGACAACAGCTGACCACACCATGCTGTAAATTCATATTGACCGATCAACTGTGTTTCAATTTCGCCGTTTATAATGTACAAATACACTGTATAATACGCGGCTTCAAAGGCTTATGGGTTCAGGCAATTATTTTTTTGGTATTATGGCTTGTGCTGTGCCATTATAGAGACGAACTACCTGTTACTAATTAAGCCAAAATACAAGCATGAGGAAGAGTGGCAGAGTTGCCTATAAGGAGTTGTAAGTGTAGTAGTTCATTACACGTGTAGCATCACTACTGTATGCTGCGACACACCCGTGTACAGGGTATCTCGCTATACTAATTGAATATTCCAATGTTAATTGATTTACAAGCCGCTGGGTTTATATCACAATGAGTAGATTACGTGTCCCACAGGTGGTGAAGTCTCACTTGAAAATGATTTACAGCCTCAAAACTCATTCAAATAGAGAACTATTATATTGTTTGTGTTATATAAAGTATAATGTTGAATGTTGACTAGCTGGAGTTGTTATTATAACAGATTTCACCTAGAAAGTCGTGCATTTACCCCGGGGTTAGCGTTATAATTGGATACGCGCTGATATATTTACACTTACTGGAAGAGTTCAACACCCTCGGCAGTGTTATGAAGGTCATAATGCACTGCACTGTACATGGTAGCTGAATGTTCTTATATAGTCATACCATAAAGAAGTATCAGTGTATCTATGACCTGACCATAAACAACCACACCTCTGAGTCACTTTCATTACCGTTAACATCACTGGTGAGTCAACTTGCTCTGGTCACTGAGCACGGCGACGTGTGTCAATAACCTGACTGGCAGCCAGTGTATACCATACGACTGACTTCTCGGTACATGGACAATTTCCTTACTTCTTTACAGATGCTGTAAATTTTCTGTGTTAGTCTTTTGGTCATGAACACTTGGTCACCGGAACTGGAGCACATTGCTTTAGTTACATGATCCACCCACACTCCAGACAGAGCAGGGAAGGGAAGGACAGGACAGGACAGGACAGGACAGGACAGGACAGACAGGACAGGACAGGACAGGGGGAAACGGACTGGCTTCTCTTGTCAGATGAAGGTTAAACCCATATTCAGTTGAGGCAACATATTCATCGCAGCAGTAATGTTGAGACTTGTTGTGTCCTAAGTTCCTGAAGCGTGAGTAAACTTGACTCCGAGCCCTTGCGTGCTGGTGAGTACAGGGAGATATTCCTTGTCACCATATTCCAGTAAAATGCATTAAATCTACTTTCCAGGATTAACTGATTCAAAACTTGTAGATATAAATCATAACAACTTTCTCATTTCACCAGTGGCCAGAATATACCAAACACGCTATAAATTTATCCACATATATATTAACTAAACCCCTGTTACCTTACTTAACATACCCTGCAGTACCAATACAATATAGTTTGAATAGTGAAATACAATGAAGCGAATCACATTAAAAAATTCACAATAAAATTTTTAATAAAGGAAAAGGGTCTGGGACTCGGCTTAGAACCGGTTGCGGTGCGGTCTGCCAATGATCGCCACTGTCAGGAGTCGCTGTGTCCTTCCCACTGTCACCTCACGGGAGTAATCCTCAAGGACACCAACTTCAGACTCGAACACATCCCATGGGTTGTACACAGTAATCACCCAAAACAAGGTCACGACTACTCAGCAACAAATACAGGGCTCAGGGCGCAGGATTCAGGCACCGCACCTGTCAGCACAAGCACCGGAACGTATGTGCCTCGGCCCACTCTCTTCCCTAAGGTGTAAACCTAAATTAATTCAGACACATATTCGAAGGCCCGTGAAGCTCCATATCCTCCGAACCCGTCAAAGAAAAGCTTTTCAACTCATATCATAGTGAAACATACAGTTCAACCCAAAACAAAATATAACATTTTACTGAACATAAAATATAGAGTGAAACCCTAAGGGTACAAAAATTTTTCACATATCAAATATGGAAGATCTCCTTTATATTCTTGATACAAATAGTACCATTCCTCAGAAATGGTCATTATCTCAATTAGGCAATTGGCAAACTATGACATTTTACCGTCTCGGTGTGTGACGACTCGGCAAAACTACAGGAAGATCTAAAAAAAAAAAATTTGCATGGTCTGAAAAATGGCAGATGAAATTTAATGTGTACAAATGTAAAGTACTTAGGTAGGGCGTGGAGACCTGTGGTGTAATGGGCAGCATGTTCGCCTCGCAAGCGAGTGGACCCAGGTTCGATCCCCGGGTAGGGTGAAACTATGGGCACGTTTCTTTTACGTCATTTGCCTTTGTCTACCCAGCAGCAATTGGGGACCTGGATGTTAATTGATTTGCGGATTATGTTCGGGGTAATGGTTAGCCAGTTCAGTTGGCGAGTTGTCCGGTCTTCTCGGACTATTCCTTAACACTGGGCCATGCAGCTCGTTAACTTAAGGTGTGGTTGTTGTGTTGGAAACAACTTCTACACTTTAAACAAATTCACGCCTAGGTAGCCCTTAGGCCACCTATCCTCTTTACACGAAGGGCAACCATTATTTATTCTTATAATTACTTAGCTGTATATGTAAACAGAGAAACCAGTTATTAGATGAACAATATTGTTATCGAGAAATCCGACTGTGAGAAAGATTAAGGAGTAATGATAAGTAGGAATCTTAAACCAAGACACAACTAACAACACTGGTCCTGAGTCACCACACACACTAGGGTACCACAACTGACAACACTGGTCCTGGGTCACCACACACTAAGGTGTCACAACTGACACCACTGGCTGTGTGTCACCACACACACTAGGGTACCACAACTAGCGGCCCATATAACCCATCCTATTACACTATTTGTGCTAATTACGTAATATTTCACGGATAATTGTTGGTGGCGATGATTTTACACAATACTTAGACACAATCAACTGGTCAAAAACAGACAGATTGCTACAGCTCCCCTTCCCCACCACTGTGCCTAGGATGACAATCTTCTTCAGCTTCCGTCTCGGAAAAAAAAAAAGATAGACAAAAACTCGAAAGCAACTTTGGAATTTTCGCACCGACCTGACAACTAAGTGTTAAGCTGACTGTTACCACGCATGGTGTGTGTGTGTGTGTGTGACTGTAGCCTCCTTCACTGTCACGACCCATAGTGGTTGTGTGTGTGTGCGTGTGTATGTATGTGCGTGAATGGATGTGTGTGTGTGTGTGTGTGTGTGTGTGTGTGCACACACAAGATGGTGTAATGCGACTAGCATAGCAGCATTATGTTAGTGTTAAGGTGCAAGCACTGCTTGTTTGCTTCCGTTTTCAGCTACCGCCGCGGGCTAGCACTCGTGGCAAACAGGGAAACATCTTGCTTAAGTCTTCCCCTGCCAGTACACAGCCTCTTCACCATTAAGACACTTGCTGTGCCTCCTCATGACAACACCCAGTAAATGGGTGCCTCGTGGGCCCAAACTAGCACATAGGCCCTCTGGCATGTGGAAACGTCCTGGCGACTGCCAATCACTGCCCTGCTGCCTTGTGGATTAACCTTGGAGGTTATAAGGTTATGGGAGTAAACTCCAAACGAAAAAATCTGCGGTGGAGCCCTGCATCAGGCAGATATACTTAAAGAGCACCTACAAGACCACGACGGCGGTACTGGAGGAAGAGGTGACCACCATGGGAACCCAACGACTACAGCGGTGGACGAAAGCAATGTATGATGGACAGGCTACTAAGGCAAAACCCAACAAACTGGTCTATCGGCAATCCATTGCAATTCTCCCTCTCCCCAGTCATTGCAACACTTGCACCACTGCATCAGGAAAAGGAAGAGCCAAGATGTGTGGGTGCAGCCTGTGCTCCTGCCTCATCACATAAATCAACTCATGTGAAGCCATCATCCAGCTAATCATACTCAACATCATCAAAACCCATATACCCAAAAGTCCTTTGGCAATGGACATGTGGCAATGGGGACTGGCAGAAATGAATGCCTAGAGTCTATAGTCACAACTCTGCATACGAATGGCACAGATAAGATGGCCATTCATGCACTGGGATCTAGGCACCAGTGCAATCCGGTCCTGTCTGTGCGAATGAGCAGCCATTTCGAGGAACCACTCTGCTCTCCCCACATAGGTAGGGCCTATAAAAGGTGCCCTAAACATAGCCTGCCTAAAGAACCAACCTGACTAGGCAACCGCACCCAGTAATGTAATGATTGATTATAATTATCAGACCACAGCTTACAGCCCAGAGAATTACATCACATATAACAGTGAGTGCTACAGGCCTCGTGGTACCCTCACATACCAGGTTGACACACCCTGGGTCAGGACCCAAGGGACCTGACCCAGGCCTAAGTACTTGAGTAACCCTACGATGTAACCATGTTAAGGAAACCACACCTAGCCAAGACACCCTGGCATGATCACACACCTAGGTAAATGCACCTGTCCAGATCTAACTAGTTCAGTGTTAATTGGCAAGGGTCAAACGCCGGCTGTTTCTCAACCATATAAAGGCCCTGCAGTTCCGTCCACAGGAAGATTATTCTCGTTACTCTCATCATTCTCATCGGACTCCTCTCTCTCCCGTTCGGGTCGTCATTCTGTTCACTCACACAGAGTCACGCTCGTCCTCTCTCCAGGTCGCGAGGGAGACTTCCCGACCAGACCCCGGCGTCACCAGCTAAACAGAGTCTCCCATAGGAAGCAGCCCAGCCAGCACCCGCTGGGCCCCCGTCAGGTTACACGTGAGTCTTGTCAGAGCTATCCCTAGGGTGAGTTTCCTACTGTGGGAAGTGTATTCATTTCATGTTTGTGTCCGAGAGTCAGTGTCGAGTAACGTAAACATAATGTGCTAGTAACTCCGATATAATATTGATATTAATGTGTCCATGTCATTGAGTGAATTAATAAATAGTTGTATCGAAGTGGTGTTTGAGAAGTTGTCCCTTAAGAATGTATAAGATAATATAAGCGTAAATAACTAATTGGCCACGCTACCAAACTTCCTCTCTTTACATTCCTCCTACAACTAAATATTCTACCTATACTTTCTACCCTTAAAACCCCCATTACACTGGTGGCTGTGTTTTTAACGTAAACCAACGCCTTCCCTCGTTTAGCCATAACACCTGGCTCGTCAATTTGAGTATTGTTCAAAAGTGCGTAATAAGGAATCCCTGTGTAATAGCGTGAAAAGTGTCCTAGTGTGTCATCTTTACAGCTCAAGTAAATGTCTCTCGTCATGTTTGCAGGTTATGTATCTAAGCTACTGTGCTGAGTAGCAACCTTGTATATAAGCTACTGTGCCGGGTAGCATTTATATATGTAATTACGTGGCAACTCTGCACGTGTTATGTGGCAACATTGCCCGGAGGCTGCCATATGGCAATGCAGCCTCAGTCTGACTCCATGGGTCGTACAAGGCACACGCTAGTCACTACTTGTATTTCTCCTATCCGTTAATAAATAGACTTCAGTGTTACCCGGTGTTTCCCTATCCATCACCGCATTCTTCAGGGAACACTTGGAACCTTCATGGCGCAGTGAGTAGGATTTGTGGACTTACAAGTGTCGTGAACAATGCCGACTGCTGACGATGTGCGAGTCGACTCTTAGTGTGTTGTGTTGTGTTGTGTTGTGTTGCGTTGTGTTTCGCCGCGACGTGCAGTGTTGCGCCGTCACAGTGCGTTTTAGTGATGGTGACTGTGTTAGTGTCAGTGTATTAGTGTGTCTAGAGCTGAGAATTGAGCATTGGCCTGTTTTTTGTGGTACCCACGGAGCATGCAGGCATACACCCTCCTCGTGTGACATCCGGGGAGACACTAACGTCTTACCTCCGTGGCGGCTCTAGCCACCGGCATTAAGGCCACCACGATCTGCTCTCTCAGACACACACACACACACACACACACACACACACACACACACAGACGGAACAGTGGACTCTATGCATTATTTCTGCGCTGTTTACGTCATATATATGTGGTTCGAGCTGACGAGGCGCCACTTTATATACTAAACAGCGCATTTCAAGCATACTAAGATGGGCGGTAAGAAGGGACAATGTCAAGATGGGAGACACGACTCCCCACCTTCCCCTCTACCGGGCGCAGACGTAACTTCTGTGCCCACTGCCCCTCCACCTCCAGCGACGGACGCCACAATTCTGAGGTGGATGGACGACAGGGACGAGAGACGCAGAGAAATGGAACTTCAGAGGGAGGAAAAGACGCGCTTGATGCGATATTGGCGACCCTGGCGCTAACCCGCACTCCCTCACTCGCAGGTAGCGAGCATCAAGGCGCCAATACCCTCCCTCCTCTACCACACCAGCGTCCTCCAGGCACTCTTGCTACTCCAACAGCTCCCAAGGCATCTGTTCAACCCCACCCGCCCTCTCACCAGACGTCACGTTTCAGCTTTTTCGTAGGTTAAGGCGGCGGTGGACAGATTTCTCCACGATGGTGGACCTTGACAGCATGCCTCCAAAGAAACAGCTCATCCAACTGCGGATGTGTTTGTTGCTGGAGACCCAGAGAGTTTTGGAGCACATGTTGCAAGTGCCTCCCGATTCTATGTTTTCAGTGACGGATGTGTTCGACCTTTTACAGGAGTACGTTAAAGGTCGGAATAACGAGGCTTTGGGTCGCCGCGCCTTCACCAGCTGCAAGCAGGCGGAGAATGAATCCTTTGACGACTTCTTTGTACGTTTAAAGAATTTGTCGGAGGAGATCGACGTCTGCAAGGCGCACAGCCAGGAATGTGAGGAAGCCTGGATCAAGCACGGGATCTTGACAGGTGTCAGGCAAGAAGAGTTGGTGCAGCGACTCATCCCCCAAGTCCGCCACCTCCACCTTACGGGCCCCACCTGCTGTGAGAGCTATCTCACAGTTCAAGAAGGGTAAGAAGGCGGCCAATAACGTGAAGGCTGCCACACGTTCTTCCACGCCCCCGCCTAGTGCTTCCTGTGGCAGCTGTGGAAAGCAGCATGACCCCAAGACATGCCCGGCCGCCAACGCACTGTGTCGTGGATGTGACCGTAAGGGCCACTGGTCTAACACAGACAGGTGCCCTGCTCGAGGCCACAGGTGTCAGGCCTGCGGTCGCTATGGATACTAAGACAAGTGCTGCCGCCAACCCAAGCCCAAAAGCCCGAGACGAGGAGGAAAGCAGCGCACTTCCCTCGGGGTGGTTCGCATGCAGCCCCCTTCAGATGACCCACGCAGCCCCAGGCAGCAGCTGAGTCACATCAGGAGGGTGGAATCGACCACACGCCCCAGGGCTACCCCTTCCTCTACCATCCGCGTCGCCGTCACACTCGGTGATGTGTCGGGTCACATCGAGGTGATACCAAACACCGGCGCTGATACTACGGTGATCGGCCTGAAGCACCTCCAGAAACTGGGCCTTACCAAACGCGACCTGGGACCACCGCACCAGCTGCTGTACTACAATGCGGACGGTTCCCAGACGCCGGACGCTATGGGCTCCTTTCAAGCGGAGATCACCTACGGCGACAGGTCGAGTCACGGATGGATGGACGTGCAGCCTACTCTCGCTACACCCTTGTTGTCGTGGGAGCACAGCAAGGAGCTAGGCGTGGTGCCCAGAGACTTTCCCGAGCAGATCCCAGCCGCTCGGTACACTGCCAGCAGGGTGCGTAAGTCAACGAGCGACGCGCCTAGCGCTGCCCCACAGAGCTGCTCAGAACCTGCGTCCACTCCCGCCCCGCCTCCACCCAAGCCACGGCTGCTTCCTCTTCACAGCGATCTGGCCCTTGAGGAACTACGGACCGCAGCACGCGACGACCCCTCTTACACTCAGCTCTTGGAGAGTGTGAGGACTGGGTTCCCTCACGACCTTTTTGACCTCCACAACACCCTACGCCCGTATTGGAAGATACGTGAGGACCTCTATGCAGATGAGGACCTCGTCCTGTACGGTGCCAGTGTGGTTGTCTCTGCAGCTCTCCGTCGTCGCGTTCTGGCCCACTTACACGACAGCCATCGTGGAGCAGAGGCCACCAAGTGCCGCGCAAGGCAGGCTGTGTACTGGCCCGGCATTGACGCGGATATCGTCAATACGGTCCATGCCTGTGAGCCGTGCCAGATAATGCAGCCCAGCCAATAGCAGGAGCCCCTTTTGTGCGGCGACGAACCCACCAGGCCCTTCAAGTCCGTGTCGGCTGATTTCTTCAGCACAGCTGGGAAACATTTCCCAGTTGTCACCGACCGACTCTCTGGCTGGCCTGTGGTGATAATCTGTGGCTCGGATACGAAGTCCGCGGCCACCATTCGCCACTTCCGGCACCTCTTTCGTGACCTGGACGTCCCAGTACGTCTGCGGACGGACGGTGGGCCACAGTTCACCAGCCGGGACTTCACAGGATTCCTGGAGCATTGGGGAGTCCTCCACATCGTGTCAACACCCCACTACCCACAGTCAAACGTCCACTCTGAGGCTGCGGTCAAGACAGTCAAGCACCTCATCCTCAAGGTGGCCCCTTCAGGCAACATAGACTGTGAGGCGTTTGACAAAGGACTCCTGGAGTTACGTAATATTCCCACCCACACAGGACGCTCCCCTGCCCAAATCCTGTATAGTCACCCTCTCCGCTCTTGCGTTCCTGCACACGCCAAGGCCTTTGCAAAGGAGTGGCAGACCAGAGCCGAGAGCTGCGACTGCCGCGCCGCTACCCTTGCCCAGGATGCCAAGTCTCGGTATGACGACCGTGCCCGCCCTCTTCAGCCGCTGGAGATTGGTGCCCTTGTCCGCGTCCAGGACCCGACGACGACACGTTGGGACAAGGTGGGCATAGAGATGGGCGTCAGCCGGTCGCGGGACTACAAGGTCAGGATGCCGAGCGGCCGTGTCTGGTGGAGGAACCGCCGCTTCCTCCGGCCAGTCCCACCCCCTGCTGCTGGCCCCCTGACTGAGGACGAGTCCCCTCCACCTCACGTGGATCAGCAGATGTAGATTATGTATCTAAGCTACTGTGCCGAGTAGCAACCTTGTATACAAGCTACTGTGCCGAGTAGCATTTATATATGTAATTACGTGGCAACACTGCACGTGTTATGTGGCAACATTGCCCCGAGGCTGCCATATGGCAGTGCAGCCTCAGTCTGACTCCGTGGGTCGTGCAAGGCACATGCTAGTCACTACTTGTATTTCTCCTATCCGTTAATAAATGGACTTCAGTGTTACCCGGTGTTTCCCTACCCATCACTGCCTTCTTCAGGGAACACTTGGAACCTTCAATGTTATGTGCGAATTTTTACTAGCAATATGTTCAGTGCTTGATATAATTTCTCAGTGTCCCCCGGGATCTGTAACTTTCTCAGTATCCCAAGTGCATTTTAATTGTCGGTCAGTGTTAAATGTACTCATTGTGTTTAGTGATAGAAGCTGTGTCTATACTAACTATTATAACCTAACATGTCTTATAACCTACATCCTCCTTCCTGTCCTAATCCTCACCTCACCCTCCTTACCCTTCCGTCCCTGCCCTGCCCGGCCCCGCCCTGGCCTGGCCCGGCCCGCCTCGCCTCGCCTCACCTCCTCCCCACTACACCCGCCCCACTCCACCCGCCCCGCCCCACCCGTACCGTCCAGTGTGACCTCACTAATCCCCAGTCTTTTGCCCCATAAGCTATGTGTTGATAATGATGGTTAATTTAACTAAATATGCGATAAATGCAGAGCTTCACTCAGTGTATTTTTATGCTAGTATGATTTGTAATGTACTCTTTGATGCGTAGTGATAAATAATATTCAGTGTAGTGAGTAGAGCTTCACTCCCCGACCCAGCCTAATGAGAACATTGTTGTGACGGAAACTATAGGTTGCCAAACATTGACATAACGTATAAAGTAAACTTTTTTTTTACGGATGCACTTCCAACTAATCGATTATCCCTTTAGGATTGTTTCTCTGTCAAATGTCACACACAGTACCGCCCCATGGCCAGCTGGACTTCAACCACAGTGCATACGAGCAGAGGAGAAGCAGTGTGATAAATGCAGCGTGATGAATGCAGCACCCAACCCACCAAACACCACTTCACTTCTTTCAAGTTCTCCCTTGGTCTAGGATTAAGAAGATTTTATATTTTTCTAGTTTAGGAAGTTAATGAGTGTGGAATGCAGCACCACACAAACGAACCCTGGTGTGCCCACCCAGGAAGAGATTCACCACTGTGAGGGTGTGGGACAGGACGGTCAAGAGTCTCGCCGACACTCACGTACGGAGGGCGAACCCAGGTCCGCGGAACCTGCCCTACACGTCATCCAAAGCGATGACAACCCAAGCAGTGGACCGGCTTTCATCCCGGCCGGAGGGGCGGAAGGCAGATGGAACAGAAAAATCATCTGGAATATGAAAGTGAATCTGTACAGGAGAAAAACGCAGATGGGGCTAGAAAAACTTATCTGGAATATGAAAATGATGCTCTAAACGTAGAGGAAAAACGCAGATGGGGCTAGAAAAACTCATCTGGAATATGATAGAAACCAGGAGGAAGTGAGAAGAAGTCAGAAGGTGTGGAGACACGACCTACAAGGTGCGGTATTGAAGAAACAAAGACGTGCTATGCGAAGAAAGAAGACAGAAGACGTGCTGTGCTGACATCAGAAGAAAGTCGACGATGAAGAGGTGGATCATCAGAAGGACCAACCCACTACCGCTGCTGTGCTGCCGGCATCCCCTATCTCCGATACCAGCTGGATGGAGAACGTGAGCCATGCTGGACCACACTAATGTACTGATGTTGTTGATGATTGTTTATGTCCAATAAAAAGATATAACACCCTAACATATGAAGTAAGCGCATTTTCTGTGTATATTTTGAATCATTTCATTCTCTGATTTTGAAACACAATGTTGTAGCCATTTTACTGACTAGGACGAATTATTTTTTTGACATGGCCTGGTAAGGAGATGTTGTTGTTTGTAGAATGTAATTTGCAAGTTTGTCTCGGATACAATGCTAGATATGAAGGGTCTTTTCATTCTATGTTCACTGACAGTGCTGTGTTTTTTTTCTCCTGACATAGAAGCGTTGATTTTGGTGGGAGGTACAGTAAGCTTTGTCAGATCAAACAAAGCCAGTAGAAAAACATACATCTATGAGATTATTGTTTGTAAATGTGAGACTGTATTATTGCCTCAGGGATTATCTTAGATGCTGCACATGATATTCCTGTCTATATGTGTCATCAGTTCTCTGTGATGGAAGCTTTGGTCTTGGCGGGAGGTGAAATGATTGATAATTATCAGACCACAGCTTACAGCCCAGAGAATTACAACACATATAACAGTGAGTGCTACAGGCCTCGTGGTACCCTCACATACCAGGTTGACACACCCTGGGTCAGGACCTAAGGGACCTGACCCGGGCCTAAGTACTTGAGTAACCCTACGATATAACCATATTAAGGAAACCACACCTAGTCAAGACACACCCGGGCATGATCACGCACCTGGTCAAACACAGCTGTCCAGATCTAACCAGCTTAGTGTTAATTGGCAAGGGTCAAACGCCGGCTGTTTCTCCCCCATATAAAGGCCCTGCAGTCCCGTCCACGAGCGGATTATTCTCGTTACTCTCTCATTCTCATCCAACTCCTCTCTCTCCCATTCGGGTCGTCATTCTGTTCAATCACACAGAGTCACGCTCGTCCTCTCCCCAGGCCAGGAGGGAGACATCCCGACCAGATCCCGGCGTCACCAGCTAAACAGAGTCTCCCATAGGAAGCAGCCCAGCCAGCACCCGCTGGGCCTCCGTCAGGTTACATGTGAGTCTTGTCAGAGCTATCCCTAGGGTGAGTTTCCTACTGTGGGAAGTGTATTCATTTCATGTTTGTGTCCGAGAGTCAGTGTCGAGTAACATAAACATAATGTGCTAGTAACTCCGATATAATATTGATATTGATGTGTCCATGTGATTGAGTGAATTAATAAATAGTTGTATTGAAGTTGTGTTTGAGAAGTTTTCCCTTAAGAACGTATAAGATAATATAAGCGTAAATAACTAACGGGCCACGCGACCAAACTTCCTCTCCTACTATAAATATTCTACCTATATGTAATATCCTCTTCTTGTGAGTTTTGTCTCATTATAGTAAGGTCATCCTTATGCGGTCGAAAACACAATCATAATCCCTGATCAAACAAAAAAAAAACCAAAAAACCTCTTATGGTAGCTCCATGGGATGTCAGGACCCTTCTGGATACTAGCACAAATGAGCGTCCTGAAAGACGAACCACCCTTGTGGCAAAAGAGATGGCTAGGTATAACATCGACAAAGCAGCCATTAGTGAGTCCCGGCTCCCAAACGACGGTAAGCCTGCTGTGGAGAGAAACCTCATTTATGAAGTTGACTTTGCCATCCACCAACGCATCCTTCACAGGCTAACTGAAATGCCTGTTAGGATCAAAGAGTACCTCATTTCACACATAGTTCCACTGAATCACTAACGTCATGCCTTTTTCATCAGTGCATATGCTCCCAAGACTGGATGCACAGGATGACGCCAAGGAGGCCTTTTACACCGACATCGATAGAATGCTAACCTCTATCCCCAGAGAAGATAAGGTTGTGCTCCTTGGTGACCTCAATGCCAGAGTTGGCAGAGATGCTGATATTTGGCAGAGAATCATAGGGAGAAATGGACTAGGGAAGTGTATTCCTCCTCAGCAAGTGTGCTGCACATAACCTCACTATCACCATGATTCGGCAGGCCACCAAGTTCAAGGGTTCGTGGCAAAACCCACGATCCTAACACTGGCATCACATTGACCACATCATTGTCAGAGAAAGAGATCGCTGAGATGTCCTCATCACCCGATCCATGTATGGCTCAGACCACTGCGACACTTTACGTCGACCCAAAACGTTGAAGGCAACAAGCCCCCAGAAGAGGTTTTAACTCTAAGTGCCTGGAGGATCCAGGGGTAGCACATGCTTCCAAAGAGCAGCTCGAACATGGGCTGATAAACAACCTGACAACGAATAACCGAAATCCCAGTGCTGAATTAGGTATTCTCGACACTGTCATAACAAAAACCTACAGAGAGACCCTCGGCCAGATCGAAAGAATATATACGAGGACTGCTTTGATGAAAATGTCCTAGAAATCAACGTACTCGTCGATGATAAACGTGCTGCTTTAAATGACTGGCAAAACAACTCCCAGTCTCTGACCAAAGCTGATATCTTCCGCAAGAAAGAGGTGGCGGCCCAGCGTGAACTTCGCAGTCTAAGAAACAACTGGTTTAAAAAATAACCACGTGAAGCACAAAAACTTGCAGATCAACACAAGATGTGCGGATTTATCAATTCCACGAAAAAATTTATGGGCCAGTCACTCATGGCACAGGGCCCCTCCGCTCATCCAAAGGTAACTCCCTAATTAAAGACGAAGAAGGCATCCTTCAGTGCTGGAAAGAGCACTACCATTCACTGCTCAATCTGACTACCCAGTGGGTCCGTCAGCATCCAGAGCTGGCCCATTTCAGCAATCCTCCACACCTGGATGAGGTAGCTACTACCATCAAACAGATAAAAAATAATAAAAACTCAGGGCCTGATGAAATACCAGCAAATATGTATAAAGCAAGAGGACCTCTACTTAGCAGCAGTCTCCACATTCTATTGGAGAATATATTGGAAAAGAAGGAAATCCTCCCAAGTTCTTAAAGATGCTCTTAAAGAACAAAGGAGAGGGTCAGACTGTGGCAACTGCCTTGGGATCTCGCTGCTGTCAGTAGCTGGCAATATTATTGTCCAAGTCCTACTAAACAGACTTCTTACTGAGGTGGAAAACTTCCTCCTAGAATCTCAAAGTGGCTGTGGACCATCATGTGGCATCACTGACATGATCTTTGTTGCCCACCAGATACAAGAAAAGTGCCTTCTACTCTGGCAGACCCTAAGCAGTTTTAGCTGCCCACCAAAATTCATCGTCATTGTGAGGCAACTCCACGATGGCATGAACAGCAGTGTCCTGCACAATTGCACCCAGTCTGAGTTCTTCCCTACTTGTGCCAGTGCCAATTTAGCCAGTGGGATTGAACATCCAGTACAGAATGAAAGTTTTTTTTGAACATATGATGAATCTATTCAGGAACAAAGATGTCGGGAGCTTCAGTATGCAGAAGACCTCACCATTGTCTCTCACACTGAACGCAATATACAGGGGATCCTGAACACCTATGCAGAAGTGTATGCACACTTTGGGCTTGAGGTGAATGTATATAAGACCCAGATTCTCTTTCAGCCTGCCCCTGGTTCAGCCACACCTCCACCATCCATCCAGCTTAACGGTACTACCCTGTCTAATGTTACAATCTTTCGATATCTCTGCTCCCACCTGTCCGCCACCACGGTCATAGATGAAGAGATTCAACATCGGATCAGATGTGCATTTCAAGGGTTTGGCAGACTCCTTACCCTTGTCTTCAGCTGCAGGGAGCTGAAATTATCTGCAAAGTTACACGTATACCGGACAGTGGTCCTCCCCACCATGCTATATGACAGTGAGGCGTGGGTCACATACTGGAGGCACATCAAGGCACTTGAAAACTGGGAAGACAAGAGAACAAATGTCAGTATTCTCGCTGACACCAAATGTTGGATCAACGAAGCCACCATTATCCTCGAACAACTACGTTGAGCTGGCCATGTTACCCGCATGGGTGACAGTAACCTGCCAAAGCAGCTTTTTTTACAGTCGCCTAACGAATAGTAAATGTAATGCTGGCGGGCAATTGAAAAGTATAAGGATAGTTCTAAGATAAACCTGAACAAACTTCAAATCAACCCCCCCTCACCTGGGAGACACTTACCCCATACCGTAATACATGGAGAAGCACCACACAAGAAGATGTCAATACTTTCGAGTTAGCCTGACTGTAAACCAAGGCAGACAAGCGCCAACGCCGGAAAGACTCTACTGCCGCCCCTCCTGCACTAGATGTAGCCCTCCACAAGTGCAAAATCGGTGGACGACCCTTTCGGTCCCGCATCGGCCTCTTGAGTCACCTCAGAGCTCACCAGCGATGGTGACATCCTTAATAACTCAAATCATTTTATCATATCTGGATGATCGTCATACTCCATGCCGTGTGACAGCAAAGTAGATGTAGTAGTGGAGTTGTGCTTATGTCGCCTCCCTCACTATCACCACCAAAGTAGTGTGTGTGTGTGTGTGTGTCTGGTGGGTGTGTGTGTGTGTGTGTGTGTGTGTGTGTGTGTAATAAAAATAAAAATAATAATAATAATAATAATAATAATAATAATAATAATAATAATAATAATAAACGGTTTATTAATAGAGTTGCAGCCGGTGGCTGAAAATATACAGACTTAAATTTGATTTAGACATAATAGTATAATATGCATTGAATCCATTTACAGGGCTGTATAGTGCATAAATCAGGAGTTGTTTATTATTTTAACAATAGATGGGATGGTTCTATTCTTATATCTATCGGTGCGGGCTCTTATGGGCTGAATTTTGTTGAAGTGGCAGACTGCCCGAGGTGGGTGGGGGGCTGCCGGTGGCAGGAGGTGACGATGACGTGGGTGGTGCATTAGTTGGCTGCCAAACCCTTCCAGTGCTTGGTGGTGGAGGTCACTGAGGGATGACATTTCCAGGTTGGAGAGAGCGTTGATGTAGCCGGTGTATTCTGCGCCGAGCATGATTCTGCAGGCCCTTTTCTGTACCTTCTCTAGCTGACGTTGTTGGGTGGAGTTGAGAGAAGACGACCAGGCTGGTAACGCATACGTTAGTTTGGGGAGAATAAAGGCGTTGTAGATAGTCCTCAGCTCTGGCGTGGGTATCCCAAGTGACCTAAGTCGTCGTAGCATGTAGAGACGGTACGAGGCTGCCTTGACTGTGTTATTTACATGGGCCTTCCAGTCAAGTTGTTGTCTATAGTTACACCCAGGAGTTTGGCAGACTGCACCAGCTGGAGAGGATGGGCACCCACTGTGACTGCTGGGGCTTGTGTGTGTGTGTGTGTGTGTGTGTGTGTGTGTGTGTGTGTGTCGCTTCCTTCGATGTCACTGCCCATGGTGTGTGTGTCGCTTCTTTCAATGTCACTGTCCATGGTGTATGTGTGTGTGTGTGTGTGTGTGTGTCGCTTCCTTCGATGTCACTGTCCATGGTGTGTGTGTGTGTGTGTGTGTGTGTGTGTGTGTGTGTCGCTTCCTTCAACGTCACTGTCCATGGTGTGTGTGTGTGTGTGTGTGTGTGAGTGTCGCTTCCTTCAATGTCACTGTCCATGGTGTGTGCGTGTGTGTGTGTGTGGGTCGCCTACCTCACTGTTACAACACATGGTGTGTGTGTATGTGTGTGTATTGTATTCCTCACTGCCTGTCTTCCTCAATGTCAAAACCCATGTTGTGAGTCGCCTCCCTCGCTGCCACGACCGATGGTTTGTGTGTATGTGTGTGTATGTGTGTGTTTTCTCCCTCATTGTCACGACCCATGGTGTGTGTGTGTGTTTTTTCCCTCACAGTCACGACCCATGGTGTGTGCATGTGTGTGTATGTTGTCTCCCTCACTGTCACGACCCATAGTGTGTGTGTGCGTGTCGCATTCCTCACTGTCACAACCCTACTGCGCGCGTGTGTGTGTGTGTGTCGGGGGATTGTCTCCTCCACTGTCACGACCCATGGTGTATGTATGTTGTCTCCCTCATTGTCACGACTCACGGTGCGTGTATGTCGCCTCCCTCACTGTCACGACCCATGGTGATGGGTGTGTTTTGTCTCCTTCACAGTCACGACCCATGTTTTTTGTGTGTGTCGTCTCCCTTGCTGTCTCGACCCACGGTGTGTGTGTGGCCTTCCTCATAGACACACTGTCTATACCGCACCTTTTGTACACACTGAATATACTACACGAGTGTCAACAATAGCGCCCGTGAACACAACACTGCTCAGGTACACACGTAAAAGTGACCTCCTGTCGACTGCTTATACATTATACAGTGTCTGGACCTCCATCCCAGCAACTCAGGTGAAGGTGGCACCCAGCACCCCAGGTACTAGTGAATTGTCAACATACACAGTGAGCATGATGTATTGACTGGTTCTTCCTCAACCTAATGCCCCCCCCCCCCCCCACACACACACACACACACACACACACACACACAGCTTCTCCTTACATATTTATACCCCCACAAATCAACACCATCACACACCATCAGCTCCACGCACATTCAAACCCACACACTATCACCCCTCACACACTCCATCACCGACATACACACACACACCATCACCCTCCCACACACACCCCCACACGCCATCACCCCCACACACCATCACATCCACATACACTCGCATCACCTCCACACATCATCATCCCCACATACCGTCAGCCCCCACACCATCACCCACACACGCCATCAGCCCCACACACCATCACACCCACATACACTCACATCACCTCCACAGATCATCATCCCCACACACCGTCAGCCCCCACACCATCACCCCCACACACCATCACCCCCATACCCCATCACTCCCTCAGACCTTCACCCCAGACACAATTACCCTCCATACACACCATTACCCCCTCACACCATCACCCCCACTTACAATCAGCCTCACACACCATTAGCACCACACACCATCACCCTCACACACCATCACCCTCACACAAAATTACCCCAACGCACCATCACCCCTACACACCATCACCCCCACAAACCGTCAGCTCTACACATCATCACCCCCACAGTCCGTCACCCCTACACACCGTTTCCACAACACATCGTCAACCTAACACACCATCATCTCCTCTCCCACCACCGCTACATACCATCACCCAAACACACACACACACACACACACACACACACACCATCACCCCCACACACCATCACCCCACACGTCACTACCAAACTCACCATCACCCCCAGACACCATCACCCCCACACACCATCACCCCCACGCACCATCACCCCACACACCATCATCCCCTAATCCACCATCACCCCCACAAACCATCACCCCTACACTAGGGTGTGACAGTTGCCCCAACTTTGTCCTACAATGCTGTTCAAAATTTTGGTATTGCATATTGACATAAAAAATACCCACGTGCAATTTTTTGATGATTCATGCATATTTGAGTGAGCACCAGCAATTTGAAAAAGAGCGATTTTGCTTATACGGCATACGCGCCTATATATGAGATTACACAACCATCATAAGGGATATTAACACAAATCATTTGCCTGTCTTAATTAAAAGCTGTTATTACCAACACCAAAAAGTTAATCATTCTTATTCTCTCATGGTACATTAAGGGGTGTTATCATATATTCACAAGGTATTATTTCTCTAGTAGTCTAGAGCAAGAAACCATGATTTCTGTTCTGAAAGAGATGATCGTTTGCGCTGATTAGGAACGCGGAGTCTGTCATTTTCAACTACTTAAAGGACTTCTTGAAAGCGTTCCTCATCCCTGGCAACATTAAGAAAGTCATGGCAAAGTTTTACACCACGCTCTGCAGCCTCATTGACGACCTGAAGCTTGTCCACAACCCGTTTCATGTTCAGGTAGTCGTCATGATCCGCCCATTCACTGGCTGGACTGTGGAGAAACTGATAGGGCATGCCTAAAATGGTGAAGGACCGGCTTGAGTCAGGCCCAATCAGGTCCACCAGGGAAGTGCCACTTTCTGGGACATGGGGAAGATATGGCTTTCCATAGCCCCCGTGATTGAGCCCCACTCTCTTAGTAACTTCAGTGCCTTCATGGCAAAGAAGGCCCTTCCTCATCTCCAGTTTAGCCATCCACCTTGCTTTGTAAAGTGCGCCGGGGTAGACCATCGTGAATTTCACTGGCTCGGATCCTTTAGTTTCAAGCAGCAGACAAAGCTCTACCAGCTACTTGTAGTCACCACGTGTAAATGGTTGGGCTAGAGATTCACGAAGAAGTCAGCCATCTCATGCTGGCGCTCCTCAAACACTCCAGGCATTGCAGGGTAGTAGTATTTCGTTTTTTTTTTCATTGTACGCCAGTTGACAGAAATGGGTCTTGAACCTAGAAATGCAATTATTGGGATTATTGTATTTCGTACTAATTTATAATATTGTTTTAGGGGTATTAAGATTGATATGATCGATCATTTGCTTGGTGTTAGTATATCTTATAAGTCTAATAAAAGAAAGTCCACTAAATTTGTTCATTAGATAATAATATTCCTTCTTAGTTTGTAAAGCCGACGGTGCTAGCTCAAACATGCACCGATCTCCAAGAAAATTTGAACAGCATTGTAGGACCATTTTTTTATTTTTGGAGGGCAACGGTCATACCCTACCCTACACACTATCACCACCACAAACCATCACCCCTACACACTATCACCCCCACACACCGTCATCCCCACACACCATTACCCCACACAACATCACTACCACACATACCAACACACCTAAATAAAATCACCTCCATGCACCATCACCCCCACACACCACCATGCTCACACACCATCATCACCACACAAACGATCACCCCCACACACCATCATCCCCATATATCATCACCCCCCACACATACCATCACCCTCCCATAAAACACCTCCATACACCATCACCCCCCACACCATCACTCCCACACATCATCATCCCCACATATCATCACCCCCACACATACCATCACCTCCATGCACCATCACCTCCATAAACACCATCACCCCCACACTACATCACCCCCTTGGATCCCCTCTCACATAGGCCTCATAAAACATGACAGAGTTGATGCCCTCGCCAAACTCGCGTCTAACAAAGACACCGTTGAATACAATTTGGGTCTGTCAAAAAGAACCCTTAAAACTGTAATTAGGAAAGAACTTATTGATGAATTTGACGCAAGTAGACTAGTGCAAACAGGCACTAGTCGATCCATAGTTTACCATGATGAGATGTATCAAGTGAAACATCTATATGGAGCAAGTAACAAGATCACTAGATTATAAGATGTTGTAACCGCTAGATTAAGGTTAGGATATAAGTACCTCTGGCAGTATGTTCCTCAAACAGAGGTAAACAAGACTAAATGTAAAGTGTGTGGCCAGACATATGGCCACACACTTGAACACTACGTCCTCGACTGTGTAAAGATAGAACCTTTTAGGGACAGGTCCAAGCACACTGTGTGTGATATGGCACAACACATCATCTCTAATGGCAAGATAGCCGACATATTAAGATTGTATCCACTTTTTTGCACGTAGTAACTATATCAGTTCTCATGTACAGAACCAAATACGCAATTTGCTTGAATACTTCTCACGTAAATGTGAATAACAAAGTGTGAGGCCAGACATACTGCCTCACACGCCTGTACTCACGCATTTGTGATTAAGTTACCCATTATGAAAAGAACTAAACAAATAATGTAATTGAAATATTGTGTAACATTCAGTGCCATAATATCCTGACAACGGGGGTTAATTATTATGACCCGTTGTAAACTCTACTCTGTAATCCTTTTGCGCTACCGCTCACAGGATGAGTGTGGGGTGCACAATAAAGTAGCCGCTGTAAGCGGCAAAAAAAAAAATCAAACCCCACACACCATCACCCCCACACACCATCACCCCCACACACCATCACCCCCACACACCATCACCCCCACACACCATCACCCCCACACACCATCACCCAAACACGCCATCACGCTCACACACAATCATCCCCACATACCATCACCCCCACACAGAAGATCACCTCTAAACATACCGTCACCTCCACACACTATCACCCCAACATACCATCATCCCCACACACCATCACCTGTAATTATCATCACCCCCCACATACCATCACTCCAACATACAATCACCTCAACACAGACCATCACCCCCACATACCAACACCCGTAATTTTCATCACCCCAACACACCATCACCCTCACACATACCATCACCCCCGCATAATATCACCCCCACACACCATCACCCACACACACACCATAACCTCCACACATACCAAAACCTCCATACACCATACCCTCCACACATACCATCACCCCACACACGCCATCACCCCCCACAAAACATCACCCCCAAATACCATCACCCCACACACACCAACCACCCCCACATAACATCACCCCCACACACCATCACCTCCACACACCATCACCCCCACACACCATCGCCTCCACACATACCATCACCCCCACATAACATCACCCCACACACCATCACCCCCACACACCATCACCTGCATACACTATCACCTCTACACACCATATGTACCTCCACACACCATCATCTCCACACATACCATCACCCCACACACACCATCACCCCCACACACCATCACCTCCACACATACCACCACCTCCACACATACCATCACCCCACACACACCATCAAGCCCACACACCATCACCCCCACACACAATCACCGACACACACCATCACCTCCATAGATACCATCACCTCCACACACCATCTCCTCCACATATACCATCACCCCCACACACCATCACCCCCACACACAATCACCACCACACACCACCACCTCCACAGATTCCATCACCCCCACACACCATCACCTCCACACTCCATCACCTCCACACACCATCACCCCCACACACCATCACCTCCACACTCCATCACCCCCACACACCATCACCCCCACACACCATCACCTCCACACATACCATCACCCCCTACACACCATGACCCCCCCACACCATGACCCCCACTCACCATCACCCCCACGCACCATCACCTACACACACCATCACCTCCACACTTCATCACCTCCACACATACCATCATCTCCACACACCATCAACTCCACACATACCATCACCCCCACACACCATCACCCCCACACACCATCACCCCCACACTCCATCACCCCCACACACCATTACCTCCACACATACCATAACCCCCACACACCATCAGCTCCACACATACCATCACCCCCACACACCATCACCCCCCACACTCCATCACCCCCACACACCATCAGCTCCACACATACCATCACCCCCACACACCATCACCCCCACACACCATCATCCCCACACACCATCAGCTCCACACATACCATCACCCCCACACACCATCACCCCCACAACCATCACCCCGCACACTCCACACACCATCACCCCCACACACCATCACCCCCACACACCATCAGCTCCACACATACCATCACCCCCACACACCATCACCCCCACACTCCATCACCCCCACACACCATCACCTCCACACATACCATAACCCCCACACGCCATCACCTCCACACACTATCACCTCCACATACCATCACCTCCACATACCATCACCCCCATACACCATCACCCCCTTCACACCATCACCCCCTTCACACCATCATCTCCACTCATACCATCACCTCCACACACCATCACCCCCTTCACACCATCACCTCCACTCATACCATCACCTCCACACATACCATCACCCCCACACACCATCTCCCCCTTCACACCATCACCCCCTTCACACCATCACCCCCACACACCATCATCCCCTTCACACCATCACCCTCTTCACACAATCACCTCCACACATACCATCACCCCAACATAACATCACGCCCACATAACATCACCACCACACACCATCACCCCCCGCACACCATCACCTCCACTCATACCATCACCTCCACACATACCATCACCCCCACACACCATCACCCCCTTCACACCATCACCTCCACTCATACCATCACCTCCACACATACCATCACCCCCACATACCATCACCCCCTTCACACCATCACCCCCTTCACACCATCATCTCCACTCATACCATCACCTCCACACACCATCACCCCCTTCACACCATCACCCTCTTCATACCATCACCTCCACTCATACCATCACCTCCACACACTATCACCTCCACACACATCATCACCTCCACACACCATCACCACCACACACCATCACCCCCTTCACACCATCACCTCCACTCATACCATCACCTCCACACATACCATCACCCCCACACACCATCACCCCCTTCACACCATCACCCCCTTCACACCATCACCCCCACACACCATCACCCCCTTCACACTCTCACCTCCACACACATCATCACCTCCACACACCATCACCACCACACACCATCACCCCCAGACTCCATCACCCCCACGCACCATCACCTCCACACATACCATAACCCCCACACGCCATCACCTCCACACACCATCAGCTCCACACATACCATCACCCCCACACACCATAAGCTCCACACATACCATCACCCCCACACACCATCACCCCCCACACATACCATCACCCACACATACCATCACCCCAACATTCCATCACTCCAACATACCATCACCTCCACACATACAATCACCCACACAAACATTCAGCCCCACATACCATCACCCCAACATACCACGCCCCAACATACCATCACTCCCAGACTCCATCACCCCCACGCACCATCACCTCCACACATACCATAACCCCCACACGCCATCACCTCCACACACCATCAGCTCCACACATACCATCACCCCCACACACCATAAGCTCCACACATACCATCACCCCCACACACCATCACCCCCCACACATACCATCACCCCCACATAACATCACCCCACACACCATCACCCCCACACACCATCACCTGCATACACTATCACCTCTACACACCATATGTACCTCCACACACCATCACCTCCACACATACCATCACCCCACACACACCATCACCCCCACACACCATCACCCCCACACACCATCACCGACACACACCATCACCTCCATAGATACCATCACCCCCGCACACCATCACCCGTACCTACCATCACCCCCACATAACATCCCCCCCACACGCCATCACCCCCACAAAACATCACCCCCACATACCATCACCCCTCACACACCAACCACCCCCACATAACATCACCCCCACACACCATCACCCCCACACACCATCTCCCCCACACTCTATCACCCCTACACACCATCAGCTCCACACATACCATCACCCCCACACACCATCACCCCCACACACCTTCACCCCCCACACTCCATCACCCCCACACACCATCACCTCCACACATACCATAACCCTCACACGCCATCACCCCCACACACCATCACCCCCACACACCATCACCTCCACACATACCATAACCCTCACACGCCATCACCCCCACACGCCATCACCTCCACACATACCATAACCCTCACACGCCATCACCCCCACACACCATCACTCCCCCTCGCACCATCACCCCCACACACCATCACTCCCCCTCACACCATCACCCCACACACCATCACCTCCACTCACACCATCACCTCCACACACCATCAACACCACACACCATCACTCCCCCTCACACCATCACCCCCACACACCATCACTCCCCCTCACACCATCACCCCCACACACCATCACTCCCCCTCACACCATCACCCCCACACACCATCACCCCCACACACCATCACTCCCCCTCACACCATCACCTCCACACACCATCACCCCCTTCACACCATCACCTCCACACACATCATCAACTCCACACACCATCACCACCACACACCATCAGCCCCACACACCATCACTCCCCATCACACCATCACCTCCACACATACCATCACCTCCACACATACCATCACCCCAACATAACATCACGCCCACATAACATCACCACCACACACCATCACCCCCACACACCATCACCCCCAAACACCATCAACCCCACACACCATCACCCACACATACCATCACCCCAACATTCCCTCACTCCAACATACAATCACCTCCACACACCAACACCTCCACACATACAATCACCTCCACACATACCATCATCCCAACATAACATCACGCCCACATAACATCACCACCACACACCATCACCCCCACACACCATCACCCCCACACACCATCACCCCCAAACACCATCACCCCCACACACCATCACCCCTAAACACCTTCACCCCCACACAAACATCACCCCCACATACCATCACCCCAACATACCATCACCCCACACATACCATCACCTCCACACACCATCACCCGTAATTATCATCACCCCAACATACCATCACCCCAACATACCATCACCCCCACACACCATTACCCCCACACACCATCACCCCCACACACCATCACCTCTATACACCATCACCCCCACATATCATCATCTCTGCACATGAGCATCTCACACACCATGTCAGTGTCAGATGCCGTCTGGACCGATTGACTTGGCCAGTAATCGGCTTAATACTGGGAGAAGCTCTTCACGCCCTACAAGTTATCGGAACCCAATACTCCTTCAGCGTAAGGAAGATGAGCCACTTGTGATGTACCGTGTCAATACACACCTGCAGGTTCAACTTTCCTCCTAACTAGTTTTTACTCTCCTGGGGTTAGATGAACTCTACCACTTTCGCTAAACTCTTATTGTAGTTTTGAGGGTGTTGTGACTGTGACCCTCGTTTCACCACGGTGATGTTATGACCCCGGTAACAAAATGAGGTAATTAACATGGGAATCTTTGGGTCCTGGACCACCATTTATATCTTGAAAGGGTTGATAGCCAAATAACTCCCTAAATAATGTTAATAGAAAATAAAATTATCTTGACACACAATGACAACAGTATACATGGTGATGCACACCTTAGGTCATCCCCTCAAAAATAATAACGGTGGTAATAGACGTCAGATTATTTGAAGATCTGACGTGTGAGAGTGTTGTTGTGAGCAGTGTGGTGGTGACAATGTTGTTGTTAGCAGTGTGATGGTGACAGACAGTGGCAGGGGTCGTCACCCAGCATCACGTCAGCCTCATGTATATGCAAATTGGATTATTGATAATAAGGCGAGGCTTGGAGTCATTAACTCCCATGTGGGGGGGGGGGGGGGGTGGAGTCCTGCCCCTTATGGGCCGCCCCCAGGGTAAGTGTTGGAGTGTGGACATGTTGCTACTGTTACAGAGGTTAAGTGGTGGAGTGTGGACATGTTGCTACTGTTACAGAGGTTAAGTAGTGAAGAGAAAAATTAGTCATAGGAGAAATAGATTTTCTAGTCTTGATATGGTTGATGGACAACTTATTTGGAATGAAATGCATAGGGCATCCCGACATAGCAAAGTCTGTATAGTAGGCGAGTTTAATATTTGTCAAATAGGCTGGACTGAACTTACGGGTAACCCAGAATCACAGGATTTCCTTGAAACAGTTCAGGACTATTTCCTAAGTCAGCATATAGCTGAACCCATCCGGAGGGAATATATGCTAGATTTAGTTATGTCAAATAGAGAAAACCTCATTAGTGATGTTGATGAAGGGAGCGAGCTAGCTAACAGCGATCACAAGGAAGTGAGGTTCAAAATAGGACCTAATGTCAGTCGCAAAGAATATTCTATTAAAGTCCCAGATTTCCGTAAAGCAAGCTTTGATGGGTTTATTATTATAAAAATTCTGCCATTGGATTGTTTAATATTTATCCTGACAGTAATGCAGCCAAAAATAGATTCGCCAATCACAATCAGCTGTACATACAGACTTGCTTTACCAAGTATTGCCAGGACAAATTGCCAGTGCGAGACACAGGGTGTGGTCGCTCGATCTTCAGCTGACTGTACATAAAGAAGATCTCGCACTCAGGATGGAGGTGAGAAAAGAAACTCACAATAGCGTTTTCTTTTCGTATATTGTATGTACAGTGCAGTGAGATGCTGTGGAGTTGCTGTGTTGTAGAGAAGCTTGTTGAGAGGAGGTCTTGTTGGTTTGAGAGCAATGGAGTAGCATGACCTTCTGTTGTTGATGTCTTTAGTTAAGATCGGAAGGAAGAAGGAAGACGTAGGAATTAGGGGGGAGAGGGGGGATAGAAGTATAGATGTAGAGTTTAAAAGAATCTGGCCTCAACCAGATCGCTGCATGAAGTTTTCCTTGTTGTTATTTCCTTAATTTATCATTGGGTCGTCAGACATTTGTTTTTTACTTTTTGTGTTTACGTTTATCTGCTTTAACTTTTTAGTTTGCATGTTTTTTTCGGTTTTCTACGTTTCTTAGCTACCTTTCTGTGACTATACAATAAAATGCACATGGTTTTAATGTTAGTAATATAGGAGAAGAAACAGTTTGTAAGGAGTGCTGCTTATAGAAGGGTTGTGTGTCGAGGTGGTTGGAGAATCTTACAAGGTTCTCTTGGAGCTGGTGGATATTTTTTTTTTTTTTTTTTTTAAGGAATGCTAGTAACACGGGAGTAGATTTTTGCAGATAAGAGTGCTAAGAGAAAGATTATTTATAAGATGGCTGGAGAGTCCTGCCAGATTCTCGTGGAGCTGGAAGAGGGATCCTATCTTTTAATAAAGAAGGAAAAGTTGGTGTAGAGCCCTGTCATGTTCTTGTGGAGCTGGCAGGTCACTCTCATCTTTTGGTGATAGATATTTTTATTTTATTGTTTTCTTTAAGGATAAGATTGTAAGGGGGTGGCCCTGCATTGTAGTTTCTTATTAGATTTGAACCATGCGTGTTCTGTTATTCTTTCGTTGTCGTTGTCCTCATTTAACCAGTTTTGGTAGGTTTCTAAGTTTAGGTCTGTTAGTTTGTTACAAATAATTTTTGCCTTTTTCTGAATTTCGACGTTTAGAGCTTGGAGGTTTGTTCAATCATATAAATGTTCGTTTGTAATGCGGTCGGTGTGTTTCGTGTTGTAAATAAATGTGAGGGCTTTGCTTTGGATTACTTGTAGGGACTTAATGCTTGTTTTGCTCAAGGCATATAGTGAAATTGGTGGGTGTCCATTGTTGATTTTACCAGTGTTGTGTATATTTTCTTTTTGTTATTTGAGCTACGGTTCCTGAATCTTTATATTTTTGCAAGTCTTGCCCTTGCGGCCCTGGTTTTATCTTTCAGAAAGTTTATATATACTCTTTTCATTAATTTTAGCCCCAGCATCTTGCCTTCTGTTTCGTATAGATAAATTTCGTCACCGACTGTTACTGGACTGGTTTTCAATTTGGCTGTATGGATGATCCTAAATTTTGCTTTGTTTGTTTTTATTTTTCACTTCTTTTCAATGTCATTTAAGTTTTTTATTGCGAGTGCTGTGTGGTGGGCGATCATATTTGTGGATTTACCTGGATATGATACAATTTGGGTTATGTCGTCAGTGAACATGACATATTAGCTGTATGCCGCTGGTGGTAGAATGCCTGCTGTATATTTTGTGTAAAGTGAGTTGGAATGTCGGACCTCTGTGTTTTCCTATTTGGATCTGGGAGGTTCTGCTGTCGAGTTAGTCACAGAATATTCTTTCTAATTTGGGAGGGAGACTTAGTTTTAATAATTTGTACTCTAGACCTAGGTGCCAGACTTTATCAAAGGCCTTAGCTACGTCTCTTAATATTATATTTACCAGATTTACCTTTCCCCTTTCTTATGCAATGATTTCGGTGACTGTAGCAATGGATGTGTGGGTGTGTTTGTCAGGCAAGAAACCAAGTTGTCGGCTGTTCCTGTTTTCGTTGCCCGTTAGAAATTTCATGGTCATGCATTTAATATTTTTTCCAGGAGTTACCCTGTTACTCCAATAGTGATATGGGTCTGTAATTTAATATTTATTTGATGTCCTTCCTTTCCTTTGGCACAAAAATCATCTTGACCTTTTTCAATGAGTCAGGGAAGTATCGCACATAAGAACATAAGAATGGAAGAAACTGCAGCGGGCCTATTAGCCCATACTATTGCTCATATATCCAACCAACCTGTGTTTGAAGCTGTCCATCGTATTCGAGTAAATAATGATGTTTCGTAACTTGCCCCATTCATCCACTACTCTATATCTAAACTAATGTTGCTTATTTTGCGCCTAAATCTAAATTTGTCTAATGTAAAACCATTGTTACGAGTTCGCTCCTGGTTGGATAGTTTGAGTACCTTCGTTATGTCCCCTTTGTTTAGCCCTGACTTCCATTTATACACCTCTATCATGTCGCCCCTCACTCTACGTCTCCCGAGGGAGTGCAAAATTACGATGCTTTAACCTGTCTCTGTACTCGAGGTTCCTAATGCCCGGGATTAGTCTTGTCATTCTCCTCTGTATTCTTTCTAGGGATTCTATATCCATTCTGTAATACGGAGACCAGAATTGAACTGCGTAATCGAAGTGAGGTCTAATAAGGGTAAGATATAGTTTCAACATGACCTGTCTAGTTTTGTAACTAGCACTCCTTTGTATGAACCCAAGTACTTTATTAGCCTTGTTTCGAGCAAATACATATTATTTACTTGGCTTAAGATTCCTACTTATTATTACTCCAAAATAATTCTCACATTCAGATTTCTCTATAACATCGTTGTTCTTCTGATATCTGGTTTCTCTGTTTACATCTCCTGGACAAAGTAGTTTACATTTGTCCACATTGAATTTCATCTGCCATCTTTCAGACCATTCGAAATTATTTTTTAAAGCCTCCGTAGTTTTGCGGAGTCCTCGTCAGATTAAATTACACGCCCTATTTTAGTGTCATCAGCAAATTTACTTATGTTGCTGTCTACGCCGATATCTATGTCGTATATGTATATAATAAATAATAACGGTCCAATCGGATTTAGTGCCATTAATGTTCACTCGCTGTCTTCTGTCCTGTAACCACGAACAAACCCATTTTAGAATATCTCCTCCAATGCCATGAGCCTCCACTTTTCTCATTAGTCAGTGGGGGACTCTGTCGAAGGCTTTACAAAAGTCAAGATATACCACATCATAGTAGTGCCCCCCGTCAATTGATTCGAAAACAGCTGAAAAGAATGCTAATAGATTAGTTAGACATGAACACCCGCTTGTGAAGCCATGTTGGGAATCATTGATCAACTTAAGAGCATAAGAACATAAGAATGGAGGAAAGTGCAGTGGGCCTATTGGCCCATACTGAGCAGTCTCGTTTACACCCAAACCCTATTGCTCATATACGCATCCAACCTATGTTTGAAGCTATTCAGCGTATTCGAGTTAATGATGATATTTGGTAACTTGTTCCATTCATCCACTACTCTGTTTCCAAACCAGTGTTTACCTATTTCAAGCCTAAATCTAAAATTGTCTAATTTAAAACCATTGTTACGAGTTCGTTCCTGGTTGGGTAGTTTGAGTACCTTTGTAATGTCCCCTTTGTTTAGCCCAGACTTCCACTTATACACCTCTATCAGGTCGCCCCTCGCTCTACGTCTCTCGAGGGAGTGCAAATTAAGATGCTTTAACCTGTCTCTATACTCAAGGTTCCTAATGCCCGGGATTAGTCTTGTCATCTCCTCTGAACTCTTTCCAATGATTCCATATCCATTCTGTAATACGGTGACCAGAACTGAACTGCGTAATCCAGGTGTGGTCGCACAAGAGCAAGATACAGTTTTAGGATGACCTCGCTAGTCTTGTAACTAACACTCCTTTGTATGAACCCAAGTACTTTATCAGCCTTGTTACGAGCAAAAACACATTGTTTACTTGGCTTAAGGTTCCTACTTATCATTACTCCTAAATCTCTCTTGCAGTCAGATTTCTCTATGGCATCGTTGTTCATCTGGTATCTGGTTTCCCTTTTTACATCTCCTATACTGAGTACTTTACATTTGTCCATGTTGAATTTCATCTGCCATTTTTCAGACCATTCGAAAAATTTGTTTAGATCTTCCTGTAGTTTTGCTGAGTCCTCGTAAGATTTAATAACACGTCCTATTTTAGTGTCATCAGCAAATTTACTTATGTTGCTGTCTATGCCGATATCTATGTCGTTTGTGCATATAATAAATAATAATGGTCCAAGTACTGAGCCTTGGGGAACTCCACTTGTGACGTTGCTCCAATGGGACTTAGTGCCGTTAATGCTCACTCGCTGTTTCCTGTCCTGTAACCACGCCCTAATCCATTTAAGGATGTTACCTTTGACGCCATGAGCTTCTACCTTTCTAATTAATCTTTCGTGGGGGACTCTGTCGAAGGCTTTGCTAAAGTCGAGATATACCACATCATAATTGTGCCCCTCGTCCACCGATTCGAAAACTGATGAAAAGAATGTTTATAGATTAGTTAGACAAGAACGTCCGCTTGTGAAGCCATGCTGGCAATCATTGATCAATTGGTGCTTCTCCAGGTGATTTCGAATAGAGTTTGAAATGATTGCTTCCAGTAATTTGCCTACTATTGATGTTAGACTGATTGGGCGGTAGTTAGAGAATAGTGATCTATCCCCCTTCTTGAAAATCGGTATTACATTCCCTATCCTCCAGGATTCTGGTACTACACCTGTTTTTAAGGACATGTTAAACAACTTTGCTAAGGGCATACAAAGCTCTTCCTTACATTCCTTTAATACTCTGGCAAATATCTCATCAGGACCAGTTGACTTATTAGGCTTTAGTTTGTCTATTTGCTTACTAACATCATTACTAGTCACTACTATCTCGCTTAATTTGTTTTCTTCACTATCTCTGAATAAAGTCGGTGCCTCGGGTATCATGTTTAAATTTTCGGTGGTGAAAACTGCTGAAAAATATTTATTCAAATTATTGCTCATTTCTCCGTCGCTATCAGTGAGCTCGCCAGTATCTGACCGTATTGGTCCAATCTTTTCTCGTGTTATAGTTTGATACATTTGGTTTAATCCTTTGGGGTTTGTCTTCGCCTCCCTTGCTATCCTTACCTCATTATTCCTCTTGGCTTTCCTTATCTCGGTTTTAACCCTACTCGCCAATATCTTATAATAATCCTGGAGGTAAATTTCGACACGCTTTATCCTTCTACCTATAGCCTTCCTTTGGCCAATGATGTTCTTAAATAATTATTTATCCATTTAGGGTCATTGTTGTCCGATCTGTGTTTTTTGTATGGTATGTTATGCCTTTGTGCATTAAGTAACTCAATATTTAAATTGTCGTGGAACTCGGCAGTCTCAGATGTCGTTATCAGGTCGGAGTCATCTGTCAGGTTCACGGCCAAGCGCGACACCCCCTCTCTCAGCTGCCTCTTTAAACTGTCAAAGTTTGCCCTTCTGAAATCTGGTACTTTAGTGGAATTTTCCTTACGTCTGCCCTGAAAATCTAACTGGAATCGAATTTCTTTGTTATAGCTGTTGGCCAGTTCGTTCCCTACCTCGACATTGCCAATGAGGTTTTTTCTGTTCGACAGAACTAAATCGAGTATATTATTACCCCGTGTGGGTTCGGTTATATGTTGACTTAGGAAACAGTCCTGGATCGTCTCGAGAAAATCCTCTGATTCTGAGTTACCCGTAAGGTCAGTCCAATCTATTTGGCCAAGGTTAAAGTCGCCTACTATACAGACTTTGTTGTGTATGGAAGCCCTGCGCATTTCATCCCAGATAAGTCTCTCATTGACTCTATCAAGATTGGGAGGTCTATATATTACTCCTGTGATTAATATTTCCCTACCGTCGCTTAATTCTATCCAAATTGTTTCTGTATTCCGCTCAGTTTTTATTTCCTTATTTATTTCACTCTTCAGATTATCCCTAACATAGATTGCTACTCCGCCTCCTTTCCTGGTTTGCCTATCGGTATGGAACAATTTGTAACCCGCAATTTGGTATTCGACCGGCAACTCGCGTGAGTCTAGATTGATCCATGTTTCAGTGAATGCTATTATATCGATTTTTTCGGTACATACAAAGGCCCTAATATCATCCATTTTGTTTCTCATACCTCTACTGTTCGCATAGTAGACATTTAAATTAGTAGTGTTCTGAGTCCTCCCTTTACCGCTTTTAGTTTTAAACTCCCTGTTTAATTTAGTTTTGTCATCATTCCTAACACCATTTCCCTGTAATCTTTTACTTTGTTTACCCGCTCCCACTGCAGTTTACCCCACCCCCGTGCCCGTATGTTCCCCTAGCAGTTTAAAGACTTCGATATCCTTTGAACTGTCCCCTCTAGAGACCCAGCCAGGGTTGCCACCCCATCCCGAGACAGGTGCATCCCATACCCTAGCATAAAGGTCCCTTCTGCCGTAGAAGTTGTCAATGAATGGGACTGATATTGACTTGCAATATCTGTCAAGACAGTCGTTGACACCAGCCGCCCTTGACAACCATTCAAAGCCAACTCTCCTTCTAGGCAGGACACAGCATATGATAGGGATCCCACCCTTAGACCTAATACGATCTATAGCTGCCTTGAACTTAATAAGAAGCTCCTCGCTCCGACACCGGCCAAAATCATTGCCTCCTGCACTGAGGCAGATAATGGGTTTGTTCCCATTACCAGACAAGATATTGTCCATCCTCTCAATTATATCCCCCACCCCAGCTCCTGGCAAACACACCCTCATCCTATTTTTGTTTTTACCACAAAAGGCCCTGTCCATGTACCTTACCTGTGAGTCACCAACAATTAAAGTTTTTATAATTTCCTTGTCATCCCTGTCCCTGACTGTACTAACGTCCAATTCGTCTATCAAGGGACTGAACGGGTTGGTACACTTAGCTGTTGTTGTCGTATCCTTGGTATACTTCTTCACCACCAGTTTGGTCCTCCCACTACTCACAACCTTCCACTCGCTTGAGTTTTCGTCAGACACTGGCTTTCCCTGTCCAGCCTTCCCTTTAACCTCACCAGCTCTTCCTTTAATTTCAGGTTCTCCAACGTGGCCCTCTCAATTTCTTCCTTGGCCCTCGCCAATTCTTCCATGGTCCACTCCAGTTTGGTCAACAAACTCACATACCCAAGACAGCACATAGCACTGGCCATATCTGATAACTATCCCTCGGGAACTAACCCTGCCGTGACCTTTCCCCTAGTGAGGTCAGAATACAACTTGTGCTTCTCCAGGTGATTTCGAATAGAGTATGAAATTATTGCTTCCAGTAATTTGTCTACAATTGATGTTAAGCTGATTGGATGGTAGTTAGAGGATAGTGATCTAATCCCTTCTTGAAAATCGGTATTACATTCGCTATCCCCAGGATTCTGGAACTACACCCGTTTTTAAGGACATGTTAAACAATTTTGTTAAGGGCATACTAAGCTTTTCCTTACATTCCTTTAATACTCTGGCAAATATCTCAGTGACACCTGGTGACTTATTCGGCTTTAACTTGTGTATTTGCTTACTAACGTCGTTACCAGTCACTACTATCTCGCTTAAACTATTTTCTTGACTACCTCTGCATATAGTCGGTGCCTCGGGTATCATGTTCAAATAATCGTTGGTGAAAACTGTTGAAAAATATTTATTCAGATTATTGCTTATTTCACCGTCGTCATCAGCTAGCTCGCTAGTATCTCACTGTATTGGTCCAATCTTAAAAAACATAAGAACATAAGAATGGAGGAAACTGCAGCGGGCCTATTCGCCCATACTGGGCAGTTCCATTTACACTTAATCCCTATCGCTCATATATCCATCCAACCTATGTTTGAAGCTATCCATCGTAATTGAGTCAATAATGATATTTGGTAACTTGTTCCATTCATCCACTACTCTATTTCCAAACCAATGTTTACCTATTTCGCGCCTAAATCTAAATTTGTCTAATTTAAAACCATTGTTACGAGTTTGCTCCGGGTTGAATAGTTTGAGTACCTTTGTTATGTCCCCTTTGTTCATCCCGGACTTCTATATATACACCTCTATCATATCGCCCCTCACTCTACGTCTCTCCAGGGAGTGCATATAAAGATGCTTTAACCTGTCTCTGTTCCCTAATGCCCGGGATTAGTTTTGTGATTCTCCTCTAAATTGTTTCTAGGGATTTTATATCCATTCTGTAATACGGTGACCAGAATTTAACTCTGTAACCCAAATGAGGTCTCACAAGCTAAATATATAGTTCCAGGATGATCTTCCTTGTTTTGTAACTAACACTCCTTTGTATGAACCCAAGTACTTTATTAGCCGTGTTTCGAGCAAATACACATTGTTTACTTGGCTTAAGAATCCTTCTTATTATTACTTCTAAATTTCACTCACATTCGGATTTCTCTATAACATCGATATTCATCTGATATCTGGTTTTACTGTTTACATCTCCGGGAGTGAGTACTTCACATTTGTACATACTGAATTTCATCTGCCCTATTTTAGTGTTATCAGCAAATTTACTTATGTTGCTGTCTACGCCGATATCTATGTCGTTTATGTATATAATAAATAATAATGGTGCGAGTGCTGAGCCTTGGGGAATTCCATTTCTTCTCCTGTAAGCACGCCCTAATCCATTTTAGAATATCTCCTTTAATGCCATGAGCCTCCACTTTTCTTATGTCTTTCATGAGGCACTCTGTCAAAGGCTTTGCTAAAGTCGAGATATACCACATCATAATTATGCCCCTCGTCTACCGGTGAGAATTTTTTTAATAGATCAGTTAAGACATGAACGCCCACTTGCGAAGCCATGTTGCGAATCGTTGATTAACTTGTCTTCCTGCAGGTGATGCCAAATAAGTTTGAAACGATTGCTTCCAGTAATTTGCCTACAAATGATGTTAGACTGATTGGTCGGTAGTTAGAGGATAGTGATCTATCTCCCTTCTTGATAATTGGTATTACATTCGCTATCCTCCAGGATTCTGGTACTACACCCGTTTTTAAGGACATGTTAAACAAATTTGCTAAGGGCATACTAATCTCTTCCTTTAATGCTCTAGCAAATATCTCATCGGGATCTGGTGACTTATTAGGCTTTAGTTTGTCTATTTACTTACTAACATCGATACTCTTCACTAATATCTCGCTAAATATACTTCTTCACTATCTCTGTATAGAGTCGGTGCCTCGGGTATCATGTTTAAATTTTCGGTGGTGAAAACTGTTGAAAAATATTTATTCATATTATTGCTAATTTCTCAGTCGTTATCAGTTAGCTCGCCGGTATCTGACTGTATTGGTCCAATCTTTTCTCTTGTTTTAGTTTGATAGAATCCCTTGGGGTTTGACTTCGCATTCCTTGTTATCTTCAGTTCATTATTACTCTTTGCTTTTCTTATCTCGGTCTTGACCCTACCGGCAAATACCTTATAATAATCTCGGAGCAGGCGTGGAGAGTGGTTGTCTTCAAGGGGACTAGGGTCAGACTCAGGAAAGCTGACCAGGGTGTGGAGTGCAGTAACCCCAACCAGGTGTTGGAGGAAGCTGGCGGGGAAGAGAAGAGGCAGGATGGTGTGATGCAAGAAGAGGAAAGGCAGTTGTACAAACCCTGCCCATAGGTAAGGTCGTGGTAGTTGGGGGCAGCCAGGTAAGGTTCTTAGATTGGACTTTTTGTGCAAGAGATATGAAACGTAGGACTAGGGTGTGTTTTCCTGGGGCTGGGATAGGGCATGTAGCTGAGAGGATAGATAGTGTTTTGTCAGTAGTGTGTCTTAGTTTGGGAGGAAACGACATAGGAAAGGTTAGGAGTGAGGAACTTTTCAAGAGGTACAGGGAGGCGCTGGGGAAGATTAGAGATAGGGAAAGGATCCCGATAGTATGTGGTGTCTTGCCTAGAAGAGGGGTTGGTCGTGAATGGCTGTCCAGGGCAATTGCTATAAATTGCCGACTGGAAAAACATTGTGCAACCAATGGTTGGGCATTCATTGATAGCTGGCAACGATTCTATGGCAACCACTACCTGTACAGTCATGACGGAGTACACTTGTATCGTGCGGGGGTAAAGACGTTGTCTGCATCCCTGGAGCGTGAAATTGTCACTCCTAAGGAGGGGTTCTGCCAGTACAGAGAGGTCGGGGAAAGTGGGAGTCAAAAAACAAGCAGGTCCTGGGTAGTAAAATTGGTTAATCAGGATAAGGGGTAAAACATTACCAGGGAAGGGTAGGTTTAAATGTATACTATACAAATAGTAGGAGCGTTAGAAATAAAATAGACTTGCTGAGAGCGGTTGTATGTACCGAGAATGTAGACGTCATAGCAATCACCGAAACTTGGATGAATCTGGCGAGCAAATTTTTTTTATCAGAGTGCCACATTGAAGGGTACAACCTTTTTCACAAGGACAGGGAAGGTAGGAAGGGGGAGGGGTCGCACTCTTCGTCAAGGATACATTAAAATACTGTATTAATAATTCAATAATGGGTGAAATAGGAACAGAGTGTGTATGGGTAGAAATCACGGAAGGAAGAGAAAAACTAATTATGGGAGTGTTTTAAAGGCCCCCAAGTCTTGGGAAAGAAGAAGCTCAGCCCATATGGCAGGAATTGAGTAGGGCAGCAAAATATAACAACCTGTGCATTATGGGGGATTTCAACTTCATAAATATTGACTGGAACAACATTGTAGGTGACAATGAATCTGAAGACTTCCTAGATGCAGTACAGGACAATTTTTTGAAACAACTAATTACAGAACCTACTAGAGGTGACAATATATTAGACCTAGTATTAACAAATAATGAAAATATTATCAGAGATATCACAGGAGGGGAAGAGCTAGGTAACAGTGATCACAGAGAAATCAGGTTCACCCAAAATTGGGAAACGATAAACAATGACAATGTGGTCAGAGTCCCAAACTTTCGGTTGGCGGATTATCAGGGGTTAAGAAGGTACCTAGGTGAGGTCACCTGGGAACAGTCACGTCAGTCCCCAGTAGGAAGGGGTGAGGTCATAGATGACACAACAATTGATCATGACTATAATAAAATTCACAAGTATACTACATAAAGCACAAGAACAAAATATACCATACAGAAAAATTAGGTCAAATAAGAATGAGCCAAGGTGGACGACCAGAAAACTTAAACATGACATAGGAATAAAGAAAGGAATTTATAAGAAATTAAAGGGAGGGGAGGAGCAGCTCAGAAATAGGTATAATGAGCTATCTAGGAATGCTAAGAAAAATGTATGGAAAGCAAAGAGAGACTATGAAATTAAAATAGCAAGAGAATTCAAGGCGAATCCCAAGGGATTTTTTCAGGTATATAGAACAATGGTCAAGGACAAAGTTGGGCGTTTAAGGTCAGGGAGGGGGGGGGGGAAGTGATAAATGGCAGTGAAGAAATAAGCAAAACATTAAACAGCTACTTCTTATCAGTTTTCACAGAAGAAATTCGTGAGGAAATTCCAGAAGTGGAACCGATATTTAGGGGAAAGGAAGAAGAGAAATTATAGAATATCACTATCGGAAAAGAGGATGTTCTTAAGAGAATATATAAACTAAAGAAGACAAAATCTCCAGGGCTGGATGAAATTTTCCCTCGAGTCTTGAAAGAGTGTAGGGAACAGATTAGTGGACCCCTCGTAAATTTATTTACAAAGTCATTAGACACGGGAGTTGTGCCAGACTTGTGGAAACAGGCATATGTAGTACCCATATTCAAAAAGGGAGAGAGAGCTTCAGCGTCAAATTACCAGCCGATCAGTTTGACGTCAGTAGTGGGGAAATTTCTTGAATCCATTATAGCAGATAGCATCCGATCACATTTAGAGAAAAGCAAATTCATCTTCGACTCTCAACATGGGTTTACAAAGGGGAAATCTTGTCTAACAAATCTGCTGACTTTTTTAGGAAAGTCTTCGTGGTAAAAGATAATGACGAAAATTACGAAGTTATTTACTTAGACTTTAACAAAGCATTTGACAGAGTACTGCATCAGAGACTTCTGAGAAAAGGTAAAGCTCATGGTATCGAGGGGAAAGTTTTAAATTGGATAAAATCATGGCTCACCGATAGAACGCAGAGGGTCAGCGTAGATGGTGTTAAATCTGAGTGGGGCTGTGTAACCAGTGGGGTTCCCCAGGGGTCAGTATTAGGCCCACTCTTGTTCATAATCTACATAAACGATATAGATACTGGGATCAGCAGTGACAAAAGCCAGTTTGCGGATGACACCAAAATGAGCCGGCAGATTAATTCAGGGGAGGATGCAAATACGCTACAGGAGGATCTAAATAAACTGCAGGGGTGGTCTGAAAAATGGCAAATGAAATTCAACACCAGCAAGTGCAGCAGACTTAATATTGGAAGATCAATACTGCCAATTTATACAGCCTTAACAACATCAACCTAGAGAAGTCGACTTGTGAAAGAGATTTAGGGGTACTGTAAGCCCGGACCTACGGCCTAGAAAACAGTGCGTTAATGTTCGAAATAAGGCAAATAGAGTATTAGGTTTTATATCTAGAAGTGTAAGCAATAAGAGTGCATAGGTCTTATTGCAACTATATCTTGCGCTAGTCAGGCCGCACCTCAATTATGCGGTTCAGTTCTGGTGCCCTTATTATAGAATGGATATCAATTCACTAGAGTCGGTGCAGCGAAGAATGACGAAAATGATTCCGGGACTTAGAAACCTTACATATCAGGAATAGGTTAAAGAAACTAAACTTGCATTCCCTAGAAAGACGAAGAGTGCGGGGAGATATGATAGAAGTGTTTAAGTGGGTGAAGGGAATCAATAAGGGCGATATAGATAAAGTTCTTATAATATCCAAACAGAATAGGACTCGTAGCAACGGATTTAAGTTGGATGAGTTCAGGTTTATGAGGGAGATAGGAAAGCAACTGGTTCACAAATAGGGTGGTGGACGAGTGGAACAAGCTTAGCAACTTTGTAGTAAGTGCTGGAACGCTGGAAAGTTTTAAAAGGAGGTTAGATAGATTCATGGATGATAGAGAGTGGTAGTAACTCTCGACAGGAGCTGCCATGCGCAGGCCAACCGGCCTATTACAGAATCCTTATTTTCTTATGTTTTTCTTATGTTCTTATGTAAATTATTCCATACCGATAGGCAGATTAGGAGAGTAGGCGGAGTGGCAATCCACGTCAGGGATAATTTGAAGTGTGACATAAATAAGGAAATAAAAACTGAATTGCAAACAGAAACTATTTGAAAATAATTAATCGATGGTTGGGCAAAATTAATAGCAGAAGTAATATATAGACCTCCTAATCTAGATAGAGTTAATGAGCGACTTATTTGGGATGAAATGCGCAGGGAATTCAGGCATAGCAAAGTCTGTATAGTAGGCGATTTTAACTTTAGACAAATAGATTGGATCGACCTTACAGGTAACTCAGATAAGAGGATTTTCTTGAAACAGTTCAGGACTGTTTCCTAAGTCAACATATAATCGAATCCACCAGGGATAATAATATACTCGATTTAGTTCTGTCAAACAGAGAAAAACCTCATTAGTAATGTCGAGGTAGGGAATGAACTTGTCTACAGCGATCACAAAGAAATAAGTTTTCAATTAAATTTAATGACAGTCACGAGGAAAATTCCATTAAAGTCCCAGATTTCAGAATGGCAAACTCTGATCGGTTGAAAAGGCAGCTGAGAGAAGGGGTATCACGTTTTGTGATGGATTACATGATTTCACATGAGGTGACATCATACAATGTACCCACAGAGGGCGACATCACTTTACCTGGAGACCTGACAACGATATCCTCACAAAATATGACGGTTGAGGATGACCTGATCACGAGATTTGAGGTTGACGAGTTCCACAACTATGCAAATAATGAGTTATTTAATGCACAAAGGCAGAATATACCATACAGAAAACTCGAATCAGACAACAATAACCCTAAATGGATAAATTATTATTCAAAGATTATTATTGGACAAGGGAAGGCTATAGTTAGAAGAAAAATCATGGTAAAGTTTACCTCCGAGATTATTATAAGGTATTGGCCAGTAGGGATAAGACCGAGATAAGAAAAGTAAAAAGGGATAATGAACTAAAAGTAGCAAAGGAGGCGAAGTCAAACCCCACGGGATTGCTTCAAGTGTATACAACGAAAACACAAGAAAAGATTGGACCAAAACAGTCAGTTACGAGCGAGCTAACTGATACAGACGGACTGACCTGACTGTTCCCTGGCGACCTCACCTACGTACCTTCTTAACCCCTCATAATCCGCTGATCATAAGTCTGGGACTCTGACCATATTGTCATTGTTTTTCGTTTCCCAATTTAGGGTGAACCTGATTTCTCCGTGTTCACTGTTTCCTAGTTCTTCTCCTACTGTGATATATCTGATAATATTTTCTTTATTTGTTAATACTGGGTCTAATATATTGTCACCTCTAGTAGGTTCTGTAATTAGTTGTTTTAAAAAATTGTCCTGTACTGCATCTAGGAAGTCTTCAGATTCATAGTCACCAACAATGTTGTCCCAGTCAATATTTCTGAATTTGAAATCCCCCATAATGCATAAGTTGTTGTATTTTGCTGCCCTATTCATTTCCTGCCAATTAGGCTGAGCTGCTTCTTTGCCAAGACTTGGGAGTCTGTAAATCACTCCCATAATTAGTTTTTCTCTTCCTTCCGCAATTTCTACCTATACAGATTTGGTTACTATTTCACCCATTATAGAATTATTAATACAACATTTTAATGTATCCCTGACGAGGAGTGAGACCCCTCCCCCGTTCCTACCTTCCCTGTCCCTGTGAAAAAGGTTGTACCCTTCTATGTCGTACTGTGATAAAAGGTTCTTCCTCGCCAGATTCATCCAGGTTTCGGTGATTGCTATGAAGTCTACATTCTCGGTACATACAACCGCTCTAAGCAAGTTTATTTTATTTTTAACGCTCATACTGTTTGTATTGTATACATTTAAACCTACCCTTCCCTGCTCCTGTTTTACCCCTTGTCCTGAGTAACCAATTTTACTCCCCAGGACCTGCTTGTTTTAGGACTCCCACTTACCCTGACCTCTCTGTACTTGCAAAACCCTTCCTTTGGAGTGACAATTTCACGTTCCAGGGATGCAGACAACGTCTTTACCTCTGCGTGAGACAAGTGTACTCGGTCATGACTGTACTGGTAGTCGTTGCCATAGAATGGTTGCCAGTTATCAATGAATGCCCAACCATTGTTTGCACAATGTTTTTCCAGTCGGCAATTTATAGCAATTTCCCTGAACAGCCATTCACCGTCATGTCCTCTTCTAGTCAAGATATCACATACTATCGAGATCCCTCCCCGATCTCTAATCTTCCCCAGCGCCTCCCTATACCTCTTAAAAAGTTCCTCACTCCTAACCTTTCCTATGTTGTTACCTCCTACACTAAGACACACTACTGGCTTGGTACCCTCCCCTGATAAAACCCTATCTATCCTCTCAGCTACATGCCCTATTCCAGCCCCAGGAAAACACACCCTAGTCCTACGTTTCCCATCTCTTGCACAAAAAGTCCTATCTAAGAACCTCACCTGGCTGTCCCCAACTACCACGACCTTACCATTGGGCAGGGTTTGAACAACTGCCCTTTTCTCTCCTGGCACCACACCGTCCTGCCTCTTCTATTCCTCGCCAGCTTCCTCCAACACTTGGTAGGGGTTACTGCACTCCACACCCTGGTCAGCTTTCTTGAGTCTGACTCTAGTCCCCTTGGAGACAATCACTCTCCACCCCTGCTCCTCCTGACCCTCATTCGAAGGTGTCCTGATAGGCGAGACACCTACCTAAAGGAGTTCAGTCCTGAGGGTTTCGTTCTCCCCCTTTAAAACGTCTATCTCTCTCCTCAACTGCTCCAGCTGACTTAACAGAGTGGCCAGAAGGTCATCTTTCCTCACACACCGTCCCTCTTCCCCCACAACACAACGATCCACGGCGGTCATTTTCTATGGTCACTAACACGAGCACTTACGGGCACGTCCTTCTCCAAGCTAGGTCAGGGGTTGTTTAAGGAAGAGCTTTGTATGCCCTTAGCAAATTTGTTTAACATGTTCTTGTAAACGGGTGTAGTATCAAAATCATAGAGGATATCGAATATAATAACAATTTTCAAGAAGGGAGATAGATCATTATCCTCTTACTACCGTCCAATCTGCTTAACATCAATTGTAGGCAAATTACTGGAAGCAATAATTTCAAACTCTATTCGAAATCCCCTGGAGAAGAACAAATTGATAAATGATTTCCAACATGGCTTCACAAGCTGGCGTTTATGTCTAACTAATCTATTAACATTGTTTTCAGCTGTTTTCGAATTAGTGGACGAGGGGCACGAATATGATGTGGTATATCTTGACATTAGCAAAGCTTTCGACAGAGTCCCCCACGAAAGACTAATAAGAAAAGTGGAGGCTTACGGCATTGGAGAAGATATTCTAAAATGGATTAGGGCGTGGTTACAGGACAGGAAATAGCGAGTGAGCATTAACGGCACTAAATCTGATTGGAGTAAAGTCACTAGTGGAGTACCCCAAGGCTCAGTACTTGGACCATTATTATCTATTATATACATAAACCACATGGATATCGGCATAAACAGCAACATAAGTAAATTTGCTGATGACACTAAAATGGGGCGTGTAATTAAATCTGACGAGGACTCCGCATAAATTACGGAGGATCTAAGCAAGGTTTTCGAATGGTTTGAAAAATGGCCGATGAAATTCAATATTGACAAAAGTAAAGTACTTAGTCTCGGAGATGTAAACAGAAAACCAGACATCAGATGGACAACGATGTTAAAGAGAAATCCGAATGTGAGAAATATTGAGGAGTAATGATAAGTAGGAATCTTAAGCCAAGTAAACAATGTGTAATTGTTCGAAACAATGCTAATAAAGTACTTGGGTTCATACAAAGGAATGTTAGTTACAAGACTAGAGAGGTCATCCTAAAACTATACCTTGCAGTTGTGAGATCTCACTTGGGTTAAGCAGTTCAAATCGGGTCACATTAATACAAAATGGATATGGAATCCCCAGATAGAATTCAGAGGAGAATGACAAGACTAATCCAGAACATTAAGAACCTTGAGTACAGAGACAGGTTAAAGCATCTTAATTTGCACTCCCTCGAGAGACGTAGAGTGAGGGGCGATATGATAGAGGTGTATAAATGGAAGTCAGGGCTAAACAAAGAGGACAAAGGTACTCAAACTATCCAACCAGGAGCGAACTCGTAACAAGTGGTTTTAAATTAGACAAATTTAGATTTAGGCGTGAAATACTGTCGGTAAGCGTTTGTTTGAAAATAGAGTAGTGGATGAATGGAACAAGTTACCAAACATCGTCATTAACTCGAATACCCTGGATTTCTTCAAAAATAGGTTGGATGAATATATGAGCAATAGGGGTTGGGTGTAAATGGGATTGCCCAGTATGGGCTGTTAGGTTCTGAATAATAAGTTCTATATACAGGAGAGAAGACAAACACCTGTATAGTTTTGTAGGTTCGGTTTACTGGATAAGAGTATGTACACAAAGGGGAGCAGCACTCTCCCCGGCTAGGCTCCTGATCAACTGCTATAGACGACGTATGGCAAGTGATACATTAGCAGCTTCCATAAGTCGCCAGGCACATTAATTAAGCATGTGGGATATGGTAATAACATTGCCACACGCTGCTAGCTAGGCTGAATAAATAATACATAAATGGAGCACATTCATAATATACATATATAATATATAATCCAGCATACATAATATACATACACCTCCCTCCCCCCTATACGCTCATAGCAAAGTCTTGAGCGGACCTTTTCTTTTGGATCCGTTCTGAGCGTCGAGGGACTTCATCACTGGGAAGGGTATGGGACTCAACACTGGTGGCGGGGCCAGCAGAAGGCATTGTTACGGGGCGGAGAAAACGGCGGTTCCTCCACCACACACGACCACTGGGTAACCGCACCTGGTAGTCCCGTGACCTGCCGAGACCCATGACTACGCCTACTTTGTCCCAACGTAGGGAGGTCGGGCCCTGAACACGGACTTGGGTGCCGACACTCAACCTGGGGAGAGAGCGGGCGTGGTCGTTGTAGAGGGCGACGACGTCCTGAACACGTTCGGCGGCTCGGCGATCACAATCCTCTGTCTTGGCCTGCCACTCCTTGGAGAAGGATTGAGGGTGAGCAGGGACACAAGAACGAAGGGGGCGTCCATACAAAACCTGGGCAGGGGAGCGTCCGGTGTAGTTAGGTGTGTTGCGGAGTTCAAGAAGACCCCTGTCGAAGGCCTCGCAGTCAATGTTCCCAGAAGGGGCCACCTTAAGGATGAGGTGCTTCAGGGATTTGACAGCAGCCTCAGCGTGGCCGTTGGACTGCGGGTAATGGGGCGATGACAACACATGCCGGACTCCCCATCGGTCAAGGAACACAGCAAAGTCCCGGCTTGTGAACTGAGGCCCTCCGTCGGTTCGCAGGCGTACAGGAACGCCCACGTCATGGAAGTAGTGGTGGAACTTGCTGATGGTGGCGGCAGACGTCGTGTCATTACCGCACTTAATGACAACCGGCCAACCAGAGAGACGGTCGACAATATGGAGGAAGGACTTTCCTGACACATAGAAAAAGTCGGCCGACACAGACTCAAAGGGGCGGGTGGGGTTGTCGTCACTCATGAAGGGTTCCTGCTGCTGGCTGGGTTGTAATACTTGGCAGGGCTCGCACGCACGGACGACATTGGAGATGTCGGAGTTGATGCCGGGCCAGAACACAGTCTGTCGTGCACGTCGTTTGGTGGCCTCAGCTCCACGGTGACTGTCGTGAAGGCGAGCCAAGGCGTGGGGACGTGATGCAGCAGGGACAACTACACGTGCTCCGTACAGAACAAGGTCTCCGTCGCAGTAGAGTTCATCGCGGAGTTTCCAATACGGGAGCAGGGTGTTGTGAAGATTGTAGCGGTTGCTAGGAAATCCATTCCTCACACACTCGACAAGTCGGACGTAGGAAGGGTCGTCTCGGGCCGCTGTTCGAAGGTCCTCCATTGCCTTGTCGTCATCTGGTGACAGGTCCGAACGAAGGGATTGGACGGCATGGAGAGTGACCACAGTCCTGACGGAGAGAGCGAGGTCGGCGTCGAGCACATGATCTTCTGGAGTAGGGCGGCTGACAGGAGAGCGGGATAAGGCATCAGGGATGCAGAGCTCCTTGCCAGCACGCCACACTGCAGTGAAGATGTACGCCGAGAGCTTCTCTTTCAGACGCTGGAGGCGAGGGTTCTCAACGGCGTCTAGCGTGTAGTGGTTGAGGATCGGGACAAGCGGGCGATGGTCGGTCACTAGGTGAAAGTGTTGCAGGCCTATGAGGTAAAACCTGCACTTGGACATCGCCCAAACCACAGCCAACAGCTCCAACTCAATAGTGGCGTAGCGCGTCTCAGTGTCAGAGAGGAAACGCGAGCCACACTGGACGAGCCGGAACTGCCCTCCACCATGATCCTGCAGTAGGGCGTATCCCACGCCATACAAGCGTGAGGCATCTGTCTGCAGAACTGTCGGCAAGGCTGGGTCAAACGTGGCGAGTACAGGTGACGAGACAGGGCCTGTTTCACTTGCTGGAAGGCCTTGTCGTGGTAGGGGGTCCACAGGAATGTCCTCTTGGGGCTCATCAGGGGGCGAAGTGGTTGAGCAGCTGCGGAGATGTCCGACGAAAACTCTGCTAACTGGTTGACGAGACCGATGAAGGACCTCAAGTCGGTCAGGTTAGCAGGGGTGGGAAAATCCGTGATGGCGCGGACCTTTTCCGGGTCAGCTGCGATACCATTCCCTGAGAGGGTGTACCCACAAAAGTCAACTGAAGAGCTGGCCAGAACAAACTTGTCGGCATTTAGGGTAATGCCGTGCTTCCGGCACCTGTTGAGTACCTCGTAGATACGGCAGAGGTGATCCATGTAATCCTCATCGTACACGAGTATGTCGTCGACCACTTTCACGCAGTTTGCCAGACCTTGTAGAGCCATATCACCTCGAAGACAGAAAGCGTCTCCTGTAGCGGCGAATCCCATGGGGCCACGGCAATAACTGTAACGTCCATGCGGGGTGATGAAAGTTGTGAGTGGTCGGTCTTCTTCAGCAAGCTCTCTCTGCCAGTATCCACACAGGGCGTCCATCGTCGTGAAGAAGCGCGCCTTCGGGTTCACACTGCGTATAGCTGCAAAGGGCGTGGGAGAAGGGTGCGCAGGACGAGACACCTGGTTGTTGAGCTTGGAAAGGTCAGTGGTGATCCGAACACCACCTTTAGGTTTTGCGACGACAACCATCGGGTGACACCATGGAGACGGGTCATCGCCGGGTGGTGCAATAATTTCTTGGGCGACCATGGAGTCCAGCTAGTTTTAGACCGCCTCGCGGAAGGCCAGGGGAACCAGTCGAGGGATGTAAATAGCGAAGGGCTTCGAGTCGTCCCTCAGGTGGATCCTCATGGGGGGACCTGCCATCTTCTTGAGAGGCTTGGATTCCAGAGCGGACTTGGTCACCAGAACGTCGCTCAATTCCTTCAGGAAGTACTTCCGAGCATCCGAAGGAGAGGTGTCACTGGCAAGAGGCAGGGGTAGGGCGGCACCAGGGTCGTTGCTGCTCCCTTTTTGCACCCTGTTGGCGTGTTTTACCTCAAGAATAGGTTTGGGGAAGTCCTGGGAGATGATGGCCAACTCCTGACAATGTCTGTAGGACAGCAAAGGAGTCTGGACACCGTTATGCACATCAATCCAGGCTTGACACGACCTGTTGCCAAAGGTGACTTGTGCTTGGAGTGAACTCAGGGCCGGGGTCATCTGTGAACCATCTGCCATAAAGCGGAGATCCTTGGGGGGCGGTCCTAGATCACTTGGGGAGAGCCCCAAGCATTGCAAATGCTGGGGACCGATGACTGTAGCATCAGCGCCGGTGTCGGGCAACATCTGAAGACGGGATGACGCACTGCGGTAGGTCACAATGACAGTGATGTACTGGGGGACTTTGGTCCTGGGACGCGGGGGGGAGCACACATTCCTAATGTGGCTCGAGCGTTGTCAAGAGTCGTCGTGCCTCTGATTGGAAGACTGTGGGCGGCCCTCTCTGGTGGAAGGGGGCTGAAGCTTCCGCCGACGCGGTCCCTTGGGTTTGTTGGAAGGGCAACACTTGTCATAGTGGCCCAGACGACCGCACACATTGCACTGGACGCGTTTGGCTGGGCACCGTACTGTGAGTGACCAGTGGCTCTTACGGTCGCAACTGTTGCAGGTAGACTGAGCAGCTGGACACACCTGTGTTCCGTGCTGCTTACCACAGTTGTTGCAAAATGAACCGTGCGTGGACGTGGTGGGCGAAGGCGTAGGAACAGACTTCTTGTCCTTCTTGTACCGGGACACAGCGCGTACGGCTGTAGGGGGAGCTCGGATGGCAGAGGTGGCACACCTGGCAGCCTCATAGGAGCGACATATCGTCGACACATCCTGAAGAGAAGAGGAAGAGTCGAGGGAGGTGAGGCGTTGGACAAGTTCCTCGTCCTTAACACCCATCAGGATCACCTGCTTCAACTGGGTCTCCTCGCACTGCTGGTGGTGGCCTAGACATATATCTACCTCTTCCGAGGCTCTCTTAAGACGTACGTAAAAGGCATCAAAAGACTCACCCTCCATCTGTCTGCAGCTAAACAATTCCCTCCTGCGCAGAGCTTCATTCTGCTGTCCTTTGATGTGCCGTTGTAGAACGTCCAGTACCTCCTCTACGGACAGCGAAGAGGTTGGGGGTACCTGCAACGTATGTTCCAAGACACGCTGAATTTCCAAGGACAGGCACATACGCAGCTGGATGAGTTGTTTAGGCTGTGGCAAACTCTGGAGATCCACCATTGTAGAATAATCAGTCCACCGTCGCCGCCATTCACGAAAAGTCTGGAAATTCACATCAGGCTTCAAGATGGGCGGTGTTTGAGCTGCTGCTTTAGGTGGGGCTGGGGGGGCGTGAAGGAAGCATGGATGAGGTATCTGAACCAGTCAGTACCGAGGCAGTGTTAGAGCCAGGGGCTTGGTTAACAGTGAGGCGAGATATCAAGGCTTCAAACCGTTCACTGTCTTCCAATCTCCGTTGGTTGTCTCGTTCTGCCTCTGCTTGCCTTCTGTGCTCATCCGCCAAACGTCTGTGAGCTTCATCCTCGCGTTTCTCATCTCTCATAAACTTCAGTAAAGCAATTATCTCTGGAGACAACGCTGAATATTGAGGTGAGGGACTGCGCGATGTTGTGGGGGCTGGAGCGTCGTGGCCGGCCTGGTCATCCATCTCTGGGGGACTATCATCCGCTTGACTCATCCAGGCGCTGGGTCCACGGCTACGTAAGGCATGAGACATAACTACTTCATCTGTGTACTGTGTCTTAAATCAGTGTTGACCGGTCAGCCCGTCGTATCAACAAGATTTCAGACAAAAAAAATTAATTAAATACACAGATAAGTAGATTATATATATATAAAATATATATAAGGAAGCCGCGCGGTCAGCGAGTGTTAGTACATGTATGTGTGTGTGTGTGTGTCCCGGGCAGGCAGAGCGTCTCGCCCCAGCTGTGAGGGGGGGTGGAGGCGGCGCTGTGAGGGGGGGGAAAGGGAGAAGCGTGGCGACTCCCAGTCAGTCCAGTTACCCTCAGGACGTGGTCAGAGAAGGGTGCACTGAACTCTACTCCTTACAAATGCCCAGAACGTGCCGTATACCTTGGGAACCCTTTTAGAACAAGGTCACACATGAATGGCACGAAACACACAATGCACTAAACACTTCACAGAAAATCACTGTCACTGACACTGCTCAAAGTTGCGAAATTCTTCGAGGAGGGGTGGTGGGTGGCGGTTGGTTGACATGGGGAAGGAATCCATAAGCCGGCTTTCACAAACTTGCACTATCACTCGTAATTATCCAGTAAGATTACGCACTGCGCCATGTTAGGTTCTGAATAATAAGTTCTATATACAGGAGAGAATACAAACACCTGTATAGTTTTGTAGGTTCGGTTTACTGGATAAGAGTATGTACACAAAGGGGAGCAGCACTCTCCCCGGCTAGGCTCCTGATCAACTGCTATAGATGACGTATGGCAAGTGATACATTAGCAGCTTCCATACGTCGCCAGGTACATTAATTAAGCATGTGGGATATGGTTATAACATTGCCACACGCTGCTAGCTAGGCTGAATAAATAATACATAAATGGAGCACATACATAATATACATACATAATATATAATCCAGCATACATAATATACATACATGGGCCAATAGGCCCGCTGCAGTTTCCTCCATTCTTATGTCCTTATGTTCATATAACTGTTTATTAAAATGATGTCTGGATCCAGTTCTTGACAGGTGTTTCCTAGATTTATATTACCCCTCTCCAGTCTCTCACGTTGTGTTGTATTACCTTTAAAGTCTTCATTTGTTGAGTTTGAGCCATTATATCTTATTTTTTGTTTGTGGTTGTTTGCCTTATTTCGAACATTAACGCACTGTTTTCTAGGCCGTAGGTCCGGGCTTACAAGTACCCCTAAGTCTCTTTCACAAGTCGACTTCTCTACGTTGGTGTTGTTAAGGCTGTATCCATTGACAGTATTTGCTCTTCCAATATTGAGTACGCTGCGCTTGCTGGTGTTGAATTTCATTTGCCATTTTCTGACCACTCCTGCAGCTTATTAAATCCTCCTGTAGTGCATTTAAATCCTGCCCTGAATTAATCTGCCGCCCTATTTTAGTGTCATCCGCAAACTTGCTATGTCACTGCTGATCCCAGTATCTAGATCGTTTATGTAGATTATAAACAAGAGTGGGCCTAGTAATGACCCCTGGGGAACCTTACTGGTTACACAGCCCCACTCAGATTTAACACCATCTACGCTGACCCTCTGCGTTCTATCGGTGAGCCATGATTTTATCCAAATTAAAACTTTCCCCTACCTCGATACCATGAGCCTTAACTTTTCTCAGAAACCTCTGATGCGGTACTCTGTCAAACGCTTTACTAAAGTCTAAGTAAATAATATCGTAATTTTCGCCATTGTCTACTACCTCGAAGACTTTCCTAAAAAACGTCAGCAGATTTGTTAGACAAGATTTTCCCTTTATAAACCCATGTTGAGAGTCGTAGAGGAGTCCTTCTCTGTGCCCACATTTGGAAAGGATTTTATCTGCGTCGAGATCATCTTTGCTTAAAACTTTGTATCCCTCGTTGGTCGTGAATATTCTTGTGAGTGGTACTTGAAAAGTTCCATAGGTCAGCTGCCTCAACTCTTTCCCTCCTCATCACGGTTCCGTTTATCTTTATGCTTGAGACGGATATTTGTCGGCATCTTCGTTGGTAATGGGTAGTCGTTAGGTTAGATTATGTTTTATTCTACCTGTACCACAGGGGTGCCTGCCAGAGAAGCTGACCCCCCCCCCCCCCCTCTCTTGAATGGGCCTCAGGTTCGTAGGGCGCAGCTCACTGGTACTTGTGGATTGTTTCGTCTATAACAGATTTCCACCTAACAACAGTGACCCATCCAGGACTATTACTGTTCTTGGTGCTTACCGTTATCTATCAGCCTTCACCCTGGAGATCTTAAAAATGTCAGCGATGAGGCCACGTGGCTCGTGTCTGCCCTTCTCAGAGACCGTGGTGTGGTTTATGTGCACGACCACATACAACAAAGAACTGAAGTGAGAAGGTTACTGCAGGTGAAACTGTATAAAAATGATGCATCATCTGGAAGACCGATGGGGTCCCTACATGGCACTACAACTGCCCTCAAACTCCCTCCCCCAACGACCAAACTCGCCACCTAGACAAGTGTCAGGAAGCTCTACTGCTATTGGGGAGCCACCTAGGAACAACCCCTGGTTTACCCGCATCACTGTACCTAACCGATTGGTACCAGCTGTTAACAGCATACCCTTATGGAGTTACACTGACGCACAGCCGCAACAGAAAGTTGCCAACGCTCCCACTGAACAGGCAAGCAACGTATAGGAAATTATATACAACAGCTCAAAGACCAAATGGCGGCACAAAAAGGAAGTGATAGACAGCCTCTGCAACACAATAAAGGGACTGAGCATCTTTATTATTCAGCAATGAAAGAATTATATGGGAAAGAATTATCCTGAAATGACAGTGCCAGATGTGGAAACTCGAGATCCACCAGGAACTCGTGTCGAAACAGAATAAAACAGTGTTAATATTATTCACCCTGTATCTGTATTTTTTTCTGGCTAAATAAACTGTTTCAATATCAATATCAATATCAAAAAGTTCATAGACTTCATCTATGAATAGTACAATTAGAAATGTAGGACTTATATACATTCTTCGCCAACAATGCCTCTACCAAAAAGTGGGGGAAACGTTATCAGTATAATAGGAACAGACTATAATGGTGTAATGATGACCTCAAACTGAAAGAACTTAAGTCTATAACCAGGGGGACTGTTACAAACACCACAGAACGCCAGAAAGCTAAAACTGTTACAAACTCCCCTCGGCACAGTCAGGGAGTGCGCGAATGAACTTTGACAAAATGCATGAGAAAATTATGTCAATAGCCTGAACCAACTCACTTCCCTTAGCAAAGCCTGGAAAGACAAATACAAGAAGAGGTAAAAACAGATGGCTCATCTCCCATCCAAACCCGCTTCAAAAAACGAATGAGCTAATACCATAGTGAGCTCATGTCTATAGTTATAACTTTTACCAACTAGGACTCAAGAACTCCTTGATGCTCTAAATCTATAGAGAAGTAACCTCGTTAACTTTATACTGGACATACAGCACGAACATTTATCTCAAGACCTCACTAGGGGAAATGTCACGGGGATAATTACCAGATATGGCTAGTGCTACTTGTAAACGGGGTTATGCCCTTCTGTGGGCTGAATTAAAGAATACCAAGGAGAAAAACCTGAAATTAGAGCAACAAATCTTGAAATTAAAGGAAGAGATAGCAAAGGTGAAGAAAGAAACGAGACAGGGAAAGCCGGTGAATGACGAATGGAGGTTGTGAGGAAAGGGACTACCAAGCTGGTGGTCAAGAAACACACCAAGGATACAACAACGAAAACAACAGCTAAGTGTACCAACTCGTTCAGTCTCTTGATAGACGAATTGGACGTTAGTACAGTCAGGGGACAGGGCTGACAAGGAAGGTATAAAAACTTTAATTGTTGGTGACTCACAAGTAAGGTACATGGACAGGGCCTTTTGTGGTAAAAACAAAAATAGGATGAGGGTGTGTTTGCCAGGAGCTGGGGTGGGGGATATAATTGAGAGGATGGACAATATCTTGTCTGGTAATGGGAACAAACCCATTATCTGCCTCAGTGCAGGAGGCAATGATTTTGGCCGGTGTCGGAGCGAGGAGCTTCATATTAAGTTCAAGGCAGCTATAGATCGTATTAGGTCTAAGGGTGGGATCCCAATCATATGCTGTATCCTGCCTAGAAGGAGAGTTGGCATTGAATGGTTGTCAAGGGCGGCTGGTGTCAACGACGGTCTTGACAGATATTGCAAGTCAATATCGGTCCCATTCATTGACAACTGGGACAACTTCTACGGCAGAAGGGACCTTTATGCTAGGGTATGGGGTGCACTTGTCTCGGGATGGGGTGGCAACCCTGGCTGGGTCTCTAGAGGGGGCAGTTCAAAGGATATCGAAGTCTTTAAACTGCTAGGGGAACATACGGGCACGGGGGTGGGGTAAACTGCAGTGGGAGCGGGTAAACAAAGTAAAAGATTACAGGGAAATGGTGTTAGGAATGATGACAAAACTAAATTAAACGGGGAGTTTAAAACTAAACGCGGTAAAGGGAGGACTCAGAACACTACTAATTTAAATGTCTACTACGCGAACAGTAGAAGTATGAGAAACAAAATGGATGATATTAGGGCCTTTGTATGTACCGAAAAAATCGATATAATAGCATTCACTGAAACATGGATCAATCTAGACTCACGCGAGTTGCCGGTCGAATACCAAATTGCGGGTTACAAATTGTTCCATACCGATAGGCAAACCAGGAAAGGAGGCGGAGTAGCAATCTATGTTAGGGATAATCTGAAGAGTGAAATAAATAAGGAAATAAAAACTGAGCGGAATACAGAAACAATTTGGATAGAATTAAGCGACGGTAGGGAAAAATTAATCACAGGAGTAATATATAGACCTCCCAATCTTGATAGAGTCAATGAGAGACTTATCTGGGATGAAATGCGCAGGGCTTCCATACACAACAAAGTCTGTATAGTAGGCGACTTTAACCTTAGCCAAATAGATTGGACTGACCTTACAGGTAACTCAGAATCAGAGGATTTTCTCGAAACGATCCAGGACGGTTTCCTATGTCAACATATAACCGAACCCACCCTGGGTAATAATATACTCGATTTAGTTCTGTCGAACAGAGAAAACCTCATTAGCAATGTCGAGGTAGGGAACGAACTTGCAAACAGTGATCACAAAGAAATTAGATTCCAGTTAGATTTTCAGGGCAGACGTAAGGAAAATTCCACTAAGATACCAGATTTCAGAAGGGCAAACTTTGACAGTTTGAAAAGGCAGCTGAGAGAAAGGGTGTCGCACTTGGGCGTGAACCTGACAGATGACATGGACCTGGTAACGAGATCTGAGATTGCCGAGTTCCACGACAATTTAAATAATGAGTTACTTAATGCACAAAGGCAGAACATACCATACAAAAAACTCATATCAGACAACACTGACCCTAAATGGATAAACAATTATTTATAGAACATCATTGGCCAAAGGAAGGCTATAGGTAGAAAGATAAATCGTGGCGAAATTTACCTCCAGGATTATTATAAGGTATTGGCGAGTAGGGTTAAAACCGAGATACGGAAAGCCAAGAGGAATAATAAGGTAAGTATAGCAAGGGAGGCGAAGACAAAGCCCAAAGGATTGTACCAAATGTATCAAACTAAAACATGAGAAAAGATTGGACCAACGACGGAGAAATGAGCAATAATTTGAATAAATATTTTTCAATGGTTTTTACCACAGAAAATTTAAACATGATATCCGAGGCACCGACTCTATTCAGAGATAGTGAAGAAAACAAATTAAGCGAGATAGTAGTGACTAGTAACGATGTTAGTAAGCAAATAGACAAACTAAAGCCTAATCAGTCACCTGGTCCGGATGAGATATTTGCCAAAGTATTAAAGGAATGTAAGGAAGAGCTTAGTATGCACTTAGCTGAGTTGTTTAACATGTCCTTAAAAACAGGTGTAATACCGATTTTCAAGAAGGGGGATAGATCGCTATCCTGTAACTACCGCCCAATCAGCCTAACTTCAATAGTAGGCAAACTACTAGAATCAATCATTTCAAACTATTTCGAAACCACCTGGAGAAGCACAAGTTGATCAATGATTCCCAACATGGCTTCACAAGCGGGCGTTCATGTCTGACTAATCTATTAATATTCCTTTCATCAGTTTTCGAATCGGTGGACGAGGGGCACAATTATGATGTGGTATATCTCGACTTTAGCAAAGCCTTCGACAGAGTCCCCCATGAAAGACTAATTTGAAAGGTAGAAGCACATGGCATCAAAGGTAATATCCTTAAAATGATTAGGGCATGGTTACAGGAAAGGAAACAGCGAGTGAGCATTAACAGCACTAAGTCCCATTAGAGCAACGTCACTAGTGGAGTTCCCCAAGGCTCAGTACTTGGACCATTATTATTTATTATATACATAAACGATATAGATATCAGCATAGACAGTAACATAAGTAAATTTGCTGATGACACTAAAATAGGACATGTTATTAAATCTGACGAGGACTCTGCAAAACTGCAGGAAGATCTAAACAAATTTTTCGAATGGTCTGAAAAATGGCAGATGAGATTCAACGTGGACAAATGTAAAGTACTCAGTATAGGAGATGTAAACAGGGAAACCAGATATCAGATGAACAACGATGCCATAGAGAAATCCGAATACACTGAATAGCTTCAAACATAGGTTGGATGCTTATATGAGCAATAGGGGTTGGGTGTAAACGGGACTGCCCATTATGGGCCAGTAGGCCCGCTGCAGTTTCCTCCATTCTTGTGTTCTTGTGTTATGAGTGTGATGTTCCATATACTGAGTGGGAGCTTGGTTCCTACACTGCCCCTGGTGAGGATGAAGTCACCGACAATATCGTTAGACTACTAAGGCGTGAACCGAGGAATCCATTATTGGCACTGTATAATATGAGTCATGCCGAAGGTCAACTACCCGCATCATGGACCAACAATATTGTTGTACCACTACCAAAGTGCAATGCCTTTCGTCCCTTATCACTAACCAGCTGCCTGTGTAAAATCCTTTGAGAGGATGGTTCTTGGCAGACTCTTATACAGAATCATTGTACACCTATCTCCTAACATAAATGGCTTCACACTTGGTAAAACTGTACATAATTGCATCACCACATTCCTAACTGTACATTGGGATGGAAGACACAGACACACCACATTTCTTGACCTAAAACCTGTATTTGATACTGACAATAGGCAACATATATTGTACAAACTAGCCAAAATGGATATTGGAGGTCTGCTGCTGCTGCACTGTTTCAAGGTTACAAAATAGAAGTCAAAGATATGCAACTTGGCACCCCCAAAGGTGGAGTACTTAGTATCTCTTTGTTCAATGTTTTATGAATGCACTATTAAAAGCCAATACCATACAGCCTCAGTAACATTGCTATTATGCATCGTGAAATACATACCACCCTGAACCATGTATAGTCAGCCTGTAAGAACCTCGGTCTTATTATCTCCACTGAGAAAACGAAAGTAATCAACAAACAAGCTGGTAACGGCAAACGTGGACCATCAACACTTAAGATAAGGTATTCAATACCATTGACTACGTCTTCTCTTCTAAATACCTCGGTGCCTCAATTCCCTGAATCACACCTGTCATACAACAGCTAACCCGCCAATGTACTGATAGGTTAAAACCCCTTAAATGTGTAGTTGGGTACAACCCACATTATGTTACCAATATCCAAGCTATTTAAGATCTCTGATAGAGTATCACGCACCAGCCTTGGTCGTTCGAAACGGGAAAGGCATTGTAAAGCTCGAAAAAATGCTAAATAAAGCCCTCAGAATTATCTTAGGCTGTCCCTTGAGCACTAAAGTACTTAATATGAACAAAGAACTAGGAATACTCAGTATCAAAGATAGAATAACTAGGGTCTTATAAACACCCACTATAGTTTCTTCTCTGTAATCCCCTTTGCGCTACTGTTCACAATAAACTAACTGTCGTCCGAAGCAAAATTCAAAATTAAAATTCTGGTAGAATGAGGACACCATCTAGCTAGGTGTACCAAAGCATTATTCATCAAGCCTCACCACGGGAGGTCCAGTAATTACCCTATTATTTTGTCCAGGTGTTGTGGATAAAACAGGAATTAGGAAAGTAAAGTAGTAGCCCCACAGCTGCACGCCTTTTCCAGGACACTAGAATGAATATTATGAACCATCTGCTGGTTGATAAAGGATGTAGCAGCATTGGGTGTGTGTATTTCAGTGCTATTAAGCGACTAAATAAGAGATTGGAAAAAGATAACAGGGGATGTGCGAGGTGAAGTGTGTGGGAATTTCGTTCAGCATCACTGTTTTTTTTTTCTTTTTACAGAAAAGAGAGGCCTGGAATATGTATTTTTACCCTTGCCATTTACTAATTAACTGGATCTATGTTTGGGCTGGGGTATCTTATTCAGTATCACCAATTTAGAGGCATATTGGAAACCCCACTAATTATGTCTTGTCTACATATCAATTGCTAGCTAACTAACTTCTTAAAACAATTTGTGTAAGAACCTTGCAATAACTCAAATTAATCTCCACTGTTGAAAATCGGTGAACCCGAGTACACAAGTACAAAAGAGTGAAACCATTACAGAAATAAAAACACATAATTCAGGAATAAAATTATATCTTGGGATAAAATTGTGGCATTAAATTTTCAAGGTTGTACAAGAATAGAATGAAAATATCGAAATAATCTTGACCTAAGTGTAAATATAGACAGCATTGAAATTGAAGATTGAAGTCGGTCACAACAACTCCAGAAACATTCGGAATGTTAGTGTGTGGACCAGGGAGTGTTTGTGTTGTATCAGTATTTTACACGTCTGTACAAGAGTAGATGATGTGAACTAAATTATTTTTACCTAACTGAAAAATTATCTTGAAATTTGAAGATTTTCGGAAATGTTTTAACTCTGGATTGTACTTGTGTTGATTGATCACTTTCCTGGTTTGTACAGGTCTTTAAGATGAAGAATCATAATAAAGTTATTAATCCTAAGAAATAATAAAGGAATTGTGAATAACTATGAGAAATTGAAGATTTTAAAGATTTTTTTCCCATAATTTCATGGATAATTATCCCAAATTTGAGATAACTTTAGAGATAACTTTTCTTGATTTATCTTTCAAAGCAATTGTAGTGATTCATTTATGTTGTGATTAGTCGAGAAGCCTTAACTAGCAGCAGTGAAGAGTTTAAAGAATTTCCCTATTTTTGGGAAAAATGTAAAATCTGGAAATATTTCAATAAGTGACTTACCTAATTATATCACATAATTAATCTATTTTCTGTGATCAATAACCAGACGAAAGCTCATCCGGTAATTTACCAAATTAGATAATTTATTTCATTAAATTTTTTTATCAGTTAGAAACCTGAAACATTAGGTATTGACTGTTTTAACCTAACCATATGTTATTCCCTGTAATTCTGTGATGAGTAAGTAGTGTTCAGTAGTGTCAGATATCTCGGATTCTTACTTTATTATTTTTGCTTTGAAACAACTAATTGATATTTTGGTGTTGTCATATTAGAATTATTTGGTCAGCGGAGTCAAAAATGTATTACAATACTATGGCGGAAATCCACACAGGAACAGAGAAACCACAACAGACCAGTTAGTCCAGGGGTCATCATTGGTTTCTATGTGTGATTTGTGACACAGTAATGCATGCTATGTCCTATTATTGTTAATATTACAGAAATACTATTTACGGTACAGGTGCTGTTCAATATTGTAAATTTCTCTTTTTATCGGAATAACATGTGTTGAAGTGGATTTATTCTGATCTCAGTCAGTGGAAGTGTTTACGGGTCCATGTTGATTTAGAAAGTTTCATACATTGTGTATTTTTATTATACTACTAGCGGAATCGCCGCACTCCGGGTGGCTCTTTCGCTAGGCCACGGTAGGACGCCACCTTGCGGGAGGCTCCACATTGTCTCACTGTAGTGCATTAAGGTAGACCACATTTTTGGTTTTGCCATTAGCAGCAAGTATGTACAGATTTTTGCCAGTTCCCACTCTGGAGCATCTAACAAAGAACTGTCCATGAGAGAAGCAAGGAAACACCAGGTTTAGGCCAACCATCCTTAGGGACTGTCCCTGGCTTGTGTAGATGGTCATGGCAAAGTTCACTTTAACAGGGAACTGAAGTCACTTGAACTCAAATGGCAGGTCAGTGGTGATGAGAGGTATCCTTGGTATAAAAACGTCCTCTCCTTTAGCTTTTCCTGTCAGTATTGTAGCTTCCATTACATGTGGCATCATGTTCTTCTTGTGAGTGACCGTCTCTCATTTTGAGTATGATGTCTCGTTTCTCAAACTCTTGACCGACAATCAGGATGACTACTTCATCAACTACAGGAGCATTGAATCTTCTTTCATGTTCTCCCTTATGGGTCGTGTCTGCTTTGATCCTGACTTTGTACTCGTCAGAAGGCATGTTTTCCAGGGCATTTTTTAATGACTGTACATACGTGCTGCGCCCATGCAGCATTTCTTGGATAGTTAGGACAATGTCATGTCTGACACCTTGAATATTGCCACACCTGATAGTAGTCTGCTTTTCATGATCTCCCATGAAGTAGATTTGGAGGAACTTGCCTACTCATCTTCCAGTGGTAGACTTGACCCTGGACTTTGAATGTTGGTATGTATCCGTGCTCACCAACTACTCTGGTAGCTCCAAAGGATGTCATCTGGAAGCATGAATTGTACTTCAGTATATTTTCCAAGAAGTGTTTTGATTCTGGTGTTGTTCCCAGCATGAGAGTCTTCAATGGTTGTGGTGGTTTTTCCAAATTTGGCAGTCGTACTTTCCCATGAGAGCAGCACAGTCCAGCAGATTCTCCTTCACAGAGGGAGACTTTTCATATTCTATCTCATTGTTATAGTTAAATGCTGCTCTTGCAAGTGGATGCCACAGTGTAATCTTTCTTAGAATTCTGGATCCCGCAGCTCTCTGTCTATAAGCATTCAAACGAATTTCATGCGCTTGATCATTTTCTAGAGAAGGCCTTTCTGCTGTTTGCTATCTCTGAGCATTAAGACAGGATTCCCTTTCCTGATCTGTTTCCTGTGACCGACTGTCCGCTGTTCGCTTTCTGTTAGCATTAAGACGGGATTCCCTTTCCTGATCTGTTTCCTGTGACCGACTGTCCGCTGTTCGCTCCGGGCGGCTCATCTGCAAGGCCACGGTAAGACGCCACACTCTGGGAGGCTCCACATTGTCTCACTTTTCAGTCCCCCAAAACTTCTTCTTCCATCAATAGTTCATTAACGGTGTATGTAAGTTCCACCATATTTTTCACTACAACGGTACAGCAAAGTATATTTTTTTAGCATTAAACTGTTATTATTTTATTGTCTAATCATCACTACATATAACACCATCCATCATCATTACATATAACACCATCCGTCATCACTACATATAACACCACCCGTCATCACTACATATAACATCATCCATCATCACTACATATAACACTATCCATCATCACTACATATAACACCATCCATCATCACTACATATAACACCATCCATCATCACTACATATAACACCACCCATCATCACTACATATAACATCATCCATCATCACTAAATATAACACCACCCATCATCACTACATATAACATCATCCATCATCACTACATATAACACCATTCATCATCACTACATATAACACGATCCATCATCACTGCATATAACACCACCCATCATCACTACATATAACAACATCCATCATCACTACATATAACATCATCCATCATCACTACATATAACACCATCCATCTTCATCACTACATATAACACCATCCATCTTCATCACTACATATAACACCATCCATCATCATCACTATATATAAAACCATCCATCATCACTATAGATCGGTAAAGTAGTTTCCGAGATTCTTGTGCGGACACACAAACACACACACAGACATACTTCTTTGTCATATATATATATATATATATATATATATATATATATATATATATATATATATATATATATATATATATATATATATATATATGCAAGTAAATCACTGTAGGTGCGCGTGATCTAAGTATATGCTGTATATATATATAAAATCAATGACCTCACCAGCCAGGAATCGAACCCTCGACCTACTGGGTGGGACTAGGGACCCCGACCAACCCACAAGACACAGTGTCTTTTGGGTTGGACGGTAGCGTTCCCTAGTCCCACCCAGTTGGTCGAGGGTTCGATTCCTGGCTGGTGAGGTCGTTGATCATATGTTCAAAGTCCGCGTGATATATGGACTAAAAATGAAGTATATATATATATATATATATATATATATATATATATATATATATATATATATATATATATATATATTTTAACGAAAATGCTTTGTTTTTCTTCAAATCCCAATACAAACCACCAGACACGACGGCGAAACTTTATCTTTTTATTATTATGTTTGTAAGGAAACTGAGATCTGTGGTTCAAGCCTTCCACTGCTTATTTTTTTAACACCCGCAACCTATACAAACACCCGTTACATATATAATATATACAGCATATATTATATATTGGTATAAAATGAGAACGTCACTGCTGGCAGAAGACAACAAAGACTGCCTGACTTAGCATGGTAAAGAAGCACGCCAGCCGTTGTTCACTGGTGCCAGGAGTCTCACTTCACATCACACCTAACTTAATAAGTATCGTAATTCAATAACAAATGGACTCAGTAGTCACAGTAACAGACCAAATAGCAAATTAAACTGTGAGGCAGTCAATATCATAGTAACAGTGAGGGGTGGAGGTCAGTACCAGGAGGTCACTGTGTGGGGTGGAGGTCAGTGTCTGGAGGTCACTGTGAGGGGTGGAGGTCAGTGTCTGGAGGTCACTGTAAAGGATGGAGGTCAGTGTCTGGAGGTCACTGTGAGGGGTGGAGGTCAGTCTGGAGGTCGCCGAGATGGGTGGAGTTCAGTAGCTGGAGGTCACTGTGAGGGTTGGAGGTCCGTGTCTGGAGGTCACTGTGCGGGGTAGAGGTCAGTATCTGGAGGTCACTGAGGGGTGGAGATCAGTGCGTGAAGGTCACTGTAAGGGGTGGAGGTCAGTGCCTGAGGTCACTTTGAGGGGTGGAGGTCAGTGCCTGGAGGCCACTGTGAGGAGTGGAGGTCAGTGTCTGGAGGTCACTGTGACTGGTGGAGGTCAGTGCCTGGAGGTCATTGTGAGGGGTGGAGGTCAGTGCCTGGAGGTCATTGTGAGGGGTGGAGGTCAGTAACTGAAGGTCAATGTAAGGGGTGGAGGTCAGTGTCTGGAGGTCAATGTAAGGGGTGGAGGTCAGTGTCTGGAGGTCACTGTGACTGGTGGAGGTCAGTGCCTGGAGGTCATTGTGAGGGGTGAAGGTCAGTGTGTGTGGAGGTTACTGTGAGGGTTGGAGTTCAGTAGCTGGAAGTCACTGTGAGGGGTAGAGGTCAGTGTCTGGAGGTCACTGTGAGGGGTAGAGTTCTGTGACTGGAGGTTACTGTAAGGGGTGGAGGTCAGTAACTGGAGGTCACTGTAAGGGGTGGAGATCATTACCTGAGGTCACTGAGGGGTGGAGGTCAGTGTCTAGAGGTCACAGTGAGAGGTGGAGGTCAAAGCCTAGTGGTCACTTTGATGGATGGTGGTCAGTGTCTGGAGGTCACTGTGAGGGAAGGAGTTCAATGCGTGGAGGCCACTGTGAGGGGTGGAGGTCAGTAATTGGAGGTCACTGTGAGGGGGAGGTCAGTGCCTGGAGGTCACTGTGAGGGGTAGAGTTCTGTAACTGGAGGTCACTGTAAGGGGTGGAGGTCAGTAAGTGGAGGTCACTGTGAGAGGTGGAGGTCAGTGTCTGGAGGTCACTGAGGGGTGGAGATCAGTGCCTGGAGGTCACTGAGGGGTGGAGATCAGTGCCTGGAGGTCACTGAGGGGTGGAATTCAGTATCTGGAGGTCACTGTGAGGGGTGGAGGTCAGTGTCTGGAGGTCACTGTGAGGGGTAGAGTTCTGTAACTGGAGGTCACTGTAAGGGGTGGAGGTCAGTAAGTGGAGGTCACTGTAAGGGGTGGAGGTCAGTGAGTGAGGTCACTGTGAGAGGTGGAGGTCAGTGTCTGGAGGTCACTGAGGGGTGGAGATCAGTGCCTGGAGGTCACTGAGGGGTGGAATTCAGTAGCTGGAGGTCACTGTGAGGGGTGGAGGTTAGTGTCTGGAAGTGACTGTGAGGGGTGGAGTTCAATGCCTGGACGTCACTGTGAGTGGTGGAAGTCAGTACCTGAGGTCACTGTGAAGGGTTGAGGTCAGTAATTGGAGGTCACTGTGAGAGGGAGGTCAGTGCCTGGAGGTCATTATGAGGGGTAGAGGTCAGTGCCTGGATGTCACTGAGGGGTGGGGTTCAGTAACTGGAGGTCACTGTTTGGAGTGGAGGTCAGTAACTGGAGGTCACTGTGAGGAGTGGAGGTCACTAACTGGAGGTCACTGTATGGGGTGGAGGTCAGTGCCTGACATTATTGTAAGGGGTGGAGGTCAGTAACTGGAGTTCACTATGAGATGGAGGTCAGTGCCTGGAGGTCACTATGTGAGGTTGAGGTCAGTGTCTAGAGGTCACTGAGGGTTGGAGATCAGTTCCTGGCTGGAGGTCACTGTGAGGGGTGGAGGTCAGTTTCTGGAGGTCACTGAGAGGGGTGGAGTTCAGTAACTGGAGGTTACCGTGAGGGGTGGGGGTCAGTGCCTGGAGGTCACTCTGAGGGGTAGAGGTCAGGGCCTGGAGGTCACTGAGGGGTGAAGTTCAGTAACTGAATGTCTAAATCTAAAATCTAAAACTGAATGTCTCTGTGAGGGGTGGAGTTCAGTAACTGGAGGTCACTGTGTGGATTAGAGGTCAATAACTGGAGGTCGCTGTGAGGGGTGTAGTTAAGTAACTAGGGGTCACTGTGAGGAGTGGAGGCCAATAACTGGAGGTCACTGTGAGGAGCGGAGTGAGAAGGTGTACAGTATAGTGTGGCCTTAACCACTGCTGTGCTGCCAACCTCCTCATCTCTACACCACGGTGAAATGTAAGAGTTTGAGAATTCTTGGTATGTTCAGTATACTGGTATTGACACCAATGGTGGATGATAAGCTGCGTGTTTCCTAACACCTTTATAGAATTTCCATATTACACAAAATCACAAGACGTCCACTAAGATTTTGTCACAATGTCATCCCCAGCACCACCGATATTTTATAATTATTCAGTTAGTACAGCGGAGTATCAGCATGGGGACGTGGGGAGTTATGACTCGATGACGCCATGACCGGGTTCGATCCCCAGGCAGGGTAAAGCTTTCTTTACGCCATTTGCCTCTGTCTATCCAGCAGTAATTGGGGACATGGATGTTAATTGATTTGCGGATCGTGTTCCGGGGTAATGATTAGCCAGTGCAATTAGTGAGTTGTCCGGTTTTCTCGGACTATTCTTTGACACTGGGTCATGCAGCTCGTTAACTCAGGGTATGGTTGTTGTGTTGGCGACAGCTTCTACACTTTAAACAAATTCACGCCTAGATGGCCCTCTGGGCCGGACATCCTTGTTACACGAAGGGCAACCATCATTATTAACAAGAGTACGTGTACACGTCACAGGAAAAGAAAGGCAATTGGGTTATAATGTTTTCTACCGAGGGACCACGCCACTCTCCAAACAGGCTCATGACACACCTCGCTGAAGTGGAGTTTTGTGGCGTCACACCCACACTGTGCTGGACACACGGACAGCTGCAGCGGTGGCCAGGGAGGAGAAAAGATCAATATTTTCTGGTGATCAAACAGCAAGGGAAGGATTAACCCTTTGGTGGCCAACAGTAATATGTTATTGGGTCTGGAAGCCAGACACTAAATTTCGTTTTCTTAGAGCTAAGACCCGGATATACGGCAGAAGACTACACTCAGCGGGTTGCAGTGCAGGTTCAACTGGGAACAGACTGCTGGAGAGTTGACTGATGGAGGAGACTGCCTCTCCATCAAGTTGAGGACATGTCGCTCTCCTACTCATCCTCTAGGAGACCAGCCCAAAAGAAGGCAAAATACGGTCATCTAATACAAGATGGAATGTTCGGTCTTGTTATCAAACATGAAGACTTTTCAACGTCTTCAGAAAAATAGAAGCCATAAGATGGTAATTCTTAGGATAGGAAGTGCTTGCTGGACAGGAAAAGCTTGATGGACGGGAGCGGGACACTTCACAGCTGGCACAGCTATAACAGTTGTCGTCTGCTGAGTTAAAACACTCCAGTCAGGAGCAGCTATAACTCGCTACAAAAGAACAACCCATCATGACAGTTCACACATAATACCAGACAATCATAATGGTCAGAATCAAAGTGACACCTTTCATGTTCACATTCATCCATGTCTACACTTCTAAACCAGCTCTGAGGAGGGCCTGAAGGGTTAATGCTGTATCATGCATGATGGTGATATCATGAGATTTCAGTGCAAAGTTTTGGGAAAAGACCCTGTGAAAGAACGCCTGTATAAACGTACAAACTCGGAGGATGCCACAACAAAGGGAAAGACTACTGGATTAACAGTAATTTGTTCTGCCCCCACAAGAGACGTCACTATATGGAACCTACGCAAACTAAACACACGCCAACCTCACCCAGAGGTGATGATAGAAATACATGATAAACTACAGACCAAAACCTTTTGGGAGCAAACCTAAAGCTGTCCATCAAGAATTTCAAAAGGACAACACTACCATTTGGTTGTAAATGGAGAAGCTAAATATATCTGACACATAATGTTGATTAAAAGGCACGAATACTAGATGCAGTAGGACCACCCGGGATGCACTGGTGCCAACACAGCGTGGATCACAGAGGAGATGCGGAAAGGAATTAAGCAGACTTAAATCATCTGATGATGAATACAAAAGAATACTAGCAAAGTCGACCCCATGTGAACCCGGTCTCGCGGAGATACCGGCTTCACGGACATAACGGCCTCGCGGAGATCCCGTCCATGCGGAGATCCCAGACTCGTGGAGATCCCGGCTTCATGAAGATCCAAGCTTCGCGGAGATCCCAGGCTTCGCTGAGATCACGGCCTCGCGGAGAACCAAACTCGTGGAGATCCCGGCCTCTTAGAGGTCCCGGCCTTGCCCGAACCAGGCCTATACCTTTATTGGCCGGGTTCGGTTGGGTATATAATTGATAGATGTAAACATCCACGTGCCATCTCAGCTTGGCAGTTCCTTTCATATGTTGACACTAACTGTGACTAGAGGCGCTGGCGGCTTAATGTAATAAGCGAAGTAGATTATCTACACCGGACTAATAGTTAGTAATTCCGGTACACTAACCTAGGAGGCCAGCATCTCTCTAGAAGGCCGGGATCTCTCCAGGAGGCCGGGATCTCTCCAGGAGGCCAGGATCTCTCTGAGCCCCGTCTCTCTTTAGTTCGAGAGGCCTGGCTCTCCCGGGACATGGTTCTCCCATGGGCCGAGGTCACCTGATATCACTCACACAAGAACGTCTAACGGCAGACCAGGAGACATAAAGAGGCTGGCTAAGGGATACATGTGTAACAAATGAAATCTGCCTCACGTCTGACAGCACCAAGGTGGCGTACAAAATTATGAAATGATAAGCAGAAAATTATAAGTACAACAAAGAAGCGTCAAGAGACAAAAAATACAAACTATATACAACCATAACGGACACAAGCATACTGACGATACACATAACCAGAGATAAGAGTTAGGAAGAACCTACAGCTCTTCATTCAGTGAGACACTCGCGCTTATGGCACACTTTGCTGGAGACAGGAAATACGAGTAGTACAAACATCACCCAACTGCTGAAAGACCTACACTGCCACTGTGTGTGCCATGACGGACAGTATTCTGCCACTGTGTGTACCATGACGGACAGTATTCTGCCACTGTGTGTACCATGACGGACAGTACTACTACTACTACTTTGCTGTCACTCTGAATCGAGTATAACGATCATCCAGCTTTGATACAATGATATGAGTTATTAGGGATGTCACCTAGGTTGGTGAACTCTAAGGTGACTAAAGAGGCCAATACGGGACCGACAGAGCTGTTCACAGATGTTGCACGAGTGGAGGGCTACATCGAGTGCGGGAGGGGCGGTGGCAGCGTCTTTCCGGCGTTGGTGCTTGTCTGCCTCGTTATGCAGTCGGGCTACCTCGATGTGGAGTAATCGACTCCCAGGTGAGGGGGTCGATTTGGTACTTTTTTCAGGTTTGTCTTGAGACTATCCTTATACCTTTTCAGTTGCCCTCTGGCGTTACATTTACTATTTGTTAGGTGACTGTAAAGCAGTTGCTTTTGCAGTCTACTGTCGTTCATGCGGGTAACATGGCCGGTCCAGCGTAGTTGTTCATGGATAATGGTAGCCTCGATGCTCCTACAGTTGGTGTCAGCAAGGATTTGTTCTCTTGTCTTCCCAGCGAACGCGGAGTATGGAACGTAGACTACGTTGGTGAAATTTTTAAAGTGCCTTGAGGTGCCTCCTGTATGTAACTCATGTCTCGCTGCCATATAGCAGGGTGGGAAAGACCACTGCTCGATATACGTGTAACTTTGTAGATAATTTCAGCTCCCTACAGCTAAAGATACGGTTTCGGAGTCTGTCAAAGGCTTGAGATGCACATCTGATTCGATGCTGAATCTCTTCATCGAGATACTGAAAGTGGGTAGCATTAGAGAAGGTAGTGCCATTAAGATGGATGGATGGTGGATGTGTGGCTGAACCAGGGGCAGGCTGAAAGAGAATCTTAGTCTTACATGACAGACACGACTCTGCTACTGTGTGTACCATGACAGGCACTACTCTGCCACTGTGTGTACCATGACAGATACTACTCTGCTACTATGTGTACCATGACAGACACTACTCTGCCACTCAGCGTTGTTGTTGTTTTTTTTTTTGTTTTTTGTTTTTTAAGGGGATTAGCCCACCCGGGCACAAGTCACTGACCCACATCGGGGCCTGGAGGGCGAAATAATAATAATAATAATAATAATAATAATAATAATAATAATAATAATAATAATCATAATCATAATCATAATAACAATAACAATAACAACAACAACAATAATAATAATAATAATAATAATAATAATAATAATAATAATAATAATAATAATAATTCAGATAAGTGAAATTTAAAAAATACCAAAATAAAAATAATAAAACAACAATGATAATAATAATAATAATAATAATACAGAACCATAAAGAAATAAAAATAAAAACGATCAAGAGTGAGAAACAATATATGTATGTTGTGTTGTCAATAGTAAGAGAAACAATTGAGACCCTGCAATTGTGTGTAACTGAGGCAGATCAGATCAGCAACCTGGGACTTGGTCAAAATTTTCGTGATGCCATATGGCAGCAGGGTCTACCATTAGACAATACATTATGCTTTCAATATCTTCCGATCTTGACACGAATAAAATTAACAAAAATTTATACAACATATATTTTTTTGTGTATCATAGAAGGTAGGAAATTGATCTAAATATAAGACTCACAGGAGGAAGAAAAGGCGTGGAAATATTACAACGACATATCCTTAAGAGTAAGACCAAATAATCCTCGTACAATACAATTTCCCGTAACTGGAGAAGCGAGAACAAGATATACCCCCCTCCCCCTGAGCTACTACTCAAGCATGGCGTCGAAACTGCTCAGAGCCTCTACCGTAACTATATACTGTACATTCATTCGCTTGCACTAACCAAGAATAGGCAAGTGTGAGGATCCCGGCCCAGCCTCCCGTCGTGTTGTGAAGGAGACGCCTGTACGCTTACCTACACATACGTATGCAAATTATAATAAAAGTATACAAGTTTTAATTTAATGGTAGTGATAAACATGAAGGATATTATCAAAATATTAACTCCACAATTAAGCTCAACTCTATAATCATTTGTATGAAAATAATTTCCATGTTTTTCATAGTCACGAACATCTGAGTACACACGATAATTAATAACTTTTTCTAATAATTTTAATTCAATTTTCATTTACAAATATTTACTCCGATAAAAAGTGGCCACCCATCCTAGGTTCTTTGCCACCCATCCAAGGTTCTCTGCCACCCACAAGGATCTCTGCCACCTCCAAGGATCTCTGCCACACACCCCAGATTCTCTGCCGCCCCAAAGATTCTGTCACCCATCCCGGGTTCTCTGCAGCCCCCAAGGTTATCTTGAGGTGTAGATCAGGGGTGTGGCCCAGAGATATGGGCCCGAGGTGTGACCAAGGGGTGTGGACCTGGTGTATGGACCAGGGATGTGGTTCATGGATGTGGTCTAGGGGTATAGACTAGGAGTGTGGACCGGGGACGAGAACCCGGGGTATGAATCAGGGGTTTGGATTAGGGATGTGAACCCGGGATGTATATCAGAGATGGAGAAAAGGGGTGTGACAAGGGGTGTAGACCAGGAGTGTGGCAAAGGAGTGTGGCACAGGGGTATAGACCAAGAGTGTCGACCAGGGGTGTGCATCAGGTGTGACACAGGAATGTAGACCAGGAGTGTGGCCCATGGGTGTAGACCAGGAATGTGACCCAGGGGTGTAGACCAGGTGTGTGTGTGGCACAGGAGTGTAGGCAAGGAGTGTAGATTGATGATTTTAGATTGCCCCCGAGGGGGCTAGTTTATTGGGCACCCCCCTTACATCCTGTAAGCGCAGAAGCGTTTACAGCCCCCATCTAGGGAAGCATACGGAGTTCATGCTTGCCTTTATGACTCATGCATAAAGGGCGTAAAAGCCTAAAGGGTCGTGGGTTTTGTAAGCAATTTACATAAAGTGACAGAATGATGAGTGTGTGGGGGGGGGCGGGGAGGAATTCCCGGTACAATTTATCTGTTTATGGCAAAGCGTGGCAGGTCCCTAATAATGTCAAGTGCCAGGCCATAGGCATTGACAATATTGAGGGACATACCTTTTAGTGTGATTGTGATGGCGTGTACGTCGGTAGTGTCGGCTTCAAGGGGGAGGTAGAGAGGTTGGTAGGGGACATCCTTCTTGGTGTAGATACGTAGTCCACTAGCATGTCCGCATGGTGGTCAATTGATGTGGAGAACTGGAGTGGATGGGCCCCAGGTGCCGGCATGCCGGTGGCGGACAGGGACCCGGGGGTGGTGTCCTCGGGGTCTTTTTTTTTTTTTTTTTTTTTTTTTTTTTTTTTTTTTTTTTTTTTTTTAGAGAAAGGGAGGAGGGTGAAAGAAGATTAGAGGTGGGAGAATGAAGTTATAGTTCGGAAATTGAAGAAATTTAGGAGGAGGTAAGAGAGGGCGGGCTTACCGCCTAGCTAAGCTAATAGTGTGTTAGGGTTGTGTCATGGGTTAGTTACTGTCTGTCGGTACAGACACTAGACAGCCTATCCTGTCCCATATATGGGTGTTTTAAGGGTCTTATTTCATATTCCGCCGACCCTACTGGCGGATGCTGGTCTAGGGAGGTTGTCTATTGCCTGGCCGTGTAGATTGGGGGTGGTAATGGACATTTTGAGATTTGGTAACTTTTCGGGAACCATGTATGGTTGTTGCCGTTATCTGGTGGGAGTCTTTGAAGGAGATCTTGCTTTGATCGTTCTATCATTTGCCAGATTCTGCTGGCCAGGGTGTGTAGCTGCTGGTTGAAGGGTTTTATTCTCAGGTCTCTGTGTATCTCAGCTGTGGTTCTGGTGAAGGGGTATCTTTCACCTGTGACGAATGTTAAGGCTTCATTTTGGACCACCTGTAATTTTAATATTTGAGTGGTGCTCATAGTATGAAGAGGTACTACTGGGTAAGTTAATATCGGTGTGATAAATGATGTTACCAGGCGGATTTTTATTTCCTTAGGAAGCCCTTTAAAGCGGTATAGTTTTCTCAGCTTAGTTCTTGCCTTTTCCTTCCTGGTGTGGACATGATGGGAGTAACCTGTCGTGGATATAAACAGGCCCAGGAGGGTGCCTCTGCTTTCGTATTCTATCTGGGCATTATTGGTTACAAATGGATGGGTTTTCCTTCTGCATAAGGGTATCACTGTGAATTTCGGGAGACTGGTTTGGATTTTCCATTGTTTTTCGTAACTATTTACCCTTTCTAATTCCCGCCTGGTGTTGTCGACCTGGAGCGCTCGCGATTTTCCTTGATGTGTTGTTATTTGAGTGATGTCATCTGCATACATAATATCTTCGTTACCTATTCTAATGGGAGGCGGGGTGTCACTTGTGTAGATAAGGTGGGGGAGAGGACGCTCCCCTGAGGGACCCCGCTTATTAGTGGGAAGGTCTCTCCTGTGTGTTGTCCTACCCTCAGTCAGGAATTCCTGCCGTCAAGAAAGTTGCAAAGCAACTTTTCAATGTTGGTGGGAAGTCCGAGTTGGAGGATCTTATATTTTAGACCGTCATGCCAGTCCATGAGCAGGCGCGGCTTGCGGTGGGTGGACGGGGGTAGCAGGGCACACCGGGGCAGGCTCGGTAGATGCTACTTCAGCAGTGATGACAAGCGGCGGTGGAGTAGGCCGCGGGCAAGAGGGGCACACAGGGGGCGGGAGGGGGTACCAACTTGTGCCAAACCAAAAGAGGGGGGTGACTGGGTAGCAGCTGGAGGCAGGGGTAGTCTGTGTAGTTTGGAGATGGCGGTACAGAGTGTATCAATGAGTCTTTCAATACGGTTTGTAAATTCGTGTAAGAGGCATATGATCTGTGTCGTGTCACCGGGGGGGGGGGGGGTTGTGGGGGGTACTGGTGGGAGCACAAGGCCTGACAGCGTATGAGTAGAGACGGGGAGGAGGCCCAGTAGTAGTTGAGTTAGGAGACGGCCGGGACTGCTGTGTTGCAGCCAGGTGAGGCCAGGCAGGGGCAGGTGTTGTTGAAGAAGGCGTTGCCAGAGAAGGGGACGCAGAGGGATGCTGCCCGGTAGGCTGGGGGGGGGGGGGGGTTGAGGAGTGTAGACCAGTGGTGTGACACAGGGGTATAGACAAGGAGTGTGGCCCAGTGGTGTAGACCAGGGGTGGAGACCAGGGGTGGGGACCAGGGGTGGAGACCAAGCGTGTAGACCAGGGGTGGAGACCAAGCGTGTAGACCAGAGGTGTGGACCAGGGATATATGCATAAAAGTTGTATGAACCATGGGTGTAGACCGTTGGTGTGGAGCAAGGGTGGATCAAGGGTGGAGAAGGGCATCTCAACCGCGTTACGCCCTCATGTTGACACAGTATCAGCCACCCGCTGAGCCGCTCACCCCAGCACATCATAACCTCCCCTCTTTAATATGCTTTCTATTCAACTTAATAATTTATCACGTTAAAATTAATATACAAGTAAAAAATAAGGTATTGAATCATGTGGTGAGTCAAGTGCCTGTTCATTTTTGTTGTGTACTAATTTTATTAAATCCACAAACACTCAATTTACGGTGGCAGTTGGCGGGAAGGAGGGAATGAGGGAGGAATGGAGAGAAACAGGGAGAGAGAGAACCCACAATTTATCCTCAGCTGCTGTCTTTCAATTTCCCCCAATGTAGCGACAGAATTGTTCATCTACTATTCATCTCAAGATCACTCTCCTCTAACCCAGCATCACACAACATAATAGTCTATCACACAATACAACACCCCATCATCACACAACACAACACCCCATCATCACACAACACAACACCCCATCATCACACATCACAATACCCCATCATCACACAACACAACACCTCATCATCACACAACACAACACCCCATCATCACACATCACAACACCCCATCATCACACAACATAAGACCCCATCATCACACAAAACAACACCTCAACATCACACAACACAACACCCTATCATCACACAACACAACACCCTATCATCACACAACATAATACCTGATCATCACACAAAAAACCTCAATCTCACACAATACCCCAACATCATACAATACAACACCCCCAACATCACACAACAGAACACCCCGCCATCACATAACATACCAGCATAACACAACACCCCATCATCACACAACACAACACCCCATCATCACACAACACAACACCCCATCATCACACAACACAACACCCCATCATCACACAGCACAACACCCCATCATCACACAACACAACACCCCATCATCACACAGCACAACACCCCATCACCACATAACATAACACCTCAACATCACACAACACAACACCCCATCATCACACAACACAACACCCTATCATCACATAACACAACACCCCAGCATCACACAACACCCCATCATCACACAACACAACACCCCATCATCACACAACACAACACCCCATCATCACACAGCACAACACCCCATCACCACATAACACAACACCCCATCATCACACAACACAACACCCCATCATCACACAGCACAACACCCCATCATCACACAACACAACACCCAATCATCACACAACACAACACCCTGCCATCACACAACACAACACCCCATCATCACACAACACAACACCACATCATCACACAACACAACACCCCATCATCACGCAACACAACACCCCATCATCACACAGCACAACACCCCATCACCACATAACACAACACCCCATCATCACACAACACAACACCCAATCATCACACAACACAACACCCCATCATCACACACCACAACACCCTATCATCACACAACACAACACCCCAGCATCACACAACACCCCATCATCACACAACACAACACCCCACCATCACACAACACAACACCCCATCATCACACAGCACAACACCCCATCACCACATAACACAACACCCCACCATCACACAACACAACACCCCATCATCACACACCACAACACCCTATCATCACACAACATAACACCTCAGTATCACACAACCCTCCAGTACCACACAACCCTTCAGTATCACACAACACTTCAGTATCACACAACTCTTCAGTACCACACAACACCTCAGTATCACACAACCCTCCAGTATCACACAACACTTTAGTATCACACAACCCTCCAGTATCACACAACACTTCAGTATCACACGACACTTTAGTATCACACAACCCTCCAGTATCAAACAACACTTCAGTATCACACAACCCTCCAGTATCACACAACACTTCAGTATCACACGACACTTTAGTATCACACAACCCTCCAGTATCACACAACACTTCAGTATCACACGACACTTTAGTATCACACAACCCTCCAGTATCACACAACCCTTCAGTATCACACAACACTTCAGTATCACACAACTCTTCAGTACCACACAACCCTCCAGTACCACACAACCCTCCAGTACCACACAACATAACACCTCAGTATCACACAACCCTCCAGTATCACACAACCCTTCAGTATCACACAACACTTCAGTATCACACAACTCTTCAGTACTACACAACACCTCAGTACCACACAACCCTCCAGTACCAAACAACCCTTCAGTATCTCACAACACAACACCTCAATATCACACATCACATAACATTCCAGTATCACACAACCTTTCAGTATCTCACAATACCTCAGTATCTCACAATACCTCAGTATCATAATCCACCGGTTATTCCATTACGTCTGTCCCACTCTCGTCTAATATCTCCTCACCCCTTCCCTCCACCACCTCCTCTCTCGGCCACCACCCGCCTTTGATTTATACACTCTTTACCCACCATCATCTTTTTATGTCACGGTTTTATCAACTTATTTCTCATTCTTTTCCTTCTATTTACCCTGAATAGTTATTTTACGTGCCTTTTCCTCTTACATATTTCATGAACTTGAAAGTTTGGTATTATTAATACAAGTATATCAGGAACTTTTGACAAAATCAATGTACCCTACTGAGAGAGACACTTTCTCCTCCAAGTTCAGAACGAAGGTCACCGGCCAGGAAGTTAAGTAGTGACGAGTCCTGAGCTTATGAAGATAATTGCATATTGTGACAGTCAACATATATGCTGCTTCCTGAAACACGAGAGCCTGTTATACACTGTATAACTTCGAGCCTTGACTAAACACTACCTGATACAGAAGAAACATGGCGTGATGTAAGAACAACAACATACTGCGGGTGAAACACATTAGCATATTTTATGTCAATAACATACACGAGGAAGACAATAATACAAATATTCACTTGAGCACGTACATATGGAAAACGAAACCTGTGTTAAATTGTTCCATAATCAGCGAAAGTTTTGGTTTAAGAGAAGAGTGTGTGCTGGCCACAGAAACAAGGCAATAAACCAGTAAATATGTCCAGAGAAACCCAGCCAGAAGCCTATGTTATTGACAAGAGCCTTCCACCACTGCTAGGTGCACACCACCCTGAAGGCAAAGGTGGAGACACTTTGTACATATTGTCTGTTGTCAAGATAGGAATGTTGATTGTAATGCCGAACAACGTATCCTGAGATATTGGTAAAGGGATGTCTCACAGTAAAGGAGAGTCTCACAATGAAGGAGAGTCTCGCAGTAAAAGAGTCTTACGGTGAAGGAGAGTCTCACAGTTAAGGAGAGTATCGTAGTGAAAGAGAGTCATACGGTGAAGGAGAGTCTTACAGTTAAGGAGAGATTCACAGTGAAGGAGAGTCTTACGGTTAAGAAAACTCGCGGTGAAGCAGTGTCTCGCAGTGAAGTAAAGATCTCTCGGTGAAGGAGTGTCTCACAGTGAAGGAGTCTCAAAGTAGAGTCTCACAGTGAAAGAGAGTTTCACAGTAAGGGAGAGTCTCACAGTGAAAGACAGTTTCGCAGTGAAGGAAAGTCTCGCAATGGAGGAGTTTCTTACAGTGAAGGAAGGTCTCAAAGTGAAGGAGAGTCTCACAGTGAAGGAGAGTCTCACAGTAAAGGAGAGTTTCGCAGTGAAGGAAAGTCTCGCAGTAAAGGAGTCTCTCAGAGTGAAGGAAGGTCTCACAGTGAAGGAGAGTCTCAAATTGAAGGAGTCTCACAGTGAAGGAAAGTCTCGTAGTGAAGGAGTTTCTCACGGTAAAGGAATCTCGCAGTGAAGGAGAGACTCAAAGTGAAGGAGAGTCTCGCAGTAAAGGAGTCTCATAGTGAAGGAGTCTCACAGTGAAGGAGTCTCACAATGAAGGAGTCTCACAGTGAAGGAGAGTCTCACAGTAAAGGAGAGTCTCGCAATGAAGGAATCTCGCAGTGAAAGACTCTCACAGTGAAGGAGAGTCTAGCAATGAAGGAGTCTCGCAGTGAAGGAGTCTCACAGTGACAGAGTCTCGCAGTGAAGGGGAGTCTCACAGTAAAGGAGAATCTCACAGTGAAGGAGTCTCGCAGTGAAGGAGTCTTGCAGTCAAGAGAGTCTCACGGAGTGTCTCAAAATCAATGAGACTCTCGCAGTGAAGGAAGGTCTCACAGTGAAGGAAAGTCTCGCAGTGAAAGGGAGCCTTACAGTGAACGACAGTCTTACAGTGATGGAGAGTCTCACAGTAAAGGAGAGTCTCACAAAGGAGAGTCTAACAGTGAAGGAAGGTCTCGCAGTGAAAGAGAGCCTCACACTGAAGGACAGTCTTGCAGTGATGGAGAGTCTCGCAGTGAAGGAAAATCTCATAGTGAAGGAGAGTCTCACAGTAAAAGAGTGTCTCGCAATGAAGGAGTAACGCAGTGAAAGACTCTCACAGTGAATGAGTCTCGCTGTGAAGGAGAATCTCACAGTAAAGGAGAGTCTCACAGTGAAGGAGTCTAGCAGTGAAGGAGTCTCGCAGTCAAGGAGAGTCTCACGTAGTGTCTCACAGTCAATGAGAGTATCGCAGTGAAGGAGGGTCTCACAGTGAAGGAAAGTCTCGCAGTGAGAGGGAACCTTACAGTGAACAACAGTCTCACAGTGATGGGGATTCTCACAGTAAAGGAGAGTCTCACAGTAAAGGAGAGTCTAACAGTAAAAGAAAGTCTCGCAGTGAAAGAGAGCCTCACAGTGAAAGAGAGTCTCGCAATGAAGGAATCTTGCAGTGAAAGACTCTCACGGTGAAGGAAAGTCCCGCAGTGAAGGAGAGTCTCACTAGGACAGCCTCACGGAGTGTCTCACAGTTAAGTAGTCTCACAGTGAAGGAAATTCTTGCAGTGAAGGAGAGCCTTACAGTGAAGGAGAGTCTCACAGTAAAGGAGAGCCTCACGGAGTGTCTCACAGTGAAGGAGGATCTCAAAGTGAAGAAGTGTCTTGCAGTGAAGGAGAGTCTTACAGTGAAGGAGCGTCTCACAGTTGTATTATCCCCATTAATAGATAGTAGCATTTATATAAATATGGGTTTATACATTTGTATTATATAATTCTATCACTCCCCGTACTTTTCCATGAGTTGTGAGTTATCATGTTCAAACCACGTGGTGGGTATTTTTCACTCTCAAGTCGCGTCTCCAAGAGATCCTAGATCAGCTTATTTGGAGACCGGTCCTCGCCCCAGTAGTTATCAATTGACGCTCACGATAGCGGGACGTTGATCTAAGAGATTATCCCAGTTAAGCTCCATCCTCAACTAACACTCACAGCTTACAGTGTTAATTACAGTGATATCTTTTTTGACTGTGCAGTGTGCATGCCATATTTTTTTATAAATAAATGGAGAAAGGTCCATTTGGGTTTTGCAAACTTAACCCATAAACTTTTACAGGTAGCAGTTGAGTTACCTCTCAAGAGTCAAGCTCAGACAACCACAAACAGCTACATAAGGTAACAATGGTGTCAACTACAAAGCTACACTGTTACATAATGTGACAACTTCACAAGTGGATGTTACAAGTGGTGACAACCCAAGGTTGTTACAAATATAACAGCTTCAAAAACCGTTATGTAAGGTGTTCAGTGGTGGAATTCTTTCCTGCCATACAGGCACAGCTTCAAGGCTGTTATTCCTCCACATCAAGGTAGCAACCCAAGGTTGTTACAAATGGACAGCTTCAAAAGCTGGTATACAGTGAAGGAGAGTCTCACAGTGAAGGAAAGTCTCACAGTGAAATAGAGTCTCACATTGAAGGAAAGTCTCATAATGAAGAAGAACCTCATAATGAATGAGAGTCTCGCAGTGAAGGGGAGTCTTGCAGCGAATGAAAGTCTCATAGTGAAGGAGAGTCTCACAGTGAAGGAACGTCTCACCTTGAAGGAGAGTCTCACAGTGAAGGAGAGTCTCGCAGTGAATGAAAGTCTCATCGTGAGGGAGTCTCATTGTGAAGTTGTCTTATAGTGAAGGAGACGCTCACAGTGAAGGAGAGTTTCATTGCAAAGGGGAGACTGGCCATGAAGGAGAGTCTCACAGGGAAAGAGTCTCGCCGTGAAAAAGAGTCTTGCAGTGAAGGAGAGTCTTACAGTGAAGGAGCATCTCTCTGTAAAGGAGAGTTTCACAGTGAAGAAGAGTCTCGCAGTGGAGGGAGTATCTCAAAGTGAAGGAGTCTTGCATTGAAGGAGCGTCTCGCAATGGAGTTCCACAGTGAAGGGGTCTCGCAGTAAAGGACAGTCTCGCAGCGAAAGAGAGTCTCACAGTGAAGGAGAGTCTTGCAGTGAAGGAGCGTCTCACAGTGAAGGAGAGTCTCACAGTGAAGGAGAGTCTCACAGTGAAGGAGCGTCTCACAGTGAAGGAGAGTCTCACAGTGAAGGAGAGTCTCACAGTGAAGGAGAGTCTCACAGTGAAGGAGAGTCTCACAGTGGAGCAATGTCTCACATTGAAGGAGAGTCTTTCAGTGAAGGAGAGTCTCTCACAGTGGAGGAATGTCTCACATTGAAGGAGAGTCTTTCAGTGAAGGAGAGTCTTGCAGTGAAGGAGAGTCTTACAGTGAAGGAGAGTCTTGCAGTGAAGGAGCGTCTCACAGTGAAGGAGAGTCTTACAGTGAAGAAAAGTTTCACGGTGAAGGAAAGCCTCACAGTGAAGGAGTCTCACAGTGAAGGAGAGTCTCACGGTGAAGGAGAGTCTCACAGTTAAGGAGAGTCTCACAGTGGAGGAATGTCTCACATTGAAGGAGAGTCTTTCAGTGAAGGAGAGTCTTGCAGTGAAGGAGAGTCTTACAGTGAAGGAGAGTCTTGCAGTGAAGGAGCGTCTCACAGTGAAGGAGAGTCTCACAGTGAAGGAAAGTTTCACGGTGAAGGAAAGCCTCACAGTGAAGGAGTCTCACAGTGAAGGAGAGTCTCACAGTGAAGGAGAGTCTCACAGTGAAGGAGTCTCTCACAGTGAAGGCGAGTCTCACGTTGAAGGAGAGTCTCACGGTGAAGGAAAGTCTCATAGTGAAGGAGAGTCTTACAGTGAAGGAGAGTTTTGCAGTGAAGGAGCTTCTCGCAGCGAAGGAGCGTCTCACAGTGAAGGAGAGTCTTACAGTGAATGAGAGTCTCACAGTGAAGGAGAGTCTCACAGTGAAGGAGAGTCTTACGGTGAAGGAGAGTCTCACAATGAAGGAGCGTCTCACAGTGAAAAAGAGTCTCACAATGAAAGATAGTCTCACAGGGAATGAGAACCTAGCAGTGAAGGAGAGTTTCGCAGTGAAGGAGTGTGTCACAGCGAGGGTGTGTCTCGCATTGAAGGAGAGCCCAGGAAGGATGGTTGGGTAAAGGTGTACAATAATTGTGTACGAATACATCCTGTACAATCCATGCTGGTACACATACTACTGTATTCATGGTTTTGTTCAGCCGAGTATATAATATTACATGAATCTGATCCTAAAAAACATGATCAATCATTTTTTTCGGACTATTGTTTTATTGTATCGTATTTTATTCCGCAGTATTATAACATTTTCCGGGTAAAATTCAGTTACCTAAAATAACACGGCTGATAGACGAGGCTCACAACAATCAGTATAGATGACTGCAAACATTAACTGGGTACTGTAAGGCAGGTGTGGCTCAACGCAAGAGGTACACATGCGGTTCATAACAGTTCGATTAACTGACTGTATACAATAACTGGGTACAGTCAGGTAGGTGCGGTAGGTGGCGACCCTCCTAGTAGTAATATGTACTGTATTAACTTGACATGCTGTTGGCAACACCAACTTTGTGATACCACCTATAGTACAACCTTTTGACACCATCAACAACTACAACATTTAACATCTACAGCTACATTCTTGTGACAACAACAACTACAGCTTTGACACCCAAGACATTTATAACTTTGGGACAGCAGAAACAACTCCAACCTCCTGACCTAATCAATAATTACAATTTTGTGACACCAACAAAACTACAAATTTGTTACAAAAACAACAATAACTTTGTGACACCAACGACAACTACAACCACGTGACGCTAAAAACAACTAGACTGTTGTGACACCGACAAATAAAATCTTGGGACATCAACAAATACAGTCATGTGACAACAATAACTACAACCTTGTGACAAAAAACTACAGTCATCAATAACTAAAACCATACGACGCCAACAACTACAACAACCATCAACTCCAATCTCTTGACAATGAAGACAACTACCACCTCTCAACACTACATATAATCAGAACTTGTGGCACCAACAATCATTACCACCTTTTGCTACTACCAAGCCAAAAGCTCATAACAACATTCACACTCTTATAACACCATCAACGACCACAACTTATAACAAAACCAACAATTATAACCAAACTTTTTTTTAATAACAAGCGCAGCATTTTATGTTACAACACTGCAAATTATCGTGGACACCAATACGACGTAGAAATCTGAGATATCAGTGGGAAGCAGAAAGCTGAGACTCCAGTAAAAGAAATCCGAGATGCTAGTAGGAAGCAGAAATCTGGAACTCGCCACTGGCAAGTTGAAAATTAATCTGCGTTCCCAAAGGTGATGAGTGAAAGAGAACCACAAGTCAGAGACAGTTTTTTAGAGGCTGTACGCAACAAGTAATCTATGTCAGCATAACTACACGAGCAGCTGTGCACCACAAGTGATCTATATTAGCATAACTACACGAGCAGCTGTACACCACAAGTGATCTATGTCAGCATAACTACACGAGCAGCTGTGCACCACAAGTGATCTATATTAGCATAACTACACGAGCAGCTGCACACCACAAGTGATCTATGTCAGCATAACTACACGAGCAGCTGTGCACCACAAGTGATCTATGTCAGCATAACTACACGAGCAGCTGTACACCACAAGTGATCTATGTCAGCATAACTACACGAGCAGCTGTGCACCACAAGTGATCTATATTAGCATAACTACACGAGCAGCTGTACACCACAAGTGATCTATGTCAGCATAACTACACGAGCAGCTGTGCACCACAAGTGATCTATGTCAGCATAACTACACGAGCAGCCGTGCACCACAAGTGATCTATGTCAGCATAACTACACGAGCAGCTGTGCACCACATGTGATTTATGTCAGCATAACTACACGAGCAGCTGTGCACCACAAGTGATCTACGTCAGCATAACTACACGAGCAGCTGTACACCACAAGTGATCTATGTCAACATAACTACATGAGCAGCTGTGCACCACAAGTGATTATGTCAGCATAACTACACGAGCAGCCGTGCACCACAAGTGATCCATGTCAGCATAACTACACGAGTAGCTGTGCACCACAAGTGATCTATGTCAGCATAACTACACGAGCAGCCGTGCACCACAAGTGATCTATGTCAGCATAACTACACGAGCAGCTGTACACCACTTTCTCTCTTTTTCTGTGCCTTCCCATTTTGTTTCTTTAATATTTCTCTACAGATTCCTTATCCCTTTCTATTGTCCATCTTCTTCAACTTCAAGTGATGATGGATGATGTTATATGTAGTGATGATGGATTGTGTTATATGTAGTGATGATGGATGGTGTTATATGTAGTGATGATGGATGATGTTATATGTAGTGATGATGGTTGTTGCTATATGTAGTGATGATGGGTGGTGTTATATGTAGTGATGATTAGACAATAAGATAATAATAGTTTAATGCGAAAAAAATCTTTACATACTTGCTGCTAATGGCAAAACCAAAAATGTGGTCTACCCTAATGCACTACATTGAGACAATGTGGAGCCTCCCGGAGGGTGGCGTCCTACTGTAAGGGCGGGCAACACGCTGCCACCATTGTAAGGGTGGCGACTCTCTACTCTACTGAACCACCGAGGCCACCCTTAAAGACGGGGATTTTCTTCTCTCCCTTATACTTATCTCATACTTCTCTCTGTCTTATTTCCTTCATTGGTTCTGTGTACATATTTTAGTTCATGGTCACTTCATAACCTCAGTTCTTTTGGTAGCATGGCGAGGGTCAGGCACATGGGTACTGTAATTCTGGTATCAGGGTCACTTGGACAGAAATAAAGGTGGAAACTGGGATGAAATGAATACCCCTAATATACTCTAAGAAATGGTTTATTAATATGAAATCAAAGTAGGGAAAAAGATGTCATTAACATACAAGTCCAAGGTGCAACTCCTCGGCTTTACTCAACTGCAATTCACATAGATACTGTGCTATTACTTCTCACAACCTTACTGGTGTTACATTACATTAACAGTTACCAGGATCAACTCCAATCAGATATTCTCGCTTCTTACATCTGATACCTTCACTAGACTTGTTTGTACATATGAGATGCACTCACAACACATATGTTAATACTGATACTAACAAATTTACATGGGTTCACTGCCCAACATGGAATAATTATATTCCAGATAATTATCCCCAATCATATACAACAAACACTGTGGACCATATGACTTCAAGGCATGTCCCAGGGTAGAACACTCAACAACTGACGACCGCTGTTATGATCGGTGGTAGTCCAACACGTGGCGAGAGCCTGGGGTCTACTTCCCAGAATTCAGACTGGAGCAATTTGAATCCTGCCGAATCGGCGACATCGTCCAATATAGCTAACTGCTAGGTATCCACCGACTCCGGGGAGCCGGTGGGGTGTTCAATTAACCCACACACAGGATCTGAGACAAAGTTGGAGGGCGTCAAGGGAAGGCATGGCGATGACTCAATCACAAGCAATCTATCATCTAGCAACGTCAGACGACATTTACTTTAGTACTTCTCACACTGATTAAATGACAATTTCACTGTTACAACATGAACACTGATACTCACAAAATTGACTAAGTCAAACTGAATGGCTATATCGGCAGGGAACACATGCTTACATACCTGAGACAAATGGAGGGCGTTACGGAAAGGGCTGTTCCTCCTTGGCATGGGTTTTTATACCCTTGAATTGCCAGAGGTGGCTACTCACGCAATGACAAAAATCACAAACAAATCAACTGCTACACATTCAAAGATGACCCTCAGTTGACAAAGGTCTGGCGAATTACTTAAGTTGATTTACATAAACTATTTCAAGATTGAGCTTGCCAGTAGAAAGTGGAATAAGCGTATTCACAATTGTGTTCACAAGGCGGGACTTACGGAGGGATCCTTGGTGTAAAACACGTTTCTTCCTAGGGATGTTTTGCGGACGTGAAGTATAATAAGAATCATCAGTTTTAAAACAGACCAGCAGTCAATGTGACCATGACACCACCGTGGCATTACAATGGTCATTGCTGGAGACTTTCTCAAAGCACTCCAGCTGATGAACTGAATGTGTGCCTCAAGGCACTCACCCTATCCACAAACATGAGAGTACATCTACAAAGAGATCAGGATGCTGGAGGGTTTGCAAACCTTCTACTACAGATTGGGAATGGAACTTTCCCTGTTGATTCAGAACGACAAATAATCATTCCTCAAGGATGTGGAAATGTTGTAAAGTCCTCAACTGAGCTCACTAACATGGTCTACCCAAACATTATCCACCACTACAAGGATCACAAGTGGCTGCGTGAATGCGCAATTCTGGCACCAAAGAATGAAACAGTGGCTAAAATCAACATGACTCTACTCAGACAATTTCCAGGCAGTGAGACCTCATTCAAGTCTGTTGATACAGTAATCGACCAGGACCAAGCAATCCAGTACCCTGCAGAATTCCTTAATTCTTTGGAGCCCGCAGGAATGCCTTCTCACCACCTCACTCTCAAGATTGGAACTCCCATAATGCTCTTAAGAAATCTTCAACCACCAATCCTCTGCAATGGCTTAAGACTGGTGGTGAAGAACATGATGCCACATGTACTGGAAGCTACAATACTGACAGGAAAAGCTAAAGGAAAGGACGTGTTTATACCAAGGATACCTCTCATCACCACTGACCTGCCATTTGAGTTCAAGCGACTTCAGTTCCTGGTTAAAGTGAGCTTTGCCATGGCCATCTACAAAAGCCAGGGACAGTCCCTAAAGATGGTTGGCCTTAAACCTGGTGTTTCCTTGCTTCTCTCATGTACAGTTCTACGTTGGATGCTCCAGAGTGGGAGCTGGCAAAAATCTGTACATACTTGCTGCTAATGGCAAAACCAAAAATGTGGTCTACCTTAATGTACTACAGTGAGACAATGTGGAGCCTCCCGGAGGGTGGCGTCCTACCGTGTCCTAGCGAAAGAAGCATGTCTGTGTGTGTGTGTGTGTGTCCACACGAGAATCTCGGAAACTACTTTACCGATCTGTAGTGATGATGGATGGTGTTATATGTAGTGATGATGGATGGTGTTATATGTAGTGATGATGGATGATGTTATATGTAGTGATTATGGATATTGTTATATGTAGTGATGATGGGTGGTGCTATATGTAGTGATGATGGATGGTGTTATATGTAGTGATGATGGATGGTGTTATATGTAGTGATGATGGATGATGTTATATGTAGTGATGATGGGTGGAGTTATATGTAGTGATGATTAGACAATTAAATAGTAAAAGTTTAATGCTAAAATACTGTATATACTTTGCTGTACCGTTGTAGTAAAAAACATGGTGGCACTTACATACACAGTTAATGAATTATTGATGGAAGAAGAAGTTTTGGGGACTGAACAGTGAGACAATGTGGAGCCTCCTGGAGGGTGGCGTCCTACCGTTGCCTAGCGGATAAGCCGCCCGGAGGGCGGCGATTCTGCTAGTAATAATAATAATAATAATAATAATAATAATAATAATAATAATAATAAAAATAATAATAATAATAATAATAATAATAATAATAAAAATAATAATAATAATAATATTAATAATAATTCATCGTACTGTAAATAAAATAAATAATACCCATAGTGGTGGTGTAATGACCGTGGTGGTGGTGTAGTGACCTTGGTGGTGGTGTAGTAACCGTGGTGGTGTAGTGACCGTGGTGGTGTAGTGACCGTAGTGGATGTGGTGTAGTGACCGTGGCGATGGTGGTACAGTTACCGTGGTGGTGGTGTAGTGACCGTGGTGGTGGTGTAGTGACCGTTGTGGTGGTGGTGCAGTGACCGTGGTGGTGGTGGTGTAGTAACTGCAATGGTAGTGGCGTAGTGACCGCGATGGTAGTGGTGTAGTGATCATAGTGGTGGTCTAGTGACCGTGGTGGTGGTGATGTAGTGACGTGGTGGTAGTGGTGTAGTGACCGTTGTGGTGGTGGTGTAGTGACCGTTGTGGTGGTGGTGTAGTGACCGTTGTGGTGGTGGTGTAGTGACAGTTGTGGTGGCGGTGTAGTGACCGTTGTGGTGGTGGTGTAGTGACCGTGGTGGTGGTGGTATAGTGACCCTTGGTGGTGGTGTAATGACCGTGGTGGTGGAGGTGTAGTGACCGTGGTGGTGGTGTAGTGACGGTGGAGGTGGTGTAGTGACCGTGGTGATAGTGGTGTGGTGTAGTGACCGTGGTGATGGTGGGGTATTGACCGTGGTGATGGTGTAGTGAGCGTGGTGGTGGTGTAGTGACCGTGGTTGTGGTGTATTGACCTTGGTGGTGGTGGTGTATTGACCATTGTAGTGGTGGTGTAGTGACCATGGTGGTGGTGGTGTAGTGACCGTGGTGGTGGTGTAGTGACGGTGGTGGTGGCGGTGTGGTGATCGTGGTGGTGGTGGTGTAGTGACCGTGGTGGTGGTGATGTATTGACCGTGGTGGTGGTGGTGTAGTGACCGTGGTGGTGGTGATGTATTGACCGTGGTGGTGGTGGTGTAGTGACCGTGGTGGAGGTGGTATAGTGACCGTGGTGGTGGTGGTGTATCGACCGTGGTGGTGGTGTAGTGATCGTGGTGGTGGTGGAGTGACCGTGGAACGAAAAACACACTACTCGTATGTGCGGAAGGTAAGAACACAACAAGTTATGACCGAAGACTCACGACAGACAGGATCTGTTGTTGTGATGTCTGAGAAAAATGAATAAACAATAAAATCCTCCTTTAGACCTCTGGATCGACCCAAGGGAATGAGCAAAGTGTTGATAAACCCAAGTTCTTGCTTAATGCTGTGGTCATTTTATAACAGGGACCAGGAGGGGGGGGGGGGGGATGACACATGCACATGATGAGTTTTTGTCACAAGGTATATGACAGACAGGCAGACACCAGTGGATCATCGCCACGTCATCACCATCATTGTCAAATGTGGCCTGCTAGGCGGGGGGTCATTTGAAAGTCAGAGCCACACTGATGATGACAGAGGACCTGCATATATTATAATGATGTTTCAAGTTGAACCAGCTCACGGCGTTTTATTTATTTATTTATTCATTTTTTACGGGGATTAGCCCACCCGGGCACAGGTCGAACGTCCCACAACGGGGCCTAGGGGGCGAAAAAATAAGAACAAAGAAATTTAAAATATAGAAGAAAAAAGTTATACTGTGTTAATCTACACCACGAAGATGCCGGAAAATCAGCTTTTTAAAGTGAGACAGATTGTATAAATATGGAAACACAGAAGAAGGCAGATCATTCCACAGCTTGGCTGTGTGAGGAAAGAAGGAGGCACTATAATGAGTTATTCTAGTGTGACCGACATCCACAGAGAAACGGTGGGCACCGCAGGCAAGACGTGTGTTACGAGCCCATGGCCTTGCCGGCGGTACACAGGATGCCAAATCCACCGAACATTGCCCGTTAAAGTATCTGTAAAAGAGAGAGAGTGAAGCAACATTGCAGCGAAGAGAAAGGGAAGAGAGATTGTCGACTGAAGAAGGAGAGTTAATAAGACGAAATGCCTTTGATTCCACCCTATCTAACCGTTGGGCAGAAGAAGAGCCACCCCAGATAAGAGAGCAGTACTCCAAGTTAGGACAAATGAATCTCTCATATACTTGAAGCAACTGCTCAGGAGTGAAGTAGCTACGGCATCTGTACAGCATTTCCAACTTTCGGGAGGCGGCTTTAGCTATGTTAAGGATGTGTGATTTACCATGACATATTGCTGTGTCACACACACAAATATACCTTCAAATATATATATATATATATATATATATATATATATATATATATATATATATATATATATATATATATATATATATATATATATATATATATATATATATATATATATATATATTGTTACGACAGTGTCGTATTTTTCTAGTATTTTTTTTATAACATACTTCAATGTTGTTCCATATTATTCCTGTAATGATGTGTTAAATTTACTATTATATATTCTAGTCACCTTACTCTGTGCTGTTAAGGTTTTAACTGTCATTATTTGTTCAAGCCCATCTTGCATCGTTAAACGACCCATGTTTCACCGGCGTGGCGGGAGCCGACCTACTATATAGGACCCACCAGCAGACGGAGTTTAGTCCAGTCCTCCTTGTCATTCAGTTCACGTTCTCTTGAGTGCCACTTGTCACCTGTTACTTATACTTCATTATATTTCTGTGATTGTTCCTGTAGGTCATGTATCTAAGCTACTGTGCCGAGTAGCAACCTTGTATATAAGCTACTGTGTCAAGTAGCATTTATATATGTAAGTACGTGGCAACACTGCACGTGTTATGTTGCAACATTGCCCCGAGGCTGCCATATGGCAAGGCAGTCTCAGTATGACTCTGTGGGTCGTACAAGGCACACGCTAGTCACTACTTGTATTTCTCCTATCCGTTAATAAATGGACTTCAGTGTTACCCGGTGTTTCCCTACCCATCACTGCCTTCTTCAGGGAACACTTGGAACCTTCATGGCGCAGTGAGTAGGATTTGTGGACTTACAAGTGTTGTGAACAATTAGCCAGCGACGTGCGAGTCGACTCGAGTGTGTTGTATTGTGTTGCATTGTGTTTCGCCGCGACGTGCAGTGTTGCGCCGTCACAGTGTGTTTTAGTGACGGTGGCAGTGTTAGTGTCGGTGTATTAGTGTGTCTAGAGCTGAGAGTTGAGCATTTGTGGTACCCATGGAGCAAACAGGCGTACATCCTTCTCGTGCTCTCTCAGACACACACACACACACACACACACACACACACACACACACACACACACGCATACACTCACAGACAGAACAGTGGACTCTATGCGTTATTTCTGCGCGGTTTACGTCATATATATGTGGTTCGAGCTGATGAGGTGCCACTTTATATACTAAACAGCGCAGTTCAAGCATACTAAGAAGGGCGGTATGAAGGCACAATGTCAAGATGGGAGACACGACTCCCCAGATGGAGCTTCTGCTCCCACTGCCTCTCATCCTTCACCTCCAGCAACAGACATTGCCACAATCCTGAGGTGCATGGACGACAGGAACGAGAGACGCAGAGAGATGGAACTTCAGAGGGAGGAGATACGAAGAGAGGAGGAAAAGGCGCGCTTTGATGCAATATTGGTGACCCTGGCGCTAACCCACCCTCCCTCACTCGCAGGTAGCGCGCATCAAGGTGCCAATACCCTCCCTCCTCCATCACACCAGCGTCCTCCAGGCACTCTTGCTACTCCAACAGCTCCCAAGGCATCTTTTCAACCCCCACCCGCCCTCTCACCAGACGTCACGTTTCAGCTTTTTCGTGAGTGGAGGCGGTGGTGGACAGATTACTCCACGATGGTGGACCTTGATAGCATGCCTCCATACAAACAGCTCATCCAACTGCGGATGTGTTTGTCGCTGGAGACCCAGAGAGTTTTGGAGCATAAGTTGCAAGTGCCTCCCGATTCTACGTCTTCAGTGACGGATGTGCTCGACCTTTTACAGGAGCACGTTAAAGGTCGGAATAACGAGGCTTTGCATCGACGCGCCTTCACCAGCTGCAAGCAGGCGGAGAATGAATCCTTTGACGACTTTTTTGTATGTTTGAAGAGTTTGTCGGAGGAGATCGACGTCTTCAAGGTGCACAGCCGGGAATGTGAGGAAGCCGGGATCAAGCACGGGATTTTGACAGGTGTCAGGCAAGAAGAATTGGTGCAGCGACTCATCCCCCTGGATGCGTCCTCCACACTCCAGGTGGTAGTGACTGAATGTCGGTCATACAAGGCCACCAAGTCCGCCACCTCTGCCTTACGGGCCCCACCTGCTGTGAGAGCTATCTCACAGTACAAGAAGGGTAAGAAGGCGGCCAACAACTCGAAGGCTGCCTCACGTTCTTCCACGCCTCCGCCTAGTGCTTCCTGTGGCAGCTGTGGAAAGCAGCATGGCCCCAAGACATGCCCGGCCGCCGACGCACTGTGTCGTGAATGTGACCGTAAGGGCCACTGGTCTAACACAGACAGGCGCCCTGCACGAGGCCACAAGAGTCAGGCCTGCGCTCGCTAAGGACACTACGACAAGTGCTGCCGCCAACCCAAGCCCAAAAGCCCGAGACGAGGAGGAAAGCAGCGTACTTCCCTCGTGGTGGTTCATACGCAACTCCCCTCAGATGGCCTACGAAGCCCCAAGCAGCAGCTGAGTCACATCAGGAGGGTGGAATCGACCACATGCCCCAGGGCTACCCCTTCCCCTACCATCCGCGTCGCCGTCACACACGGTGATGTGTCAGGTCACATCGAGGTGTTACCGGACACCGGCGCTGATACTACGGTGATAGGCCTGAAGCACCTCCAGAAACTGGGCCTCACCAAACGCGACCTGGGACCACCGCCGCAGCTGCAGTACTACAATGCGGACGGTTTCCAGATGCCGGACGCTGTGGGCTCCTTTCAAGTGGAGATTACCTATGGCGACAGGTCGAGTCACGGATGGATGGACGTGCAGCCTACTCTCGCTACACCCTTGTTGTCGTGGGAGCACTGCAAGGAGTTAGGCGTGGTGCCCAGAGACTTTCCCAAGCAGATCCCAGCTGCTCGGTACACTACCAGCAGGGTACGTGAGTCAACGAGCGATGCAGCTGCCGCACAGAGCTGCCCAGAACTCGCGTCCACACCCGCCCCGCCTCCACCCAAGTCACGGCCGTTTCCTTTTCACAGCGAGACGTCTCCTTCAGCAGCAAGGGCCTACTTCCTGAAGGAGTACTCGGAAGTGCTGGTGACGAAGGAGGCCCTACGGACCGCGCCACTGAAGGCTATGGCGGGTCCGCCTATGAGGATACACCTGCGGGAAGATGCGCAGCCGTTTGCCATACACACTCCCCGGTTGATCCCTCTCGCCTTCAGGGATTCAGTCAAGAAGGAACTGGATTCCATGGTGGCCCAGGGTGTCATCGTACCTGTTGGTGACGACCCGTCCCCTTGGTGCCACCCTCTAGTCCAGGGGTTCTCAACCAGGGGGGAATTCCCCCTAGGGGGGGAATTCAGGTTTTCAGGGGGGGAAAACTGATTCGGGAGTAAGAGATATGTTCGATGAGAAATCAATCACAGAATTTTGGCCCTTGATGTGCGATTCCTACCCAAAAGTGGCAGAAAGAGCTATCCGTGCATTGCTTCCGTTTGTGTCTACATATCTTTGTGAGTCAGGCTTTTCAACTCAGTTGCAAATTAAAACGAAGCAACGTAGTAGATTAGAGGTAGAAAATGACATGCGTTGTGCCCTTTCAAGCACTCCTCTGCGTATCCCAGAATTGGCGAAGAAACAACAATCACAGGTTTCTCATTGACTGTAATCTTCATCTGAATAAAATTAATTACAAATTTACAATATCCTGGTATTCTATTGGACTTTTTGTTTATTGCATTATGCTTCAGTTTGGTCTGTTAAGTAATTCATTATAAATATAAAAAAACTATTTTCTTTTATTCAAGTTTTATAAATCCATCAACATTTTCAATTGGCATTTAATTTGTAAAACTCCACTATAAAAATAATCCATGTAAAATTGTCAATGTATATGTACTAATATGGAAAAAATAAAGGATTTTCAGTATTATATGCATATTATTTGGAATGCACTTTTTGAGGCAGACAATCTTGGAAAGGAGGGGGGAATGACATTCTGACATATGGTGAAAGGGGTGCATGGGGCAAACAAGGTTGAGAACCACTGCTCTAGTCACTGTGGCTAAGACTAACGGTGGAGTGCGGATTACTACCGACTTGTCTAAGCATAACAGCCAAGTGTCCCGTCCCGCCCACCCTTCACCCACACCTTTTGCAGCTGTACGGAGTGTGGACCCGAAGGTACGGCACTTTTCGAAATGGACGCCCTCTATGGTTACTGGCAGATCCCACTGAAGAAGGAGGATCAACCACTGACCACTTTCATCACGCCTTACGGACGCTTCCGCTACTGCCGTGGAACTATGGGATTTGCTGCTACTGGGGACGCCTTCTGTCTCCGTGGTGACATGGCACTTCAAGGCGTGACCAACTGCGTGAAGGTAGTGGATGACGTCCTCCTCTACAATGAGGACTACCAGACGCATCTTCGCCGCATCGACGAGGTACTGACCAGGTGTAGGACGCACGGCATCACTCTGAATGCCGAGAAGTTCATCTTGGGCGCAACTGCAGTGTCTTTCTGCGGTTTCCGACTCACAAGGGATGGCATTGCTGCGGACCCGGAGAAAGTTCACGCCATAGCGGACTTTGCCAAACCTACCAACCTTACGGATCTCAGGTCTTTCATGGGCCTGGTGAACCAGCTGGCAGAATTTTTTCCTGACGTCTCCGCCGCTGCCGGGCCTCTCCGCGCCCTCATGAGCCCCAAGAGGACTTTCACGTGGACCCCTGACCACGACCTCGCCTTTCATAAGGTGAAGGAGGCCCTGTCAAGTCCACCTATCCTCGCTACTTTCGACCCAGTGCTCCCCACAGTCCTCCAAACAGATGCCTCGCGCCTGAACGGGATTGGTTACGCCCTTTTCCAGGATCACGGTGGAGAAACGTACAGGCTCGTACAGTGTGGCTCTCGCTTCCTCACCGATGCTGAGTCTCGCTACGCTACCATCGAGCTGGAGCTGCTGGCAGTGGTATGGGCCTTATCGAGGTGCAAGTTTTACTTGATTGGCCTACAGCACTTCGACCTCATCATAGGCCACAGGCCCTTGGTCCCCATTCTTAACCACTATTCGCTGGACGCCATCGAGAATCCCCGCCTCCAGCGCCTGAAGGAGAAGATTTTGGCCTTCGTCTTCACCGCAGCTTGGCGCGCAGGTAAGGAGTTGTGCATCCCGGATGCCCTCTCCCGCTCCCCAGTCAGCCGCCCGACACCTGAAGACGAGATGCTCAGCACCAAGGCCGGTTTCTCCGTCAGCAACATCGTCACTTTGCAGGTGGTACAGTCCCTCGCCAGCACCCAGGCCTCAGTGTCGCCACCCGACAGCGATCTAGCCCTTGAGGAACTACGGACCGCGGCACGCGACGACCCCTCCTACACTCAGCTCTTGGAGAATGTGAGGACTGGGTTCCCTCGCGACCGTTTTGACCTCCACAACGCCCTATGCCCGTAAGAAGATACGGGATGACCTCTACGCAGATGGGGACCTCGTCCTGTACGGTGCCCGTGTGGTCGTCCCTGCAGCTCTCCGTCGTCGCGTTCTGGCCCGCTAACACGACAGCCATCGTGGAGCAGAGGCCACCAAGTGCCACGCAAGGCAGGCTGTGTACTGGCCCGGCATTGACGCGGATATCATCAATACGGTCCGTGCCTGTGAGCCGTGGCAGATCATGCAGCCCAGTCAACAGCAGGAGCCCCTCTTGTGTGACGACAAACCCACCAGGCCCTTCGAGTCCGTGTCGGCTTATTTCTTCAGCACAGCTGGGAAACATTTCCTAGTTGTCGCCGACCGACTCTCTGGCTGGCCTGTGGTGGTAATCTTTGGCTCGGACACGACGTCCGCGGCCACCATTCGCCACTTCCAGCACCTCTTTCGTGACCTGGGCGTCCCCGTACGTCTGCAGACGGACGGTGGGCCACAGTTCACCAGCCGGGACTTCACAGGATTCCTGGAGCGTTGGGGAGTCCGCCACATCGTGTCAACACCCCACTACCCACAGTCAAACGGCCACGCTGAGGCTGAGGTCAAGACAGTCAAGCACCTCATCCTCTAGGTGGCCCCTTCAGGCAACATAGACTGTGAGGCGTTTGACAAAGGACTCCTGGAGTTACGTAATACTCCCACCCACACAGGACGCTCCCCTGCCCAGATCCTGTATGTTCACCCTCTCCGCTCTTGCGTTCCTGCACACGCCAAGGCCTTTGCGAAGGAGTGGCAGACTAGAGCCGAGAGCTGCGATCGTCGCGCTGCTACACGTGCCCAGGACGCCAAGGCTCGGTATGACGACCATTCCCGCCCTCTTCAGCCGCTGGAGATTGGTTCCCTTGTCCGCTTCCAGGACCCGACGACGACACGTTGGGACTAGGTGGGCATAGTGATGGGCGTCGGCCGGTCGTGGGACTACAAGGTCAGGATGCGGAGCGGCCGCGTCTGGTGGAAGAACCGCCGCTTCCTCCGGCCAGTCCCACCCCCTGCTGCTGGCCCCCTGACCGAGGGCGAGTCCCCTACACCTCACGAGGATTCGCCCCACAGTGTACCTCGACGCTCGGAGCGACTTAGGACTAAGAAGTCCGCTCAAGACAAAGACTATGAGCGTGAGGGGGAGAGGGAGATGTAGGTTATGTATCTAAGCTACTGTCCCGAGTAGCAACCTTGTATATAAGCTACTGTGCCAAGTAGCATTTATATATGTAATTACGTGGCAACACTGCACGTGTTATGTGGCAACATTGCCCAGAGGCTGCCATATGGCAAGGCAGTCTCTGTCTGACTCTGTGGGTCGTACAAGGCACACGCTAGTCACTACTTGCATTTCTCCTATCCGTTAATAAATGGACTTCAGTGTTACCCGGTGTTTCCATACCCATCACTGCCTTCTTCAGGGAACACTTGGAACCTTCAGTTCCAGTCACCACCAATGTGGTATATCTATGTGAGTACCTATTTATGTCTCTTATGTGTCCATCAGTGCTTGCTTAGTTACATTTAAATAATTCAGTGTTGTTTTACGTTAGTTAATTTCAGTGTAAGTTATTTCATTTGTTTATGCATTGTTAACGTAATCCAATGCTTTATTTTTACTCTTTTGATGTTTCGATGTTTAGTATCATTTGTCTTAAAAGTTTCGATAGTGAATCAATTTGTTGTGACAGCCTACGAGGCTCTTTGTGTTAATATTTAATTTAATTAAATTCTCAAAGGTTTACTTTATTTATTTTTATTCCCTTTTAATTTACTTCACTTTTTTTGGGGGGGTTGCACCTAGAACCTGGATATTAAAGTAAATTAAGAGATGGCGTAACAGTTTTGGCGACCTTGCCAGGATTCACTAACGACCTTTTGACACTTGTGATATTTTTTTCTCTAAGCATGCTGATGGATTTGTTTTGAGGCATGGTAGGACTAACAATGGTAATTTTGTGCGTAATAATTTTGTACATGACAGGAGGAGCTGGACTCATTCACCACCTAATGGGGCGTCCTAATTTTCCAATTTACTTGTAGTTTCTGTGGAAAGCCGGGTCATAAGGCGGATTTTTGTTGGACAAGGTCACAGCCAAAGAAGGTGAAGCACGAGAGGTTGCAGTTTTGGTTCTCGCACCCACGAGACTTTGATCTTTTCCAGGAGAGTTTTGCGAAGGACCCAGACGTTGGTGCCTTTCGTCCCTTTTTATCACAAGGCACGGTAGAAGTTGATGGTGTCGAAACACCAGTCACTATTTTGAGAGACTCGGGTTGTCTCCAAACTCTCATCAAAGAGGGTGGTGTTGCGGCGAGGAAGACTGACAAAACGTCGTTTTGGGCTCCCTTTGGAGGTAAAGGTGCAGCTCCTTTGGTTTTTCAGGGATAGCTGAACGTAGCCGGTGTGCACGAGCTGCCTGTTTTAGTACGTGTCAAGTCTCCTTGTTGCTAGAGAGTGGACCTCATACTCGGTAACGATTTGCTGCAACAGCTTGAAGATGATATGCCCGGTGTTTTCCCTTTGTGTGCTGTGACTCGTTTTATGTCAATGACTAATGATCATAATGTAACTCCTGATGTAGATGATTCACTTTCCTTAGGACTGTTTGCTAACCCAATTGCTTACCAAGACATTTCTCCCGCAGTTAATGCTGTGACCGGGAGAGTTGCTTTAATAGCTGCGCAAGAGCAAGACGATTCATTACGGCTTTTGTTTGACCGGGTGTCCGATCCTGCCAATGATTCAGGCCCTACCACGAGATATTTCAGTGAAGACAGTGTTTTGTGACGCCACTGGCTCCCACCGACTATGTCAGAGGAAGATGCGGACTGGGCGTCTATCACTCAAATAGTTCTCCCACACACTTACAGACAACATGTTCTAGCTCTGGCCCATGACGGTCGCTTTTCTGGACATCAAGGTGTCCGAAAGACGTTCAACAGGTTGGCCAGAAAGTTCTATTGGCCAGGTATGAGGAGAGATGTCACTAAATATTGTAAGTACTGTCATTTTTGTCAAAAGGTAGGCAAAGCCAATCAGGCTATTCCACCTTTTCCACTTGTAGAGTACCTCACGTACCTGAGCCCTTTACAACAGTATAGTGTGACAGTGTAGGCCTAAAACTTCTAGTGGGTTTGAATATTTATTTACAGTCATTGATACCTCTACTAGGTGCTTGCATGCTGTACCTCTTAGGAAAGTTACTGCTAGGGCCCTAATATCATCCATTTTGTTTCTCATACTTCTACCGTTCGCTCATCAAGTAAGAGGTCCTTTGCACATAGTTAGAGATAAATTGTTAGGTAGTAGTGAAGAGAGCATTAGTGTGTTAAGTTTAGTAGGAGATGTTAAAGAGAAGCTTCTAAGTTGTTGGAGCCTTGCCGCACACCACTTACAGCAGTCGCAGTCCAAGACCAAGACATGGTACGACAAGCGTGCCAGACACAGAGAGTTCCAGATAGGAGATCAAGTTCTCATTCTCGTGCCGAGACATGGATAGCCACTCCATGCGAAGTTCAGTGGGCCATATAGAGTGGTGAAGAAGGTAAACCCCACAAATTATATTATCTCTACCCCTGACAGGCGCCGACTACAGCACTTATGTCACGTCAACACCATCAAGCTGTACCACACACTCCCAGCACCCCCATTTGTTGCTGATGATCCAGTTCCCGTGTGTGCCGTTGACACTTTCTTGTTAGACGGTGAGAAAGAAGAGGAAAAAGAAGGGGCAAGTCCACTCGCCCTGTCATCAGTCAGGGTTTGGCAGTCCAACTCCGTGGAGTTGCAGGAGAAGATAAAGCGTCTACCGGGACACCAGAGAGCTGACGTGCTGGCCGCCATCAAACAAGATCCTCTTGTCTTCCAAGACAGGCTTGGCTGTACCACTGCCGTGGTGCATGATATTGATGTTGGTTCTGCTAAGCCTATCAAACAGGCTCCCTACCAGTGAGTGGTGCTCACCAGTCACTTTAGTACCGAAGAAGGACGGCACTCTTCGATTCTGCATCGACTTCCGCAAGGTCAACGCCGTCACCAGCAAGGACAGCTTCCCTCTATCCAGAGTCGACGACTGCATCGAAGCATTGGGGAACACCAAGTTCCCCTCTAAGATTGATTGCCTTTGAGGGTTTTGGCCAGTACCATTGACCCGTCATGTTAAAAACATCTCCAGTTTTGTGACATTAGGTAAGACCTATAAATTTAATGTTATGCCTTTTGGGCTTTGCAATGCCCCTGCTACCTTTCAAGGCTGATGTCACAAGTCACGGCCAATTGGCCTGGCTGTGTAGCATATTTAGATGATGTAATTTTTTCTGACACTTGGTCAGACCATTTATGTCAGCTAGACGTTCTCTTCACCGAGTTAGAAAATGTAGGACTTGTCATAAACTTTGCGAAGTCAAAATTTGTTTGTGCTCAACTTTTGTATCTGGTACATGTAATTGGGTTGGAAACTTGCTCCTCCCACAGCAAGGTGTGACACTATTTCTCAGATGCCTGTTCCATGTAACAAACGACAAGTCCGCAGATTTTTAGGTTGTGTGGGTTATTACCGGAGATATATTTGTAATTTTGCCGAGTTGGCACTACCCCTTACTGATTTGTTGAAGAAAGGTAATATATTTTTGTTGGACTTCAAGGTGTCAGGATTCATTTCAAAACTTGAAAATTGTATTATGCTCATATCCTATTTTAAGAGCCCCTAATTTTTCTAAGCCTTTCAAGCTAGCCTGTGATGCCAGTGATCTGTTATCTAGACCCACAGAATGAACACTTATGTCATATCAAAATTTATGCAAGCAAAATTTTATTTTATGGGGGGGGGGGTGGGGGGGGAAGTGTTACGACCGTGTCGTATTTTTCTAGTATTTTTTTATAACATGCTTCAATGTTGTTCCATATTATTCCTGTAATGATGTGTTAAATTTACTATTATATATTCTAGTCACCTTCCCCTGTGCTGTTAAGGTTTTAACTGTCATTATTTGTTCAAGCCCATCTTATTTCTTTATTTAGTATTGTAACAAGCATTCTTTGTTTCTCTAACGACCATCTGCATCGTTAAACGACCCATGTTTCAACGGCGTGGCGGGAGTCGACCTTATATATAGGATCCACCAGCAGAAGGAGTTTAGTCCAGTCCTCCTTGTCATTCAGTTCACATTCTTTTGAGTGAAACTTGTCACCTGTTACTTATACTTCATTTTATTTCTGTGATTGTTTCTGTCACCACCAATGTGGTATATCTAGTATGTGAATACCTATTTGTATCTTTAGTGTCCATCAGTGCTTGCTTAGTGTTGTTTTGCGTTAGTTAATTTCAGTGTTAGTTATTTTATTTGTTTTTGCAGTGTTAACGGAATCTAATGCTTTATTTTTATTCTTTTGATGTTTCAATGTTTAGTATCATTTGTCTTAAAAGTTTCAAAAGTGAATCAATTTGTTGTGACAGTCTACGAGGCTCTTTGTGTAAATATTTAATTTAATTAAATTCTTAAAGGTTTACTTTAATTATATTTATTCCCTTTTAATTTACTTCACTTTTTTGTTTGGTTACGCCTAGAACCTGGATATTAAAGTAAATTAAGAGATGGCGTAAAAATATATATATATATATATATATATATATATTATATATATATATATATATATATATATATATATATATATATATATATATATATATATGCAAGTAAATCACTTTAGGTGCGCGTGATCTAGGTATATGCTGATAACCACAAAGAAAGAAGAAACACGAAGTTCCCAAGCGCTTTCGTGTAATTCACATCTTCAGGGGTGAGTACAGTCTGTACTCACCCCTGAAGATGTGAATTACACGAAAGCGCTTGGGAACTTCGTGTTTTCTTCTTTCCTTGTGGTTATCAGCATATATATATATATATATATATATATATATATATAATATATATATATATATATATATATATATATATATTATATAATATATACATTATATATATATATACTACATTTTTAGTCCATATAACACGCGGACTTTGAACATATAATCAACGGCCTCACCAGCAAGGAATCGAACCCTCGACCTACTGGGTGTGACTAGGGAACGCTTACCGGCTAGGCCACAAGGACACTAAAAGCAGTTCTAGACTCTGTTATATTTCAACACAAAGCCTGTTCATCGAGCTGATGGCGCCGTGAACCTCAATGGGAAACTGCCCGTGCCTCTTATGTGGTGTCAGTAGCATTTTACCGAATCCAGCTGGTATGAAACGCGAGTTACATATATATACACACAAAGCCTGTTCATCGAGCTGATGGCGCCGTGAACCTCAATGGGAAACTGCCCATTTTTTATATAATATATATATATGTATATATAGCCTATATATATAGTATATTATATATATAATATATATATATATATAATATATATATATATATATATATATATATATATATATATATATATATATATATATATATATATATTGCACTGGTCAACATAAAAAAAAATTCTCATAGTTCTGGATCAAAACAGTCTGATTCTAGTGTAATTGTATGTGCTGAACTCAATTATGACATTCGTATAGCTGTATCAGGCTCAGTTTTCCAGAACCAGCATATCTATATATTTAGCGTACCATGCTATTCATACAGTAATTTATATGCTCATTGGCTCCACTTATGCAATTATTTTGTCCTGATTTGTGCTTTTTTGTTTGTTTCAGTTTGCTGATTCATGATATTGCATATCTACACCTGCATGATTTGTAATTACTCTGAAATTAACAAAACATGGAACGTCGCAAGTGTGTGAACGGTGCTGACAGTTTTTGCGACATATGTGGTGCCTTCACTCCTGGTAGCCTCAAGAAACCAATCACAAAAGCTGTTCGACTGAACTACAAAAGTTACTTCAAATGTCAGTTGGGTGACCAAGACAAGAAATGGGCACCTCATGTAGCCTGTAAGTCTTGTGTTAACCACCTGAGCGAGTGGATGTATGGTAAACGAAGTTCAGGAATGCCGTTTGCTGTACCAATGATATGGCGTGAACCTAAAGACCACAGTAGTGACTGCTACTTCTGTCTCACAAATATTAAGGGAATAAAAATCAAGACACGAGGCAAGGTACAGTACCCCAATATTGCTTCTGCAATCCGACCAGTACCGCACAGTGCTGAACTTCCAGTCCCAAATCCACCGACTGAACAAGAATTGAGTGATTCCGATTCTACCTCTACCTCAATGGAAAACGACTACCAGGATGACTCTGAAAATACCAGGCCTAAACTATTTACTCAAGAAGCGCTTCATGATCTCATCAGGGACCTAAACTTGTCAAAAGAAAAGGCTGAAGTTTTGGGATCCAGACTAAGCAGCGTAACCTGCTAGAAGATGGAGTGCATATCACTACAGAGCGTTACCGACATAGACAGCTGTCTGCATTTTTCAAGATGGCAAACAACCTTTGTTATTGCGAGGACGCAGTATCTCTCATGCAACAACTCTGCAAGTCTGAAACATACAAGACAGAGGATTGGAGGCTGTTTATAGACTCAGGAAAAGACTCTCTGAAAGCTGTTCTTTTACACAATGGCAATCGGCTTCCATCTGTCCCAATAGCACACGCAACAAAAATGACTGAGAGCTATGAAACAATGAAAATTCTGTTGGCCGCTATAGAGTATGAGAAACACCAGTGGAAGATATGTGGCGATCTCAAAGTCATCAGTTTACTACTGGGCCTTCAGAGTGGCTACACAAAGCACATGTGCTTTTTGTGCTTGTGGAACAGCAGAGCTGATGCAGAGCACTATGTGAGAAAGGATTGGCCGACAAGACCAAGAGATGCGCCTGGAAGGTTTAACTGTGCTCACAATCCGCTTGTAGATCCAGAAAAGATATTTTTGCCTCCACTGCATCTAAAGCTCGGTTTGGCTAAAAATTTCATCAAAGCTATGGATCAATTCGGTGCTGGGACTCTATACTTATCTCAGAAACTAGGTGGTGTGGTTTCCGAAGCCAAGTTGAAAGCAGGTGTCTTGAATGGACCACAAATTCGTATACTAGTTAATGATAGCGAATTCACCAAAACATTGAACCCACTGGAGAAAAAAGCATGGGAATCATTTGTCAATGTGTCAAAGAATTTTCTTGGAAACTATCGTGCTGACAACTACAAAGAAATCGTAACAACCATGCTTCAGAATTATCATGCATTGGGAGCAAGGATGTCCTTGAAATTGCATTTTTTCCACTCTCATATTGAATTTTTCCCAGGTAACCTTGGAGACGTTAGTGATGAACACGGCGAAAGATTTCATCAAGATATCGCCATAATGGAGAGCAGATATCAGGGACAATTCAGTCCTAACATGATGGGCGACTATTGCTGGACACTGCAACGAGAAGAGAGCAAGCTGTACAAGAGAAAGAGTAAAGTTCAGAAGCACTTTTAGAACTTCATATTTTGTCATTATAAAGGATTTGAACTTATGTTTTTTGGTACAATTTTTTATGAGCTTATCTGTGATAGGTTTAAAATTGTATCTTGCATGACGCGATAATGTTACTATATTTACTATTTTTTTTATTCTTTAAGAAAGTAGGTCTGATGGTAGAATGAAACATCCAATTAATATTCATTAATATGAAATTAGTCATGAAAGCACAGTCACATGAGATAATCTCATCTTTTGCACGACACGTGATGGAATATTAAATATTTGTACCTATTGATTTTTTTATATAACCTGGTCTGATAGAACAAAACAAATATCAGATTCGAATTCAGCAATATGAAATTAGTTGTGTGAGCATGATCTCATATGTGAACCATTTTGGCTGTTGACCAGTGTTATATATATTATATATATATATTATATATATATATTATATATATATATTTTATATATATTATATATATTATATATATATATATACATATATATATATATATATATATATATATATATATATATATATTATATATATATATTTTATATATATATATATATATATATATATATATATATTATATATATATATATATATATATATTTATATATATATATATATATATTATATATATATTATATATATATATATATATATATATATATATATATATATATATATATATATATATATATATATATATATATATATATATATATATATGCTGATAACCACCAGGAAAGAAGAAAACACGAAGTTCCCAAGCGCTTTCGTGTAATTCACATCTTCAGGGGTGAGTACAGACTAGTCTGTACTCACCCCTGAAGATGTGAATTACACGAAAGCGCTTGGGAACTTCGTGTTTTCTTCTTTCCTGGTGGTTATCAGCATATACCTAGATCACGCGCACCTACAGTGATTTACTTGCATATATATATATATATATATATATATATATATATATATATATATATATATATATATATTTATCTTGATAAAATAACACGGGAGAATGGAAACAACGGAGTACCTTAGCTTTCGTCTTTATTCAAGACATCTTCAGAGGCAACTGGATTACATGGACAGAGAGAGGCTTAAATATACAGGGTGACCTTAAAAACATGAGGTCAGGTCATAATGATGACATCCACTAATCCACACACCAACACACACGTAGAGGAGCTTAAGAGAAGGGTGGTGACGTGACTAACCAGTCAGGTCAGAAAAAAGGGACCCACAAAATAACTATCATACATCTAGATCAAAGGTTTTCAAAGCATTTTTAACCTTGGGCCACTGACAAATAAATTTATGTAACATATTATCAGTTTTGAACTGACCATCACTAAGGTTTATTGATTTTAATTCCTTAATCAAACTAGCTTCAACCAGAAGTCTTTCTGTGACACAAGATGATTTGAATACTTCTAAGCTTTTTTCCCAAGCAATGGGGTGATTATTATTCCTAACATGAACGAACAAGGCACTGCTTTCAGATGCAGTTTTGATATTATACTTATGTTGTTTGATTCTGAGCTGCAGTGTTTTTCCTGTCTGACCTACATAATTACAATTACATTTGCTACATGGAATACAATAAACACTTCCATTTACATTCAAACTTGGGCTATTCCTTATTAACATATTGGTAATGGTTGAGTCATACTTGAAAACAACATTAATATTTAGAAGCTTGAGGGACCGAACTAACGGGACAAATTCATTACGATAGGGCAGAGTCAAAATATTCTTAAGTGTAGGAACTTGTCTAGTTTGAGAGGAATGAAAGGATTTTTTAGCCCTTTTAAAACAACGATCAACAAACACAGAAGGGTACCCGAGTTTCTGTGCAATAGAACGAATGTGTTTCAATTCATCGTCAATAAATTCAGAGTCACAAATACGCAGACATCTTAAAAACATTCCAGAAAAAACTGACATTTTGGTAGACTCAAAGTGATTCGATAAAAAGTGAATGAAACTATCAACCTGTGTGGGCTTTCTATATACCTTAAATTTATAGTTTTGGCCATTTCTCATGATAAGCATATCAAGAAATGGAAGGGATTCATTTATTTCTCTTTCAATTTTGAACGTGATACTTGGGACAATATCATTAAGCTTGTCTAAAAATTCCAAAGGGTCACTGTTTCTAGGCCAAAGACAAAGAACATCATCAACATATCTGTACCATGGAGGAATAAAGTCCACTATATTGGGTAGTAATCTAGACTCAAAAAACTCCATATAAATACAGGCTAGAGGAGCAGAAAGACAATTACCTATGCTCATCCCAAATATTTGCTTGTAGAACTTCCCATTTGCCCTAAACACATTGTCAGTTACGCATAACTTTATCAATTTCAGGAAAGTATCATGTTCAATAGTTAAATCTAGCAGTTGTAATTTATCTTTAAGAAATGAAAGTAAGTCTTTCACAGGTACTCTAGTGAACAGTGAATTTACATCAAAACTTATTAATTCGCAAGGTTCATTGTGTTTCTTGAGTTTATCAATTAAATCACTGCTATTGTGTATATGTGAATTAGATATTTGGCCTGTAAGAGGGGATATCATCTTTACCAGCCACTTGGATAATTTGTAAGTAACAGAACCCACAGAACTCACGATAGGACGTAATGGATTATTAAGCTTGTGTGTTCTGATCACTCCATACATATAAGGTAAAGTGGGATTAATTTGAGAGAGCTGTTTAGTGAGATCGGGGTTCTTTTTCAATAACATCTTCATTTTGGAATTATATAACTTATTAATATTTTCCAGGGGATCTTTCGTAAGCTCACAATACGTGCTTTCATCACTAAGTAATGAATTCATCTTATCATTGTAGTCACTTTTATCCAAAATAACAATAGGATAGATGTAGGATAGTTATTTTGTGGGTCCCTTTTTTCTGACCTGACCTGGATAGTCACGTCACCACCCTTCTCTTAAGCTCCTCTACGTGTGTGTTGGTGTGTGGATTAGTGGATGTCATCATTATGACCTGACCTCCTGTTTTTAAGGTCACCCTGTATATTTAAGCCTCTCTCTGTCCATGTAATCCAGTTGCCTCTGAAGATGTCTTGAATAAAGACGAAAGCTAAGGTACTCCGTTGTTTCCATTCTCCCGTGATATTTTATCAAGATTTATCTTATCCACGTTTTCATTGTGGATTTACATGAAATATATATATATATATATATATATATATATATATATATATATATATATATATATATATATATATATATATATATATATATACACACAGGGTGTCCCATAAGTTTCCATACAACGTATCACCAATGCCATTACAAGCATAACTCCAGCTGTGCTTGAACGTGTTCTTCAGCAGTGGAGGACACGCATTGAAGAGTGTTTTCATCAGAATGGTAGTCATGTAGAGCATATTATATAAATAAAAATGGATTTTCATATAAAATTTATTTTTCCTATGTATGGAAATTTATGCTGATAACCAAAAGGAAAGAAGAAAACCCGAAGTTTCCAAGCGCTTTCGTGTAATTCACATCTTCAATGGTAAGTACAGACTAAGGAGAAGTGCAAAACAAGGTGTATATATACAGAGGTGGATGAGATCAGGTCCACAAAGGTCAGGTATTAGGTAATGACCCTACTAATCTTTAAAAAGCACAGCAACGGTCGGTAGTCAGGTCAGAGGGAAAGGTGACCCAACCTTCTCACCTGGTTACAAATCTTCTTAATTACAAAATTGTCGAGTTTGTACAGTCTCGTTCAAGATTCTTCGAACACTGCTGGAGACAGCTGGCAACTCAAGGCCGTTTGTTTACTATAGTACGTAGTAAATATTATGAATGAATGTAAAAGTGATCGGTGATTGGTTACTTAGTTCCCCGTTAATTAATGGTTGGGCTTTGTTGTTTCGTATTATATTATACCTTTCTGCTGGTATATACTGTTAATTTGATTTCAAAATGAATAGAGCAATGGGCCAACCTATATGAATTAATGTTTAGACAATTAAACATAAGAAAAAATCGGTAAGTGTATTATAGAACTTCTTACATCGGGCACAGCTGTGTCCAGGTTGTTTATGAGGTTGCCGGTTTGTCATTAATTTATACTAATGTTATTTTCAAACGTTTAATCCATTTCGGGTTATTAATCCAGTCGTATGTAACAGATGCTAAACAAACTTCTTTCTAAAGACGCTGATTTCATGCAACACAAACTGCTGTTTTAATTCGCAATAGGAATAAGCAGAATCATCGGTATACTGCTACCTGTAATGTGTGTGTGTGTGTGTGTGTGTGCCTTAGCCTGTGTGTGTCAATGCTTGTCTGTGAAAACAGTTATATAAATGAAACAGTATTATGAAGTTTATTTAATGACATTATTTATTTTACATTCCCTGTGAGGCATTGGAAATAGAAATTTATATATAATGTTTTATTTATTCATATATTTCTTTATGTTTCAATTATATGTTATGAATTGGATACTAAACAGTTTCAATGCGATCCTGTGATGAACCACATTAAAAACAAGGCCTTTTTTTGCGGGCAAATAATATCAATAATCGAAAGAAATGTCATTTGAAATATATAATAAGGTAAGTCTACTCAGATGACAAAGGCAATGACAGTTGAAAGATCTACAGCGATACAATACTTATGCTACGGCATTAGCTATACCTGCAGTACGAAATTTCAGTAATTAATGTAATATTTTTTATAATTAATAAAAACGGCAAGGGGGGGGGGGGGGAGAAATCGACATTATTCACGAGCTAGTATGTATGTTTCCGTGCAAGTGTGTGTGAGTGTTGGAGCATTATTTTAAGTTGTGAAATAATTGTGAGGTAACGTTGTAACAGTTTGGTATTTTGGCAAAAAAAAAATCCCATTTCTTATAAATAAATGGAGAGAAAAATATATACAAATACAATTATTACAATAAACGTTTTCCAATAATACATAAATATATTGTGAACAGCATGACATGAACTTATTAAATATGAGATTGAAATATGAAAGATCAATTTCCTTGTCACAAGTGCCTTGAAGAGCCGGATCGGACAGCTGTGATCGGAACCGTTACATACAGTCGAGTATTGTATGAATTGTGTCGTGATACAGTTGTTTCTTTGTCTCCGTCTCCCTCTGATTTTTTCCGTGGTATATATGGTAATTATTTCACATGCAATATATTTATCATATATTATACTGTACTCTTTCATAATAATTATAAGTATAATGATAGGATTTGTTTGACTTAAATCATCCTGAGTGCATTCTGCATAAGTGAGTAAGTGAGAATATGAAAAGAGGATTGTTTCCTTTACATTTATTATACAATTTGACTTATATTCATGAAAATTATATTTATTTCAGTTAACATGGAAACAAAATAATATCGATGTGCATTCAGTATGTGACGTTGATTACATTGGGAAATTATTTCTTACACATTAATATTTAGTCCAGCCACCTTCATTCTCGATTACTTGCTGCAGCCTGTTGGGAACGGAGGCGGGGTGGTGGTTGTGTATCAGTTGCGGTTTCCGCCTCAGTACCTCCCACTCACGGTGTGTATGCTCCTGTAGCTGCACCCTGGTTCTCTCTTTAGTTGGATCCTACAAACTCACAATATTGGCCCAAACGTTCTCTATATGGTTCATGTCACAACCATTACCTGGCCAGTCTAAGACTTGCAAATTTTTTTGTTCTGCAAATCACCTTTTTACAATCCGTGCGGTATGAATAGGAAACCTATCGGGCATGAAAATTATGTTTTCGGGAAACGGGAAAGCATATGCCCGTACCGAGGGAAGCATAACTTCTTTGAGTATTTCTAAATACTGTTCAGCTGTGAATCTTCTTCTATGTCAGTCAGTTCCCCAACTCCGTACAAATATATTCATCCCCAAACATTGCAAGTCAAATGGCCACTCCTTGCTTCCTCATAAACATGCTGTCTTGCATATTGGGTGTTGTTCCTCTTCCAGCAATGCATCCTTCCGTGAGAGGTAGATGAGAAAGTTTTTTCGTCAGTGAATATTACTCTTCCCCAGAAATCTAGGCCTTCTTCAGCATACCGTCCAGCAAACTACAACCTGCCCTGGCGATGTCGCTCATTTTACTTCTCCTTGGTGGCGGGAATTCTATGGTGAATGCTTCCTTCGTGAAGTCTTCGCCCGATTGTTAAAGGGGAAATATTTAATTGGAGATCCTCTCTTATTGAAAATGAAGTCTTGAAGGGGTTGGCCTCAGCGAAATTCCGGATGGCTTCAACTTGTGCAGGTGTTGTTTTGCGCGCCATTCCCGTCCTGTGGTGGTCCTTTAAACTTTCTTCCTCTTCCCATCGCTTAATCCAATAATATACAGTTGACCGACAAAACTCCAATTCTCGGGCAATTTCAGGAGGTGAAAACCCAACCTCCTTCGTTCACTATTGTTACTATACACAATGTTCACTCCTGGTACCGTACACAATGTTCACGACTGTTACTACACACAATGTTCACTACTGTTACAATACACAATGTTCACTACTGTTACTATACACAATGTTCACTACTGTTACTATACACAATGTTCACTATTGTTACTATACACGATGTTCACTACTGTTACTATACACAATGTTCACTACTGTTACCATAAACTCTATGTTCGGTACTATCACTATATACTGTATCTTCACTACGGCACTACTCCTCTACACTGCACTACACTGTTATCATCTTCATGATATGGTTTTATGTCACAAAATCGTATTTACCTCGATATTTTTTTTTGATGCCCTAAGATCGGTGAGCAAAGTCTGTACTGTACTTCGGTACAACAATTTGTATAAAACAAAAATTACTTGGTTAATATGACTTACAAAGAAGTTTTGGACATCGTCGCGTATGCTAACTCGAGCCTCTCATGGGTCGAGTTGGTTGATATTGACGACGAAGAGCGAAACAAACCAAAACAGGATACAAAACAGCCCCAACCCAAGCCACAAAATGGGCCTGTGATGTCATACTCACAGGTACTTAAGGATAAAGTACATCCTCAAACCACAACACAAGAAAAGCCTAAGGTGGTTGAGGCCATAAAAGGACCCCAACAAGCACCAAAGCCCCAGAGGATTCCACGGAGACGTGGAAATCGTGGTTCAGCGTCAGAAAACCCCGCTCCCATAACTCCACCACAAGAGAAGCCTAAGGTGGTTGAGGCCTTAAAAGGACCCCAAACCAAACCCGAAAATGGGCCTGTGATGTCATACTCACAGGTGCTTAAGGCTAGAAATTTGCCTCAAACCAAGGTCATCTTCACAGAGGAGAGGTGAGGGTGAGGTCTATATATGTAAAAAATAATATATAAAATATAATAAAATATGTTAATTGTTTCTCTATCCTACTGATGTGTAAGCCATACAAATTTATAGATCAATTTTCTACACATTGTTATCAACACACAGGCAATACAAGATAAACTACATCAAACAAAATTAAAAAGGGATTCGTCTTAGTAGTTGAAATATTTCATACTATATTTTTCCACAACATTAACCTCTTCACTACAGAGTCGCAATTTTTAATATTTTATTTGGTTAACGACAGATGATTTTATTCAGTTCAGAGGCGACACCGTACTACGTTATATGTACAGTCTCGTTCAAGATTCTTCGAACACCGCTGGAGACAGCTGGCAACTCAAGGCCGTTTGTTTACTATACTAAGTAGCAAAAATTATGAATGAATGTAGAAGTGATCGGTGATTGGTTACTTAGCTCCCCGTTAATTAATGGTTGGGCTTTGTTGTTTCGTATTATATTATACCTTTCTGCTGGTATATACTGTTAATTTGATTTTAAAATGGATAGAGCAATGGGCCAACCTATATGAATTTATGTTTAGACAATTAAACATAAGAGAAAATCGGTAAGTATGTTAAAGAACATCATGCATCGGGCACAGCTGTGTGCAGGCTGTTTATGAGGTTGCCTGTTTATCATTAATTTATACTAATATTATCTTCAAACGTTTAATCCCTTTCGGGTATTTAATCCAGTTGTATGTAACTGATGCTAAACAGACTTCTTTCTAAAGACGCTGATTTCATACAACACAAGCTGCTGTTTTAATTCGCTGTGGAATTAAGCAGAATCATCGGTTCACTGCTACCTGTAGTAAGTAATAATAATAATAATAATAATTGACGGTTTATTGAAAAAGTTCTGCAGCCCGAAGGCTGAAAATATACATTGGACATAAATGACTTATTACATACATTGGTGGTTTAACAAAAGCCTTCATTAGAGAAAGGTAAAGGAACATACAGTGAACATACAGATTAATGTAGGTGTTGAACAGCAAAAACGTAGTGTAGTAACTCCCTCCCAGATGGTGTTAGGAGGGACCTCACGTGGTGTAGTAGTTCCCTCACAGATAGTGTTATGAGGGGCCTCACGTGGTGTAGTAATTCCCTCACAGATGGTGTTATGAGGGGCCTCACGTGGTGTAGTAATTCCCTCACAGATGGTGTTATGAGGGGCCTCACGTGGTGTAGTAATTCCCTCACAGATGGTGTTATGAGGGGCCTCACGTGGTGTAGTAATTCCCTCACAGATGGTGTTATGAGGGGCCTCACGTGGTGTAGTAATTCCCTCACAGATGGTGTTATGAGGGGCCTCACGTGGTGTAGTAATTCCCTCACAGATGGTGTTATGAGGGGCCTCACGTGGTGTAGTAATTCCCTCAGAGATGGTGTTATATGAGTGAGGTGTGGTTCCAGGCCTTCCTATCGTAGACGGATTAACACATCGCTGGTAGTTGGGTCTCATGGGCCGTTATCACTGGGTACCTGGGACCTCACTGTGTGAAAGGTCAACTTGGGTACCACTGTTACTGCTGAGTTGTTCTCACTGACTTAAGCACTGTTCACCACTGTTCACCTCTGTTTAACACTGGTTCCATTTCTATCCTAAATGAAATAGTAACTTCTGGCGTGAACTTGTGGATATTCCGGTGGGGAGGAGGGTTCAGGGGAGGAAGTTGGTATGGGCCAACATAACAGTTGACCTGGCTGCTCCGAGAGGAGCGCCAGGTACGTCTTGACCCTTCGGTGTGTGTGTGTGTGTGCACGCATGTGGAGTGTGTGTGTGCACATGTGGAGTGTCTGTGTGTGTGTGTGTGTACGTGTGTGTGTGTGTGTCAGCCTGTGTCTGTATTTAATAATGACATTGTTCAATTGAAGGTAATGGTATATAGTGTTACGAACCATCCGTCTGATGGTGTGAACTAGTGCGGTAGCATATGCCTAACACTTTTACAAGCCTTTATCTAGCAATATCACTGTCATTCCAAGACTCTGAATATTATAAACAGCAAATGGTATTTCTTTCGTTGAGTGACTAGTTGCCCCCCCTCCCCCCTCAATACAAAATCCTTGTTTCTGACTTGTGTAAATTACGTCACCTTTAGTCTGGTGTCATAAAAAATATATATTCTATTTTTTTTTTCAAATATGTGTATGATGTATTATAAATTTGGATCTTATTTATTTATTTATTCATTCAACTATTTTTTTTTTATAAAATGCCTAATAAAATATAAATATAAAGCTAATGTTATGGGCGGGAAGCTGGGGTAGACAAAGGTGTTGTCAGTGCTCACTACCCTTCCACTACCTAAATTGTAGAAGGACCCTGCCAACGTGGAATACCACACTCAGAAAATCACTGAATGTGGAAGAATAATCGGCACGAAGGAGGTTGGGTTTTCACCAACTGAAATTGCCCGAGAAATAGGGTTTTGTCGGTCAACTGTATATTATTGGATTAAGCGATGGGAAGAGGAGGGAAGTTTAAAGGACCTCCAATTAAATATTAACAATCGGGCGAAGACTTCACGAAGGAAGCATTCACCATAGAATTCCCGCCACCAAGGAGAAGTAAAATGAGCGACATCGCCAGGGCAGGTTGTAGTTTGCTCGACGGTATGCTGAAGAAGGCCTAGATTTCTGGGGAAGAGTAATATTCACTGACGAAAAAACTTTCTCCTCTACCTCTCACGGAAGGATACATTGCTGGAAGAGGAACAACACCCAATATGCTAGACAGCATATTTATGAGGAAGCAAAGAGTGGCCATGTGACTTGCATTGTTTGGGGATGGATATATTTGTACGGAGTTGGGGAGCTGACTGACATAGAGAAAGATTCACAGCTGAACAGTATTTAGAAATACTCGAAGAAGTTATGCTTCCCTCGGTACGGGCATATGCTTTCCCGTTTCCTGAAAACATAATTTTCATGCCCGATAGGTGTCCTATCCATACCGCACGGATTGTAAAAAGGTGGTTTGCAGAACAAAGAAATTTGCAAGTCTTAGACTGGCCAGGTAAAGGTTGTGACATGACCCCTATAGAGAACGTTTGGGCCAATATTGTGAGCGTGTAGGATCCAACTGAAGAGAGAACCAGGGTGCAGCTACAGGAGCATACACACCGTGAGTGGGAGGTACTGAGGCGGAAACCACAACTGATACACAACCACCACCCCGCCTCCGTTCCCAACAGGCTGCAGCAAGTAATCGAGAATGAAGGTGGCTGGACTAAATATTAATGTGTCAGAAATAATTTCCCTATGTAATCAACGTCACATACTGAATGCACATCGATATTATTTTGTTTCCATGTTAACTGAAATAAATATATTTTTTTATGAATATAAGTCAAATTGTATAATAAATGTAAAGGAAACAATCCTCTTCTAATATCCTCACTTATGAAGTATGTATTCAGGATGATTTAAGTCAAACAAATCCTAACATTATACTTATAATTATTATGAAAGAGTACAGTATAATATATGATAAATATATTGCATGTGAATTAATTACCATATATACCACAGAAAAAATCAGAGAGGGTGACGAAGACAAAGAAACAACTGTATCACGACACAATTCATACAATACTCTACTGTATGTAACGGTTCCGATCACAGCTGACCGATCCGGCTCTTCAAGGCACTTGTGACGAGGAAATTGATCCTTCATATTTCAATCTCATAATCTCATATTTAATAAGTTCATGTCATGCCGATCACAATATATTTATGTATTATTGGAAAACGTTTATTGTAATAATTGTATTTGTATATATTTTTCTCTCCATTTATTTATAAGAAATGGGATTTTTTTTGACAAAATACCCAACAATTACAACGATACCTCACAATTATTTCATAACTTAAAATAATGCTCCAACACTCACACACACTTGCACGAAAACATACACACTAGCTCGGGAATAATGTCGATTTCCCCCCCCCCCCCCCCCCCTCTTGCCGTTTTTATTAATTATAAAAAATATTACATTAATTACTGAAATTTCGTACTGCAGGTATAGCTAATGCCGTAGCATAAGTATTGTATCGCTGTAGATCTTTCAACTGTCATTACCTTTGTCATCTGAGTAGACTTACCTTATTATATATTTCAAATGACATTTCTTTCGATTATTGATTGTTGCCAGCAAATAAAAAGCCTTGTTTTTAATGTGGTTCATCACAGGATCGCATTGAAACTGTTTAGTATCCATTTCATAACATATAATTGAAACATAAAGAAATATATGAATAAATAAAACATTATACCTGTATATAAATTTCTATTTCCAATGCCTCACAGGGAATGTAAAATAAATAATGTCATTAAATAAACCTCATAATACTGTTTCATTTATATAACTGTTTTTACAGACAAGCATTGACACACACAGGCTAAGGCACACGCACACACACACACACACACACACACACACATTACAGGTAGCAGTATACCGATGATTCTGCTTATTCCTACAGCGAATTAAAACAGCAGTTTGTGTTGCATGAAATCAGCGTCTTTAGAAAGAAGTTTGTTTAGCATCTGTTACATACGACTGGATTAATTACCCGAAATGGATTAAACGTTTGAAAATAACATTAGTATAAATTAATAATAAACCGGCAACCTCATAAACAACCTGGACACAGCTGTGCCCGATGTATGAAGTTCTATAATACACTTACCGATTTTTTCTTATGTTTAATTGTCTAAACATTAATTCATGTAGGTTGGCCCATTGCTCTATCCATTTTGAAATGAAATTAACAGTATATACCAGCAGAAAGGTATAATATAATACGAAATAACAAAGCCCAACCATTAATTAACGGGGAGCTAAGTAACCAATCACCGATCACTTTTACATTCATTCATAATATTTACTACGTACTATAGTAAACAAACGGCCTTGAGTTGCCAGCTGTCTCCAGCAGTGTTCGAAGAATCTTGAACGAGACTGTTTAGATATGTAGATGATGTATTATGTCTCTGGCCAAATAATGAGGACCTAAAAGCTTTCCTGCCACAACTTAATAACTTAGCCCCCTCGATCAAATTCACTGTGGAATTAGAGCATGAATGTAAATTGCCATTCCTAGACTGTCTGATACACAGAATAGGTAACACTTTTAAGTTCAGTATTTATAGAAAACCCTACTAATGTGTGTTCATACATTCATTATTATTCTGCCCACCATAATAGAGTCAAACAGTCAGTATTTTCAACAATGTTTTTACGTGCTTTGAGAATTTGCAGCCCGGAATTCATTGATGAGGAATATAAATATATCTATAATATTGGCTCAAACCTTAAATACCCTTTTTATAGAACTGATCCCAAGTCCACCCATGACCATAAGAATCTCTTAGTATTACCAATTCACAAAAATTTCTCTCAAATTCCTTTACAACTAAAAACCTGGAACGTCAATGTGGCATTTAAAAACTCATGCACTGTTAAACAAATGTTAATCAAGAACTCCCCCAACAACACAATTGGTTGCATTTATAAAGTTCCTTGCAAGGGATGTAACATGTTTTACTTAGGCTAGACAGGTAAAGATCTTGTAACTAGACTTAAACAACATAAATATAGTGTTAGGACAGCCCAGGTATCCAATGCTCTGTTTGTTCATTTGAGGGATAATAAGCATTGCATTGACTGAGATAATGCCTCCTCAATATTACCTTGTAATTCAATTGACAGTAGGAACATTTTAGAATCTAGTCTCATTTAACATACCGAAGCAGTCAACATAAACTTGAGTAATGGCATGTACAAACTAGACAATTTTGGAATTAAGAAGATTTGTAACCAGGAGAGGGTACCAATCCAGTAGTGTGTCTTAGTGTGGGAGGAAACGACATAGGTAAGGTTAGGAGTGAGGAACTTTTCAAGAGGTATAGGGAGGCGCTGGGGAAGATTAGAGATAGGGGAGGGATCCCGATAGTATGTGGTGTCTTGCCTAGAAGAGGGGTTGGTCGTGAATGGCTGTCCAGGGCAATTGCTATAAATTGCCGACTGGAAAAACATTGTGCAAACAATGGTTGGGCATTCATTGATAGCTGGCAACGATTCTATGGCAACGACTACCTGTACAGTCGCGACGGAGTACACTTGTCTCGTGAGGGGGTAAAGACGTTGTCTGCATCCCTGGAGCGTGAAATTGTCACTCCGAAGGGGGGGGGGGGGGGTTTCGCCAGTAGAGAGAGGTCGGGGAAAGTGGGAGTCAAAAAACAAGCAGATCCTGGGAAGTAAAATTAGTTGCTCAGGACAAGGGGTAAAACAGGACCAGGGAAGGGTAGGTTTAAATGTATACTATACAAACAGTAGGAGAGTTAGAAATAAAATAGACTTGCTGAGAGCGGTTGTATGTACCGAGAATGTAGACGTCATAGCAATCACCGAAACTTGGATGAATCTGGCGAGCAAAATATTTTTTTCAGAGTACCACATAGAAGGGTACAACCGTTTTCACAAGGACAGGGAAGGTAGGGAGGGGTCGCACTCTTCGTCAAGAATACATTAAAATGTTGTATTAATAATTCAATAAAGGGTGAAATAGGAACCGAGCCTGTGTGGGTAGAAATCACGGAAGGAAGAGAAAAACTAATTATGGGAGTGATTTACAGGCCCCCAAGTCTTAGCAAAGAAGCAGCTCAGCCCATATGGCAGGAAATGAGTAGGGCAGCAAAATATAACAACCTATGCATTATGGGGGATTTCAACTTCAGAAATATTGACTGGGACAACATTGTAGGTGACTATGAATCTGAAGACTTCCAAGACGCAGTACAGGACAATTTTTGGAAACAACTAATTACAGAACCTACTAGAGGTGACAATATATTAGACCCAGTATTAACAAATACAGAAAATATTATCAGAGACATCACAGTAGGGGAAGAAATAGGTAACAGTGATCACAAAGAAATCAGGTTCACCCTAAATTGGGAAACGAAAAACAATGACAATATGGTCAGTCCCAAACTTTCGGTTGGCGGATTATAATTCGCCAACCTAAAAAATAAATTCTCATGGTTCTGGATCAAAACAGTCTGATTCTAGTGTAATTGTATGTGCTGAACTCAATTATGACATTCGTATAGCTGTATCAGGCTCAGTTTTCCAGAACCAGCATATCTATATATTTAGTGTACCATGCTATTCATACAGTAATTTATATGCTCATTGGCTCCACTTATGCAATTATTTTGTCCTGATTTGTGCTTTTTTGTTTGTTTCAGTTTGCTGATTCATGATATTACATATCTACACCTGCATGACTTGTAATTACTCTGAAATTAGCAAAACATGGAACGTCGCAAGTGTGTGAACGGTGCTGATAGTGTTTGCTACATATGTGGTGCCTTCACTCCTGGTAGCCTCAAGAAACCAATCACAAAAGCTGTTCGACTGAACTACAAAAGTTACTTAAAATGTCATTTGGGTGACCAAGACAAGAAATGGGCACCTCATGTAGCCTGTAAGTCTTGTGTTAACCACCTGAGCGAGTGGATGTGTGGTAAACGAAGTTCAGGAATGCCGTTTGCTGTACCAATGATATGGCGTGAACCTAAAGACCACAGTAGTGACTGCTACTTCTGTCTCACAAATATTAAGGGAATAAAAATCAAGACATGAGGCAAGGTACAGTACCCCAATATTGCTTCTGCAATCCGACCAGTACCGCAGAGTGCTGAACTTCCAGTCCCAAATCCACCGACTGAACAAGAATTGAGTGATTCCGATTCTACCTCTACCTCAATGGAAAACGACTACCAGGATGACTCGGAAAATACTAGGCCAAAACTATTTACTCAAGAAGCGCTTCATGATCTCATCAGGGACCTAAACTTGTCAAAAGAAAAGGCTGAAGTTTTGGGATCCAGACTAAAGCAGCGTAACCTGCTAGAAGATGGAGTGCATATCACTACAGCGCGTTACCGACATAGACAGCTGTCGGCATTTTTCAAGATGGCAAACAACCTTTGTTATTGCGAGGACGCAGTATCTCTCATGCAACAACTCTGCAAGTCTGAAACATACAAGACAGAGGATTGGAGGCTGTTTATAGACTCAGGAAAAGACTCTCTGAAAGCTGTTCTTTTACACAATGGCAATCGGCTCCCATCTGTCCCAATAGCACACGCAACAAAAATGACTCAGAGCTATGAAACAATGAAAATTCTGTTGGCCGCTATAGAGTATGAGAAACACCAGTGGAAGATATGAGGCGATCTCAAAGTCATCAGTTTACTACTGGGCCTTCAGAGTGGCTACACAAAGCACATGTGCTTTTTGTGCTTGCGGAACAGCAGAGCTGATGCAGAGCACTATGTGAGAAAGGATTGGCCGACAAGACCAAGAGATGCGCCTGGAAGGTTTAACTGTGCTCACAATCCGCTTGTAGATCCAGAAAAGATATTTTTGCCTCCACTGCATCTAAAGCTCGGTTTGGCTAAAAATTTCATCAAAGCTATGGATCAATTCGGTGCTGGGACTCTATACTTATCTCAGAAACTAGGTAGTGTGGTTTCCGAAGCCAAGTTGAAAGCAGGTGTCTTGAATGGACCACAAATTCGTATACTAGTTAATGATAGCAAATTCACCAAAACATTGAACCCACTGGAGAAAAAAGCATGGGAATCATTTGTCAATGTGTCAAAGAATTTTCTTGGAAACTATCGTGCTGACAACCACAAAGAAATCGTAACAACCATGCTTCAGAATTATCATGCATTGGGAGCAAGGATGTCCTTGAAATTGCATTTTTTCCACTCTCATATTGAATTTTTTTCAGGTAACCTTGGAGACGTTAATGATGAACACGGCGAAAGATTTCATCAAGATATCGCCATAATGGAGAGCAGTTATCAGGGGCAATTCAGTCCTAATATGATGGGCGACTATTGCTGGACACTGCAACAAGAAGAGAGCAAGCTGTACAAGAGAAAGAGTAAAGTACAGAAGCACTTTTAGAACTCCATATTTTGTCATTATAAAGGACTTGAACTTATGTTTTTTGGTACAATTTTTTATGAGCTTATCTGTGATAGGTTTAAAATTGTATCTTGCATGACGCGATAATGTTACTATATTTACTATTTTTTTTATTCTTTAAGAAAGTAGGTCTGATGGTAGAATGAAACATCCAATTAATATTCATTAATATGAAATTAGTCATGAAAGCACAGTCACATGAGATAATCTCATCTTTTGCACGACACGTGATGGAATATTAAATATTTGTACCTATTGATTTTTTTATAAAACCTGGTCTGATAGAACAAAACAAATATCAGATTCGAATTCAGCAATATGAAATTAGTTGTGTGAGCATGATCTCATATGTGAACCATTTTGGCTGTTGACCAGTGTTATCAGGGGTTAAGAAGGTACCTAGGTGAGGTCACCTGGGAACAGTCACGTCAGTCCCCAGTAGGAAGGGGTGAGGTCATAGATGACACAACAATTGATCATGACTATAATATATTCACAAGTATACTACATAAAGCACAAGAACAAAATATACCATACAGAAAAATTAGGTCAAATATGAATGAGCCAAGGAGGATGACCAGAAAACTTAAGCATGACATACGAATAAAGAAAGGAATTTATAAGAAATTAAAGGGAGGGGAGGAGCAGCTCAGAAATAGGTATAATGAGCTATCTAGGAATGCTAAGAAAAATGTAAGGAAAGCAAAGAGAGACTATGAAATCAAAATAGCAAGAGAATCCAAGGCGAATCCCAAGGGATTTTTCCAGGTATATAGGATAAAGGTCAAGGACAAAGTTGGGCCTTTAAAGTCAGGGAGGGGAGAAGTGATAAATGGCAGTGAAGAAATAAGCAAAGCATTGAACAGCTACTTCTTATCAGTTTTCACAGAAGAAATTTGGGATGAAATTCCAGAGGTGGAACTGATATTTAAGGGAAAAGAAGAAGAGAAATTAAAGAATATCACTATCAGAAAAGAGGATGTTCTCAAGAAGATAAATAAGCTAGAGAAAACAAAATCCCCACGGCCGGATGAAATTTTCCCTCGAGTCTTGAAAGAGTGTAGGGAACAGATTAGTGGACCCCTCGTAAACTTATTTACAAAATCATTAGACACTGGAGTTGTGCCAGACTTGTGGAAACAAGGCAAATGTAGTACCCATATTCAAAAAGGGAGACAGAGCATCAGCGTCAAATTACCGGCCGATCAGTTTGACGTCAGTAGTGGGGAAATTTCTTGAATCAATTATAGCAGATAGCATCCGATCGCAAATTAATCTACTACTCTCAACATGGGTTTACAAAGGGAAAATATTGTCTAACAAATCTGCTAACGTTTTTTAGGAGTCTTCGAGGTAGTAGATAATGACGAAAATTACGATGTTATTTACTTAGACTTTAGCAAAGCATTTGACAGAGTACCGCATCAGAGGCTTCTGAGAAAAATTAAGGCTCATGGTATCGAGGGGAAAGTTTTAAATTGGATAAAATCATGGCTCACCGATAGAACGCAGAGGGTCAGCGTAGATGGTGTTAAATCTGAGTGGGGCCGTGTAACCAGTGGGGTTCCCCAGGGGTCAGTACTAGGCCCACTCTTGTTCATAATCTACATAAACGATCTAGATACTGGGATCAGCAGTGACATAAGCAAGTTTGCGGATGACACCAAAATAGGGCAGCAAATTAATTCAGGGCAGGATGCAAATGCATTACAGGAGGATCTAAATAAACTGCAAGGGTGGTCTGAAAAATGACAAATGAAATTCAACACCAGCAAGTGCAGCATACTTAGTATTGGAAGAACAAATACTTATAATGTATACAGCCTTAAATACATCAACCTAGTGAAGTCGACTTGTGAAAGAGACCTGGGGGTACTTGTAAGCCCGGACCTACGGCCTTGAAAACAGTGCGTTAATGTTCGAAATAAGGCAAACAAAGTATTGGGTTTTATATCTAGAAGTGTAAGTAACAAGAGTGCAGAGGTTTTATTGCAACTATATCTTGCGCTAGTCAGGCCGCACCTCGATTATGCGGTTCAGTTCTGGTGCCCCTATTATAGAATGGATATAAATTCACTAGAGTCGGTGCAGCGAAGAATGACAAAAATGATTCCGGGACTTAGAAACCTTCCATATCAGGATAGGTTAAAGAAACCTAACTTGCATTTCCTAGAAAGACGAAGAGTGCGGGGAGATATGATAGAAGTATTTAAGTGGGTGAAAGGAATCAATAAAGGGGATATAGAAAAAATTCTTATAATATCCGAGCAGGATAGGACTCGGAGCAACGGATTCAAGTTGGATAAGTTTAGGTTTAGAAGGGAGATAGGAAGAAACTGGTTCACAAATAGGGTGGTGGACGAGTGGAACAAGCTTAGCAACTTTGTAGTAAGTGCGGGAACTCTGGAAAGTTTCAAAAGGAGGCTTGATAGATTCATGGATGATAGAGAGTGGTAGTAACTCTCGACAGGAGCTGCCATGCACAGGCCAACCGGCCTATTGCAGACTCCTTATTTTCTTATGTTCTTATGTGAGAAGGTTGGGTAACCATACCCTCTGACCTGACTACCGACCGTTGCTGTGCTTTTTAAAGATTAGTAGGGTCATTACCTAATACCTGACCATTGTGGACCTGATCTCAACCTCCTCTGTATATATACACCTTGTTTTGTACTTCTCCTTAGTCTGTAGTCACCCCTGAAGATGTGAATTACACGAAAGCGCTTGGAAACTTTGTGTTTTCTTCTTTCCTTGTGGTTATCAGCATATACCTGGATCACTCGCAACTACAGAGATTTACTTGCCAGTGAGGGGAGTAACATCATGAGGCTGATAACATGTGAGAATGAGGTTAAGTGTGATGCTGTTGATATATTTACTTTACATTATTTACATATAACCTTATTACCCGCTGTTCCCGAGCCTTACTACCCTGCCAAGACCACAAATGCTCACTTCAGATTCGCGATCAGGTAGTGCACTAGACATTCATCATTATATTTCTTGCTCTCCAAACTCAATCTGTGAAGCTGTCTGCCCAGAACAATTTCTGAGGATAGCTCCTTAATCTTTTGAGAGTAGGTTAATGAGGTCTTTCCTCTCCCGTCTTTGAAATTTTAACTTTGTTTATGGCTTCTCTGTCTGAGACCTGGGTTATTTTTATGGTTTATAGTTCTTGCAGTTTTATGGAGGGCTTCTACATTAATAATAATAATAATAATAATACACAGTTAACAACAACAAAATATCGTGCCCCTGGGGTCCGTTGGAACTGGGAATGAACAAATAACTCAGCCACTAATGGTATGTGTTGGGTTGGCAACTTGGCAACCCTGATTGCATACTCCTAACATCCTTTATCACACAAAAATCTATGATACACTATGCGGTAATAAACTATAATAACCATCTATTTGCGCTAAATATCAACGGTCGATTACTCCATAGTATTTGATTAATAGATGAATATGAAAGGTGTATATGACACCGAAGCAGAAGAGCGCCCATTTTCAATGTGTTATGGAAGAAAACCATCAAGGAGAAGAAGACTAACTGAAATAAATTGAGAATATGTGGTATTTCCCTGCCACAATTTAATGGTTTAATATTTCATAGCTCTGTCCTACGAAATAGATATTACTGTATAACCTTCTTTACTTACCTTGATTTATGCTTGAGGATATCGGTTCATGATTCCATGGTGAACCGAGTCATTTATTAGACATGCACAACTGACACAACTGACTTAGTAGATAAATGGAACTGCCGAGTTTTGTCTCCAGCAACCATTCATTTGGAAAACACGCAGGACTGAAGTAGGCAAGGAAACCCGAGGTGCCATCAGCAACCGTTAGGAAGTAAGAAAAACGGTAGCAAAGTGGATTGTTATGTCAATGCTACGTAGCATCAATCCAGTCATTGTTACTTGGGGTGCATACACAAAAAATTAAATCCTCATGTAATTAAACATATGAGCTCTGCTGGTTAAACGAAACCCAGGAAAAGGTGAATCATATTACACATTGCATGCATTAATGCGCATTGGCATATCATTTATATATACTGTATGTGTGGGTCACAGATATAACCCCAACTTCAGGGGTGGCGAACCTATGTGCCTCCCTCCACCCCAAATTACAGATTTTTTACATATTGCCCACGAGGGGGCTAGTTTATTGGGCACCCCCTTACATCCTGTGCAAGGTGAAGTGCAGAAGCGTTTACAGTGCCCAACCGGAAAGCATGCGGAGTTCATGCTTGCCTTTATGATTCATGCATCAAGGGCGTAAAAGGCCTGAAGGGTCATGGGTTTTGTCAGCAAGTTACATAAAGTGACAATGATGAGTGTGTGGGGAGAAAATTCCCAGTACAATTTATCTGTTTATGGCAAAGTGTGGCAGGTCCCTAATAATGTCAAGTGCCAGGCCTGTCACTAGGAGGAGTGATATCTCGTCAGGGAGGGAAGAGGTGCTACCCCTGTAGGGAGAGGTCATAGGGCAAATGAGGATGTGGTGAAAGAGGGTGTGAGAGTCGGTTGACCACAAAGTTTACAAACAGTGCGGCCAGGCTCAGGGTTGCCAATGTACTAGGTGGAGGTGATATGGTGTGGTGGGGCAGGTACAGTAGGGGTGGGGGGAGGCACATAGGCATTGACAACATTGAGGGACACACCTTTTAGTGTAATTGTGATGGCGTGCTCGTCGACATGTCGGTGGGGTACAGGTAGCCGGGGGTGGTGTCCTCAGGTCCAGGTAGCCCTGGTGGAGACAGCTCAGACACAGGAGCGGGCGCGGCTTGAGATGGGTGGAGGACAGGTTGAGGCACCAAGTGTTGTGAGGATGGGGCAGGACTTCGCTCGGAGGCAGCAGGACACACCAGGGAAGGCCCGGTAGGCGCTACACCAGTAGTGAAGGCCGCCGGCGGTGGAGTAGGCCGTGAGCAGGGGGGGGGGGGGGCTCACAGGGGAACCAACAGCTTGTGTCAAACCAGAAGAGAGGAGTGACTGGGTGGCAACAGAGGGCAGGAGTAGGTGGGAGATGGTGGTACAGAGTGTAGCGAAGAGTTTTTCAATACGGTTGGTAAATTCTTGGAAGAGGGATATGAGCTGTGTCATGTCACTGGCAGGGGTTGTGGGGGGGGGGGGGGCACCGGTGGGAGCACCAGGCCTGACAGCTTTAGAGTAGAGATGGTGAGGAGGCCCAGTAGTAGTTGAGTTGGGAGACGGCCGGGACTGCTGTGTTGCAGCCAGGTGAGGCCAGGCAGGGGCAGGTGTTGTTGAAGAAAGTGTTGCTGGAGACAGAGGGGACACAGGGGGGTGTGGCCTGGAAGACTGGGGGGGGGGGGCGTTGTGTTAGACTTGGCCTTCGGGGAGGCTTTTCCCCTGGGACAGACGGGCGATTGGGGCATTGCCGTGAGTCAGCATTGTGCCGGCCGCCACAGTTACAACATCTGGGATTAATTACATAGCCCTCCCCACCACGATTAAGGTGGTCTTTGATTTTCCGGGCACAGGCGGCGGAGTTGTGGTTTCGTTAACAGAAGCGACATCTCGGCCGATCACATCGACAGCAGGCAGTGAAGTTGTGAGCACAATGAGAACAGAAAACACAAAATGCAGGCTCAGGATGATAGGCTTCTGCATACAGTGGGGGTAAGAGTGGGTGGGCATCCACAGTGGTTGGGCACTCCGTTCCCTTCCACTTGACAATGACAGCGGGTTGTAGAACTCTCCCCCGGTAATGGCGACGTATACTCAGTATAGTAGTGTTAAAGTGACGCGCATCTTCGATGTCAGCGTATAAGGGGAAACGTTTCACTAGGATGTGGCAACATTCATCCGCGTCTACGGGGGGAGGGGGGGGGAGTGACACTAGGACGACCCCGTCAAAGCCAACAGTACTAAGTGTTTCATAGGCCTCAGAAGTCTGACACTTGATAAAGTTCCGGTTCTTCCCTGGTCGGAATTCAATGCTGAAACCGTGCTGTCTGCAGTACTTCATCATCCAATTAAAGCGTTCCTCTACAGTTTTCAGAGAGTCCTTGGGAAAGTGGAGATTCAGCTTACTTGTTTGTTTGGCAGAGGGCAAGGTGATAGGGTCCATGGCATTGGTGTTTCCACTGTGGCTAGTGTTTCCCATAGAAACATTACCGTCACTGTCATAATCACTGGGGTCTGACTCTTGAAGGGTTCAGTATGACCAGGCGAGTTGGTAATGGCATCAGTATCAGAGATGTCTGTGTCTATGAGAGAGCCTCTTCTGGGACGTTTATGTCGTCCCCCGATGCCGGCAAAACTTGCCAGCTGAGGGGACCTTTGTGGGACGATCGGGAAGTCAAGAGCACCTATATGGGCACGTCTGTCCCCTTGGGTGGTGACGCCACGACTGCGTCTCTCCACCCCTACTGTACCTGTCCCACCACACCATATCACCTCCACCCCCACTGTACGTCGCCACGCCTAGTACATTGGCAACCCTGAGCCTGGCCGCACTGTTTGTAAACCGACTCTCACACCCTCTCTCACTAGATCCTCACTTGCCCTATAACCTCCTACTACAGGTCCCCAGCCGTTACCAACACCTCTTCCCTCCTTGACCAGATATCCCTCCTCCTAATGACAGGCCTGGCACTTGACATTATTAGAGACCTGCCACCCTTTGCCATAAACAGATTAATTGTACAGGGAATTTTCCCCCCACATACTCGTCATTCTGTCACTTTATGTAACTTGCTGACAAAACCCATGACCCTTCAGGCTTTTTCACCCTTAATGCATGAGTCATAAAGGCAAGCATGAACTCCGCATGCTTCCCCGGTGGACACTGTAAACGCTTCTGGGCTTCACCTTGCACAGGATGTAAGGGGGTGCCGAATAAACTAGACCCCTCGTGGGCAATCTAAAAAAAAAAAATCTTTTTGAAAACGTGTGCCCAAATTGGCGATAATATTCTGAAAAATTCTCTCGCGTGCCCGTGGGAATTTCGAGCAGAAAATTATTATTATTATTATTATTATTATTATTATTATTTTTATTATATTGGTATTTTACATTTTTTTATAAAGATAACAAAATGCTTGAAAGCATTCCTAGAGAAGTCTGTTTAGGCTACCAGTAACTCTTCTGAATTGTTTTAAATGGGACAGCTTTAGGAATTACATGTTATTTATAACTAGTAATTCACAATAGGTAAACTTAATTAATTACGTGACAATAATAATGGACCTTCATTTTACAAGAAAGGAGGAGTCCTGTTGCTTATTTACGTGTATTCATTTTTGTTATTATTATCAAAAGTATAACAGAGAGAGATTGACATCAATGAAAGCATTTTAGAAAAAGCCTGTTCAAAAAATTATTAATATCAATGTTTTTAAAAAGACAATTGAAAAATAACATCATTTATACATAGTACTGTACCTTATAACCAATATATGAATGTGACAGTGAAATGATAAACTTTGGTTCATATTATAAAACAAAAAAAAATAAAGGAAAGGAAATAAGCATAATTTACTATCAGTGAGACTTTTGCTGCAGCACCAACGATGACAGATATTTTATATCAGGCTTGTATTTGGTTGTTTTGAGAGCTATGCATGCAGCACTAGTTTCATCATAAGTCTACTCCTATAATAATTAGACTTGACAAAGTTCATCACTGAAAACAATGACTCACATGAATATGTAGATGAAAATACTGTTAATACTGCCATTGCTAAATTTTTCAGAGGGTCAAATGCTTCAGGAATGGAATTCCAGAGTTTCAGAACCACATTTACTGCAATTCACTAACCGATCTTTTTCAATATTTTCTAGTTCAGCTCTTAAGTCGACAAATTTTTGCCTCCAAATTAAGCTGTTTTGCAAATCAATTCATTGCATCTCAAAATTATCCAAATCAATCCACTGCAACATTTCCAAATTCAGTTTGTCTAATGTTACAATGTCCGCACAGTTTATGAATTTTGCAGTTTCTTCAAATGACCTGAACTTAGTAAATCTTAAAGAAAATTGTTCAGTAGTTGAATCAGTGATGCTCGAAAATTGCATTTGAAGGCTCTGAATGTCTGTTTTCTTATGAATTTCAAGATCAGTCATGTGTTTTTTTAGGTTTGGGAAATATTTAAAAGTGCCATTGTCGAACATCACGTTTAAAACTTTTCAGTTTGATTTCAAAAGCTTTTATGTTATCAAACATAACATCAAGTGTTTTGCCAGATCCCTGTAATTTGGTGTTCAAGTCATTTAAATGTGAGGAGAAATCTGTAAAAAACATCAATCTACAAATCCACACAACGTCAGATAATTCTTGACAAGACAATTTTTCATTCTTCAAAAACAGACAAATTTCATCAAAACACAACAAATCCTTTAAGGACAGAACCTCGACTAAGCCAACGAACATTATTGTACATAAGTAGTCATGTGTACACCGAATTCACCTCGCTCAGGAAATTCTGAAATTGTCTTTTTTTTCAAAGCACGCGCAGAAATAAAATTGACTCCCTTGGTTACAATTTTCATCACTTCTTCAAGTTCTTTAAGGCCAGCTTTTGCACACAAAGCCTCCTGGTGTACAATACAATGAAAGGCTACCAGTGGATGTCCAACATTTTTTTCAAACAAATTTACAAAACCTGCTTCTCTACCAATCATGCTGGATGCACCATAAGTTGTCACGGAAACTATTTTTGAAAGATCAACTTGTCGATTAGACAGTTCATTTCCTACTGCCTTACATATTTCAGCCCCTGTGGTATGTTCAGGTAAAGTTACCAAGTTAACCAGTTCTTCACATATTTCATCGACCCTACAAAATCGAGCAATAATGGCTAGCCTAGCTGATGATGTAACATCAGTGCTCTCATCAAGACAAATGGAAAACAATTTACATGAACCCATATCTTTTGTCAGCTGTTCTACTATGTTTGTTTCCATCTTTAATATTCGATCTTTTACTATTTCTACTCACTGGCAAATCCTTAATGCGCTGAATAATTTTTCCCTTTTCTTGAAAACCGTTAAAAAGGAAAGGAGCACATTCTAGCCATGATTCTTTAATATACTCCCCATCACTGAGTGGTTTTCTATGTTGAGCAATAATCTTGGAAATCTCAAAACCAGCAGCAGCTAAGTTGTAACTACCTGAAACAAATTTCATCAAAACATGTGACTGCAGTTTTTGTTCCTGATTTCTCGAGAAATGTGTTCTTTTTGTTCTTGCTCACTTTTATCGCAAAGCCATTTATGAACAGCTTCATAATTTCTCGAGAAATGTATTCTTTTTGTTCTTGCTCACTTTTATCGCAAAGCCATTTATGAACAGCTTCATAATGCCGCTTTATGGAGGAAGTCCTGCACACCACTGTTTCGGAACATAAGATGCATAATGCTTTATCACCTATCATGCCAAATCTTTCACGCCACGATTCTTGAAAATCTCTGCTGCTGCCTTTATTTATTTTTGTTTGTTTCTTTGCTGGTTGAGCTGACATTCTGGACAAGCTGAAAAGGGTAGATACAATGCAAATACTAATGCGAAGTTAAAACAGAGTAGTAAACAGTAATGCAGTTTACAAATCACTTTACCAATAAATAATTACTCAACCACATTCCACATGACATTATATTCTAATTGTCAAACATTTCAAGAATTTTATTATTCGTATCATTAGTTTAATATCGTTTTCTTCAGTCACAAAATATCCAGTGTTCACTCACAAACAACTGAAGGAAAATATGAGCGGAGCGAAGCCAATGCCAACCGTTCACTTCTATCATTACCCGAATACTGATGCGTACACTGGGTCGGCAGGGATTTCAAAACGTGTCATCCAAAGTAAAGTGTTCTCGCAACCGCCCAGCTGGCGCCAAGCCGGCGTGAGACGTCTCCTGTGAACACTTTTCACTGCTCCTGGTTTATAAAAAATCATTGCAGCAATAATTGGGATTAATGAAAATCATTATATATATATATATATATATATATATATATATATATATATATATATATATATATATATACATATATATATATATATATGTAATATTCAGAAATTTAAATGTGATATTTAGAAACGTTAGAACAGAAATAACCGATTTGCCGAAACAGGAAAGCATAAGTAGGCCAGGCTGAAACACCCACGCCTCGTTGGCGAGTTAAAACAAAGGCTCAAGCAACGCCATCGAGCGGGAGGTGGAAGCATTTTGAAGTAGGCCTCTGCAAAAATAAATGTACTTTATCAAATTAATGCAGACACGATTAATGAAGTTAAAGGACAGTCTAAATATGTTATGTGTGTCCCAAAGAAACTATTAGTAGTACGCGAAAGATGACGTCATTAGGTGAAGGCAGGCGAGCGCCCTGAGGGGTGCCGACGCTGACCCAGGCCCAGTGAGGGCCCAGTTATTGACCGAGACGGACGTTCTGCGCATTCTGCCAAGGAAAACGACCACGTGGCCTCGTCCCTTCCCGCGCACTTCTCATCAGTGTTGCAAGTAAGTTTTTATTCGATCTCAAACAGTGTTTAGATAGGGCGGAGAAGAATTTAACAGTAGCTAACAGAGTGCTCCTTTTGCAGGGTTTAGCGGTCGTATAGCTGGCAACGCACGAGGTGAACAGGTGTGCCTGACGACTAACTACGTGGGACCAGCATCCGCACTTTGGTCGGTGGTCGATCTGGTTCATCAAATCTCACCACCTTGTTCATACAACACCACATTTCTTCAGTCAGTCAGTCAGTGAAAAATCTTACTAATGGGAAAGTAGAACCCCTCCCTCAACTGGGCAGGGTTCACCTGGTTGTACTCTGAACTGGCCTAACTAGGCGGGCTGCCGGTCACTCTCTTTCTGTCCATGAAGTACTGGGAGTTAACTGAGTGCAGACTGAATGAATGAAAGGTCACACGCTGAGACCCGGAGTCTAGTGGTTACATAGAGACATTCATCTCCCCAGTAATGGGTGTATGTGATTGAATTAACCAAGTCCAGGTGTGTAATCAACGCTCCTCGTGGGTGATTGCACACGTGGGACGTAGGGGTTCCCCTTTAAAGTTGGTGAAAGGCTGTAACACCTTAAAGTATGGGTGTATTCTGAGCACCTGCGTGAAGCATGTTACGGGTGATGGTGGTAAAATGTGATAGGAATAGCCAAGTCCAGGTATTCTAGGCGATTTCAACTTTTCAGGCATAGATTGGAAAAATCAACTTAGCGATAATGAATCTGAAGATTTTCTAGAAGTAGTACAAGATAGTTTTTTATATCAATTCATAAGCTCGCCCACTAGAGGAAATAATATCCTCGATTTAGTTCTCAGTAATAATGAAAATCTAGTAAAAGATGTTGGGATTGGAGACGAACTAGGAAACAGTGATCATAAAGCCATATATTTTAACAAAATATGGGATGGCAGGAAAAAGAAAAATTCGGCCTTGATCCCGGATTTTAGGAAGGCTAATTACGGTAGCTTAAGGAGAGACCTAAGGGATGACCCTATGGTCAAAAGATTGATCCCCCCCACACCTCCGGAAACTGTCAACTTAGGACGGGATAACCCCGAATTTAATTTAGCAGCTACTTATGAACAATTTATTGCGACAATCAATAATGCTCAAAATAAACACATCCCTAAAAGAAAATTCAGATCGATACGGAACCAACCAAAATGGATGAATAATAGACTCTTAGATCTTCTAGGGAAAAAGAAAGGAGTATATAGGAAAGTTAAGAAAGGCGAAAATCACTTACTTGGTTACTATCAGAACCTAACAAGACAGGTAAAAACAGAAATTAGGAAAGCAAAGAGAAATTATGAAATCAAGGTAGCAAACGAATCGAAAAATAACCCCAAAGCTTTTTATCAACTGTATAAATCAAAGGTTAGAGATACAATAGGTCCCCTTAAAACTACGACAGGAGAAATGACTGATGATGAGTTAGAAATGTGTGGTCCGTTAAATAGTCATTTTCGCTCCGTATTCACAAATGAAAACCTAGCACAGTTTCCAGAAGTTCATAAGGTATATAACGACAGTATAGAAAATATGTTGATGAATATCAATATTACTAGTAACGATGTGCTTAAAGTAATTAACAAACTGAAGCCTCATAAATCGCCTGGTCCAGACGAGGTATATGCTAGAATATTCAAAGAATGTAGAGATGAGTTGAGTAATCCATTAGCAGTTTTATTTAATAAGTCATTAGAATCGGGCCTAGTGCCAGAAGCTTGGAAACTTGCAAATGTAGTTCCGATTTTCAAAAAGGGTGATAGATCAATTGCATCAAATTACCGTCCCATTAGTCTCACGTCAATCATAGGCAAGTTGCTAGAGTCAATTATTGCTACAAAAATCAGAAGCCACCTTGAAACATTCAACTTAGTTCATTCTTCTCAGCACGGGTTCACCCAGGGACGTTCTTGTCTCACAAATTTGCTTAGCTTTTTCTCAGAAGTATATGAAGCGGTAGATAATGATAAGTCATATGATATAATTTATTTAGATTTCAGTAAAGCATTCGATAGAGTCCCTCATGAGAGATTGATAAGGAAGGTAGAAGCACATGGAATAGGTGGATCAGTATTAAAATGGATTAGGTCATGGTTAACTGGTAGGAAACAAAGAGTCAGCATAAATGGATTAAAGTCAGACTGGGGTGCGGTCAAAAGCGGAGATCCCCAGGGATCTGTATTGGGCCCTCTGCTGTTTGTTATATTCATTAATGATCTGGATTTAGGCATAACTAGTAGGATTAGTAAATTTGCAGATGATACCAAAATGGGGAGAGTGATAAATTCAGACAGTGACTTTGAACACCTTCAAAGAGATCTAGATACCTTACATGAGTGGTCAGTTGACTGTCAAATGAATTTTAATACTGATAAATGCAAGGTACTACAGATAGGGAAGACGAATACAAACGTTAAGTATAAACTAGGTAACACGGAAATAGAAAACTCAGTTTGTGAAAAAGATCTAGGTGTATTTGTTAGCAACGACTTGAAACCTAGAAAACATTGTATTAGCGTTCGCAACAAGGCAAACAGGATTCTTGGGTTCATATCTAGGTCTGTGAGTAACAGAACTGCTGACGTTATCTTGAAACTTTACCTAGCATTAGTGAGGCCACACATGGATTATGCGGTTCAGTTCTGGTATCCTTATTATAGAATGGACATAGATTCTTTGGAGAGAGTACAAAGAAGAATGACAAAAATGATCCATAATATTAGAAACCTTCCATATGAAGAAAGACTGAAAAGCTTAGGCTTGCATTCATTAGAGAGGCGTAGAGTTAGGGGAGATATGATAGAGGTGTACAAGTGGGTGAGTGGGATTAACAAGGGTAAAATGGAAGATGTTCTGAAGCTCAGTAATAACGAAATAACTAGAACAAATGGCTTTAAATTAGATAAATTCCGATTCAGAAAGGATATAGGCAAGCACTGGTTTGGTAATAGAGTTGTGGATATGTGGAATAGGCTACTGAGTGCTATAGTAGGATTGGGGACGCTAGGGAGCTTCAAGACGAAGTTGGATAGGCACATGGAAGTGCTGGGATGGGTGTGAAAGGGATCTGCCCTGTATGGGCCAGTCGGCCTCCTGCAGTATCCCACTTTCTTATGTTCTTATGTTCTTATGGTTGATTGTACACGTGGGACGTAGGTGTTCCTCTCCAAAAGTTTGTGAAAGGCTGTTTGTACCATAAAGGTACGGTTGCATTCTGAACCTAAGTGTGAAGCATGTTAAGGGTGTTGGTGGAGAAATACACTCATGACTCCTGAAATTTAGAGAGAGTAATGAAAAAAAACAGCGGAGCACCCTCCTGCCTAACGGGTCACGAGTGATTTTCTCGGTTTCTTGTATATGCCTGCCTTTTGGCAGGTTTAGTAGTTACAACCTTGGGGTTCTGGTTAGTTAGGACAGTTAGGATTACAGTATTTTGTGGGTTATCCGAGATAGGCTATGAGTGATCCATGTTCTTGTGTAGTATGACAAAAATCGGGATTTCTATTCCTCAGTAATTGCTATAATTTTGTCGGATGCCCTTAAGGCATGTTCATCGGTGCAAGTAATGTTTTATGTGCCACTAAGTGATGTAGGATGTACGAAGGAATTGTTTCAGATGAGTTCCTCGTTCTGGTGTCTGTAGTACTGCTGTATTAGTAGTCCTCTTCAGATGCAATTAATATATTTTAAGATTATTTTCTACCATGTATAACTTTTGTTTTCTATTGTAGTGTTATAAGCCACGCTAAGTAGAACTCTAGTGCTTGTTTACAATTATTGATTCTGACTGTAGTGTTGGAAGGAGTAGAAGTGTCATCTTTTACCAGTGAGTCTCATTAACCTCAATCACAGGTGCTAGCTGTCCACGGTCACGGAGAATACTTTTATTTAATTGTGTTTGTGCTGGTTCGGGATTTTCTCTGAGGGGCGCTTCCACTGCATTACCATCCACTATAGCTCAAAAGAATCCCAATAACTATAAGTGAGACTACTCCGACCGGTTTTATATATATATATATATATATAAGAACATAAGAAAGTGGGATACTGTGCTTTTAGTGTCCTTGTGGCCTAGCCGGTAAGCGTTCCCTAGTCACACCCAGTAGGTCGAGAGTTCGATTCCTTGCTGGTGAGGTCGTTGATTATATGTTCAAAGTCCGCGTGTTAAATGGACTAAAAATGAAGTATATATATGTACCTCGCGTTTCATACCAGCTGGATTCGGTAAAATGCTACTGACACCACATAAGAGGCACGGGCAGTTTCCCAATGAGGTTCACGGTGCCATCAGCTCGATGAACAGGCTTTGTGTGAAATATAACAGTCTAGAACTGCTTTTAGTGTCCTTGTGGCCTAGCCGGTAAGCGTTCCCTAGTCACACCCAGTAGGTCGAGGGTTCGATTCCTTGCTGGTGAGGTCGTTGATTATATGTTCAAAGTCCGCGTGTTAAATGGACTAAAAATGAAGTATATATATATATATCTATATATATATATATATATATATATATATATATATATATATATATATATATATATATATATATATATATATATATATATGCTGATAACCACCAGGAAAGAAGAAAACACGAAGTTCCCAAGCGCTTTCATGTAATTCACATCTTCAGGGGTGAGTACTCACCCCTGAAGATGTGAATTACATGAAAGCGCTTGGGAACTTCGTGTTTTCTTCTTTCCTGGTGGTTATCAGCATATACCTAGATCACGCGCACCTACAGTGATTTACTTGCATATATATATATGTAATATTCTGAAATTTCAGAGTGATTTCGAATGCCCCACCATTGGCAACACTGAGCGTTCAAGGTCATGGGAGGGGGGAGAGCGCTCCCTGCTCCTAGCGAGAGATGGTGGAACTAGGCCTATATGATATTAAATGTAGTTTACCGATTTAATAATGATGCGATTCATGAAGTAAGGGACTATTATTGAATTTTAAATTATTATAGATCGTTTAGCAGTCTGAATAATGTTACGGGTGTCCCAAGGAGTTATTAGTTAGGCGGAAAATAGGTCACGTAGACCTAAGCTGACGCCTTGAGAGACGACCCGGCCTCTCTCTCAGTCCCGGATAGCACTCACGCAAACAAGACGTCCCTGCGCGTCTGTCCCAGAAATAGTCACGTGGCCTAGTCACCTGTGCTGAAATATTGCAGTATAACAAGTAAGTCTCATTCGATCTCAGACAGGGTTAGATAGGGCAGTGATAAAGTAAACTAGAGCTAGCAGTGAGTTCATTTCAGGGTTTCCGCCAGAACCCACTTGACTGGAGTTGACCCGGGGTTGACTGCGAGAGAGTGACTGCCGTTTGAGACTGCCGTTGATGATTGAGGGTGGCGATTGTCGCCATTGGACCGATCAAAGTAGGCCTGTCACTGTTTAGCGGGGTAGCAAAGGATCTCTTGAGTGAACGAGTGCTCCCGACAACTAAACGACACGGGACGCTAAAGCTTCTCTCAACTGTACAAGGTCTGATCGGCTCAAATGGTAGCAGAGAGTAGTTCTATTTATTTCGTGACTGATAGTTCTGTGGTTGGGATAATGAGCGTAATCATGGAGTGGATGGAAACGGTAGAGTGTGTGACCCCAACTCTACTCATGCTCGCCGTGGGAATGGGTTTGTTGTGGTTGACGGCGCGGGGTTACTCGGAGAAAAGGAGAGACAGCCCGGGGTTGGTGCAGTTGAGAGAAGAGTTCGTGGAACGTATTGGGAAGCTAGAGGGGAAAATCCGGGGAGAGTACCAGGAATGATTGGGACAGTTAGAAGGGAAGATCAATGGGGAATGTCAGGCATGGGAGAACCAAATCAGGGGGGAGTATGGAGTATATGTACAACAGTTAAGGGGGGAGTACCACACACAATTGCAACAGTTAGAGACGGAACACCAACAACACCTAGCTCTGTTGGGGGATGCACTAGATAGGGTAAAGACACAGTATAAAATACAGCACGATGAGACAATGTGGGAGATGAAGAGACACAATAGTAGAGAGGGAACTAGTCTCGGGGCCGGGTTGACCATGTCTAAGTTCGACGGTAGGCCAGGAATAGAGGTAGGAAAGTGCTAGACGGAGACGAAGTCAGTCGAATCCAATTCATAATAAGGCATCTTGCGGGGCCTGCGGCAGATCGCGTATACAACGCACGCAGAGACTGGGAAACCGTAGATGAGTTAACTTGTTATTTGAAGCAGCAATATGGCGGGCAGACGGCCACGTACGACGCCATTCAGAAGGTGATGACGCGGAAACAAGGGAGCAACGAAACGCTTCTTGAATATTATGATGCTATGCTAGATTTAAACGATGAGTTGAACCACCATGGTCATAAATATGATAAGGCCCTGTTGGGAGATGCAATCACTCGGGGGCTCAAGGAGGAACAAAGCCGTATGTGGTTAGTGGATGAGATCAAGAAGTATCCTCACCATAGTCTAGACGAGTGGATCACGGGGCTGAGAGAGGCGGAACAAAAACGAGAGGCTTTGAGGGAGGTACCGCTGACTAAAGGAAGAGAGAACGAGCCGCAGACTGGAGGCTCGATTCCCCCGAGGTGCTATGCGTGTGGACAAGAGGGCCACTTCAGTTTCAATTGCACGAACGGGTCCAGACCAGGAGAGAGTGTCCCAAGGGGATACGTGGCCAATGGCCAGTATCGAGTTGGAAGTAACAATCGGAACTGGCGGTCGGGAAATGGCCAAGGCCAGGCAGTCCCCGCCAACCGTTCCTGGCCTCACCAATAGATTCCACCGGCGATGTTATGAGTCAAGAGAGAGCGGACCCATGGTCAAGCGTGGTTCGCATGACAAATTTATTCACAACAGAAGGTACCTTAAGGCTGAAAGCAGAGTGTCCTAAGGTCTCGGTGCTGGTAGCGGGTCGTGAAATGTGAGGCTTAGCAGATACTGGGGCAGAAGTGTCGCTAATTGATGAACTTTTCTACCGTCGGGAGCTGGAGCCTGCAGGCGTGGTGTTGCAGCCCACTCGAATAAGGGTAAAAGGGGCGTCAGGGTTTCCAGTGCCGTGTGTGGGGTGCATTCGGGTCACTATGGTCGTATGTGGGGTGGAAGTCACTGATGTGGGGATGTTGGTTTGTCCAGGGATTGAGACCCAGGGTAAGGGGCAATCTCATGTCGGGTTGTTGGGGATGAATGTGCTGGGGGAGGTTGCGGAGATCTGGCCGCACATGTATCACTTGTGCAGGGAAGCCAGGAGCACCGCTCAGTGGGAAAATTGCTTGCATGAGGTTAGGCAGTTATGTGCAATAGAGGCCATCAGCCTGGGGTATTGTATGACAGAGAGGAAGGAAAGACCAACCATTCCTCCCCGGAGTACTCGGTTGCTGTCAGTATGTGTTCCCTCATTAAGCCAGGTAGCTAACAAAGAAGTAGTGATTGAACCTCTAACAATAGAGGATGAAGGTTGGATGCCTGAGGGTGTGATAGTGTTGCCGACAGCTGTAAGAGTGGTGAGAGGCATGACCCAGGTGTTGGTGGCAAATCTGTCTGATAGTCGTATGAGCTTGAGGGGCAATTGGCGGATTGGGAAAGTGGCGTCGGGGACGGAAGTCGAGGAAGACATCAGTGAAGAGGTGCATGTGAGGACAATGCAACCAGATGCCCGTACGGAGGTCAAAGTGCACACGGAGGAAATGAATGAGGGACAAGAGAGTGCAGTTAGGTGTTTAATAGAAGAGTTTAGTGATATTTTTGAAGAAGAGGGCCAGCCCATAGGAAAGGCTATTGGGGTTCAGCATGAGATCCCAGTGACCACAGACAGGCCAGTTAGGGTGCCATATCGGAGGATCCCTCCAAACCAGGTACCAGAGGTGAAGCAGCACATTAGCCAGCTGTTAGATCAGGGAGTAATTCAGCATAGTGAGAGTCCGTACTCTGCCGCCATTGTAGTAGTGAGGAAAAAGGATGGGACGCTGAGGTTGTGCATTGACTATCGTGACTTAAATAAGGTCACAGTAAGCGATGCGTTTCCTCTGCCTAGGATAAATGAAACTCTAGAATCTCTGACGGGGGCCCAGTTTTTCTCAACGTTTGATCTGGCGGCGGGATATCACCAGATAGAAGTAAAACCTTCAGACCATCCAAAGACTGCCTTCAGCACAAGCTTCGGACACTTTGAGTACAGGCGACTGCCTATGGGATTGTCAAATAGTCCGGGAACCTTTCAGAGATACATGGAGTGGATTTTAGGGGATAAGATCTTCTCCTCGTTGCTTGTATACCTTGATGATGTGATGGTGTTTTCAAGTACAATAGATCAACATATAGTCAGATTGAGGGAATTATTTTGCAGGATGAGGGAGAATAACTTAAGATTTAAACCAAAAAAGTGTGAAATAATGGCTTCAAAAGTAAGTTATTTAGGATATCAGGTGTCAGCTGAAGGCATCACAGCTGATCCTGAGAAGATTAGGGTAATAAGAGATTGGCCAGTCCCTCAGACGGTGAAAGATGTGCGGTCTTTTGTAGGGTTCACATCATTTTACAGGAAATTTGTTAAAGGGTTTGCCCAAATAGCTGCTCCACTGCATGCGTTGATGCATGGGAAATCTAAGGATCGGGTAGATAGTGAATGGAGAGAGGAACAGCAACAGGCTTTTGAGAAACTGAAAGACAAGGTGACGCAGACACCAGTGTTGGCTTGCCCAGATTTCACTCAGGAGTTTATATTAGAAACAGATGCAAGTTTTCGTGGGCTAGGTGCGGTGATGTCCCAGCGGAAGGATGGCAGGCTGCATCCGGTGTGCTATGTGAGTCGGGGCCTGAGGAAATCAGAACGTAACATGAACAACTATAGTTCTCGTAAGTTAGAGATGTTAGCACTCAAATGGGCAGTAGTGGATAAATTCAGGGATTATTTGGCAGGGAAACATTTCACAGTCTATACCCACTCAGTCACCGGGAGAAGGCTAAACTAGGTGCCGTGGAAAGTAGGTGGAATGCGGATCTCGAGCAGTTTAACTTTACTATAGAGTACAAGCCGGGGAAGAACAACATTGTGGCGGATACTCGATCTAGAATCCCGGCGGAACAGGAGGAAGATAGTGAAGAAGAGTATACAGCGATGCATGTAGTAGAGGAGAACGGGGCAGGAAGGAAGGAACTGTGGACGATGGATGGGCTGCGTAAGGAGCAAGAAGGCATGGACTATATGACAAAACTGCGAAGATGGTTGGTGGGAGAGCTGCCGGAGGATGAGGTACAGGTAGAGCTCCAAAATGATGATTTCCGCAAGATGTACCGAGCTAGGAAATCCCTGATCGTAAGAGAAGATGTTGTCTGGCATAGAAGACCCGAAGGGAAGAATCTATGGAGGGAGGTGCCAGTGTTAACTCCAAACTTGCAGGAGGCTTTGACTAGAGCCTGCCACGACGAGTTTGGCCATCAGGGGCGAGATCGCACCCTGTCGCTGGTGCAGGAGCGAGGGTTCTGGTCAGGCATGGGAGAAACAGTGCGAGACTACATAGCCAGCTGCGAGAGGTGTGGAGTAGCAAAAGATGAAGTGCCGAAACCCCAACTGCATGTAGGGACGATTGAAGCTGCCAAACCATTAGAGACACTGGCCGCAGATTTCACCTTGCTGGACAAGCTGCAAGGATTGAAGAATGTCCTGATAATGGTTGACATATACAGTCGTTACACTTGGGCCTTTCCCACCAAAGACCAGAAAGCCTCGACGATTGCAAAGATCCTGGTGAATCGAATCTTCCTGGCAGTGGGTGCACCTGAGCGACTGTTGACCGATCAGGGAAGGAATTTTGGCAGTGCATTGGTCCGACAAACTTGTGCCACCTTTGGGGTGAAGAAAATAAGGATGTCAGCATATCACCCACAGGGAAATGGCATGGTGGAACGGTTCAATCGAACCCTGCACGGTCTGCTGGCCACCCTCGAGGCAGAGGAAAAGAATAGGTGGCCAGAGCATCTGCCGGCAGTGGTGTCACAATACAACGCGACTCCGCATGCCACGACAGGGTTTTCCCCATTCCTGTTGTTTTACGGGAGAGAACCAAACCTGCCGTTTGACCTTAGGCCGGAAGTAGACCCAGAGCCGGTAGATGAGTGGGTGATGGTGATTAGAGACCGGCAACGAAGATTGCAGGAAGCAGTGGAGATCAATGTTCGGAGACGTAAGGAAATAAATAGAAGAAAAAGAGAAGAGAAAGCCCACGAGAGTAGCTGGGAAGTGGGCCAGGAGGTTTTGCTGAGGAACAATGTAAAAATAGGCCGGTGTAAGCTGCAAAACCATTGGTTTGATACGAGATGGCACATTGTTGAGGTCCTAAATCCAAGGCCTGGTTTATATCGCATTGCGCCCAGTGGAGAAGAAGACCTGGAAGCGAGAGTGGAAAACCGGAGCAACTTGAAGGCTGCTCCAACCCTAAGGCATCCGGGAGACCCAGCGATGGATGAATCTGAGGAGGAAGACGAGGAGCCCCCACTCCAGATGAGCGAGATGAAGAGAAGTAGTTCAGAGAGGTCGATCGAGCCTGCAACTGAAAGACGAAGCCGACAAATTACAGTTTAGGTTGCAGGGTAATGAGAAGGGGCAGGTTGTCAAGGGTGAGTTGGAGGAGTTGTGAGTAGGGCAGGGGGGATTGGAGAGATGGTTAGGTCAGAGATGTGCGTTGAGTAGTGGTTGCTGTCATGAGCGGGATTGAGTTGCTGTCATGAGCGGGATTGAGAGTACGGTTGTAATGTCCAGGGCCTCACTAATATGGACTGGTACATTGTCAGAGGGTTGGTCTGCCGGCATGAGGTTCGGAGACGTGGACTGAGTATTTTTTTGACACTGGTTCCTCTTAGCTCAAGGGCCAGGCAAAGGAGAGCATGTTTGTTTTGGACTGAGTATTGTTTTGACACTGGTTCCTCTTAGTTCAAGGGCCAGGCAAAGGAGAGCATGTTTGTTTGGGCTGGTATTAATTTTGACATTGGTTCTCTAGTTAAGGGCCAGGCAAAAGGGGAGCGTGATGTTCTGGTTGGTTATGAGTTGGGCTAGGAAGAAATGGAGTTGCTAGCTGCGAGTGGAATAGTACAGAGTTGAAGGTGGGTTCGAAGTTGTTCTCTCAGCACATGAGGGCAGTGCTGTTTTCTTTTAGGGGGGTCGAGTGTTAGCGGGAGAGAAAAGGAGAGAAGAGAAGACGGGAATGCTGCGTTTAGCAAAAGGGGTAAGATGCAGTTTCTTAGAACAAATTTTAGGGGGGTCGTATGTATGTTTTCTCAGCACATGAGGACAGTGCTGTCTTTTTTAGGGGGGTCGATTGTAATATTCAGAAATTTCAGAGTGATTTCGAATGCCCCGCCATTGGCAACACTGAGCGTTCAAGGTCATGGGAGGGGAGAGAGCGCTCCCTGCTCCTAGCGAGAGATGGTGGAACTAGGCCTATATGATATTAAATGTAGTTTACCGATTTAATAATGATGCGATTCATGAAGCAAGGGACTATTATTGAATTTTAAATTATTATAGATCGTTTAGCAGTCTGAATAATGTTACGGGTGTCCCAAGGAGTTATTAGTTTGGCGGAAAATAGGTCACGTAGACCCAAGCTGACGCCTTGAGAGACGACCCGGCCTCTCTCTCAGTCCCGGATAGCACTCACGCAAACAAGACGTCCCTGCGCGTCTGTCCCAGAAATAGTCACGTGGCCTAGTCACCTGTGCTGAAATATTGCAGTATAACAAGTAAGTCTCATTCGATCTCAGACAGGGTTAGATAGGGCAGTGATAAAGTAAACTAGAGCTAACAGTGAGTTCATTTCAGGGTTTCCGCCAGAACCCACTTGACTGGAGTTGACCCGGGGTTGACTGCGAGAGAGTGACTGCCGTTTGAGACTGCCGTTGATGATTGAGGGTGGCGATTGTCGCCATTGGACCGATCAAAGTAGGCCTGTCACTGTTTAGCGGGGTAGCAAAGGATCTCTTGAGTGAACGAGTGCTCCCGACAACTAAACGACACGGGACGCTAAAGCTTCTCTCAACTGTACAAGGTCTGATTGGCTCACTCCCGTCCGCTTTATGGACGCACTGGGAGTACACTGAGGCTATCTGAGTAGACTAATGGTCACACACTGAGACCGTGAGTCTAGGTCTCTAGGAGATACCTGGAGGAACATTTTCCCTCCCTTATTACGGGTGTAGTTTAATAGTTTCTAGATAATTTTGATAATATTGTTTTGAATGTTTGTGCCATCAAGTGGAACCAGAGTGATACTGTGATTTGATTCTTTTAATGCCTCTGATTGTTCTTCATAATTCTGATCTCAGGTATAACCTTGTTCCCCAGAGTAGTGGTTAGGTTAGGTTAGGAAGTGTGCATCTGTTGGGGTGCTATAATTTTGTTGAGTGCCCTTAAGGCCTATTCATTGTAGAGTATTTAATTTCTTATTTTTATTACCATTTCCTCAGTGACTGATATAATTTTGTTGAGTGCCCTTAAGGCCTATTCATTGTATAGTATTTAATTTCTCATTTTTATTACCATTTCCTCAGTGACTGATATAATTTTGTTGAGTGCCCTTAAGGCCGGTTCATTGTGCAAGCAACATTGCTTAATACTCCAAATTTATTGTTGCCTGAGTTTCTAATAATTTCTAGATCTTGTATAACTTTTATTCCCCAGAGTAGTGTTTAAGTTTAAGTTAAGAGGTGCGCATATTGGTGTACCATTATTGGATTGTGTTTGTAGTGTTGGAGGGAATATAAGTGTCTAAATGTAACAGTGTGTCTCATTCATCCCAGTCACAGACGCTATCCTTCCACGGGTCACGGACAATTTATTTGTTAGTAGAGTAAGTGTTCTTGTGCTGGTTCGGGATTTTTCTCAAAGGGGCGCTTCCACTGCCATTACCATCTATTAATTTTAAATAAACCCCAAGTCAAGTGAGAAGTTAAAGTCCAGTAAATTCCGACCGGTTACATATATATATATATATATATATATATATATATATATATATATATATATATATATATATATAATATTATGGGTGGGGTTTAAAAAATCTTGGGGCGGCAGTGCATGCAGCGTGCCAACAAAAAAATTTTGCGTGCCACCTTGGGCATGCGTGCCATAGGCTCGCCATCCTGCCCTAGTTCTTAGGTATTGGAGATAGAGATAAGATAAATGACCTGAGGATTAAAGTTATCATGCTTTTATATTTATACCCGCCAAATATATCCATTTTATCTGTGGTTTAGAATGTGTCTCCTAAGTCGACGCATGATTGAAAACTCGTTATTTATATTCATCGTTCCCCTACTTTACTTTAAATATATACATGTTTTACAGTGAAGAGCAGTATGATGCGTGTGTGTAAAGGTGCTTTCACACATGCCAAAACATGCATTAGTAACCGTGTTAACAATAATGTTATGAATAAAGTGACTGGCATGTTAGCGACACTAGTTTCCTGCATATGTTGGCAACAATGGCAATCAACATGTTGGTCGCAGTGTCAGTAGTGGTGTGGACGAGGCTTTCAATACCACAAGCTAGCCTACAGTGATACAAATACTGTTGCAGTTATGTCTCTGGGCATGTTGATAGCAAAGCTAATAGCTTTGCCTATCATGTCTGCAGCATTATTCCCAACAATGTTTCTAGCATGCATAGACGCAACTTAAGATACTTAAATGGCTACATCTGTCTGACATCAAACTATATATCAAATGTCATGCTTTCGCCCCAGTCACTATTAAATATCGGTATAATCCAGGGATACAATCAAAAGTGATATTCTGTGCGGAACATTCTCAAAACTCTCAATATTATTCGAATGCATACAAATGAATCACTTCCCGTGATCACTCGTATCTTTATTATAAGGAAGTTCTGTATCCCGGTAAGTAGAGCAGACGTACCAACACTTCAGCAAACCAAGGTTACTTAAGAATTTCATCCATTTTTCCAGAATGAAAACTACAGAAAGTAGAGAGATAACTTGTTTGTTGACTGTACATATTGGTCAAACTGATGTTGTATCAGTTTACTGTAATGTCAGGAATCGACTTCCTTCCATGTGCTGATGACAGCCAGACGTAATCACATTCCTAAAATCATGCCACCTAACCAGGGCGTAGTCTCAGCACACATCACTTCCGATCGTGAATTACTTAAGCAATGGAATGACGGTGTGGAAGGGACTTGAACATAGGATGGCGATTAGTACAGGCGTCCTGCTTGTAACTCTGTAGAACATATTCCCAGAAGAGAGAAATATTTTTATACACCAAGTGTTTGACTTTCCCTGCACACTTATCCAAAAGCATAGAGAATAAAGGAGGTACAGACAAGACCAGATAAGAGAACAACATCTACAGAACTAACTGACTACCAGACAGGTTACAACCATCACCTATGGTTCCAGCAACAACAACAACAATAATACTGTAATAATAATAATAATGACAACGATAATGACAATGATGATGACAATGATGGCAATAAGTGCTGTGTGATGGAACACATGGGTGGAAGGATCAGTCCCAGAACATTATGCTTCAAAGAAAAGAAAGGTTATGCGAGGTGGGGAGGGGAAGGATGGAGCGATGAGAAAATAGGAGAAGAAAAGGAATCAAGATTTGAGAAGTTAAGAAGACCAGAATAACTACAATAATAGCTTTAATAGAGACAATCGTAATAATAACAATGGTATATTCAGATTTTCATGGGAATGTGCTTATTATTTATATTCATATTAATATTTATATATTATATATGAGTAAAGATTTCACACTATGGGGTTTTCCTATGATATTGTGTCATGCCACGTGGCCCACTGTGCTAGGGACTACGTGGTGAGCTGGCCAGGGTGTGATCGGATTTCATCATCCACCAGATATTGAATTTTTTTAATTTATATGTTCCCATGTATTTTAGCTCATATTAATTACCTGTTGGACTCCCATAAATAATCCTTAGTCCTAACTTCTCCCATTAAATCCTTGCATTGTAGTATATGTAAGCAAGGTAAATTAAATAATGTACATCTGGCATGTGCTGATAAGCGGAGCTTACCGAGTGGCTGGACCACGGCTCCTGCCAGTACCCAAGCCCTGCTCCTCTCTACTTGTTCCAGATCTGGCCTGAGCAGATGTCAGTCTCTGCCTCTCTTTTCTCTGTCTGAGCCATGTGGCTAAAGGTTTGTATGTGTTTCTGTCCAATGGAATGTTAGGTGGGAGTCAGTGGTGCTTATGTTGAACCCCCAATTAGGTCGGAAGTGCATTTATATTATGTATTGTACCTTTTTATTTTTAATATAAGTATAGATGGTAGATTTAGCTAGGTGTTTCTGTTGGTTCTTTTCGCCAAAGATTTTATTCTTTAGCCATGACTGAATACTTGGAAGACCTTAAGAGTATTTCGTGGAGTCTACCCTACTTAAACCTAGCCATAGCAGTATATCCCTATTGCCCAGTTCTGTGTCTTATAGGGTAAGCTTGCAAGTGTTGGCTACAGGGAAAAGTGGTGAGACTGAGGAGACATGTAGATTGCTAAGAATAAATTGATGCTGACAGAGAGAGAGAGAGAGGGGAGTGTGTGTGTGTACCAGGAAGGGAGATTGGTTTTGGGGAACACACTACTGGATAAAATACACTGCTCGTTACATAATGTGTGTTGGTTCTCAAATGAAGGACCTCTAGATTTGTTGACTGGTGTATATGTCGTCAGAGGGGCTGCATACACACTGTCAAACCCCCATTATCTAACAGAAGAAACGAGATTAATACTGAATGGCACCTCAAATTAAAAGTACAGTAAAGGAAAATCAAATAAATAAGAAAAAAATAGAAAAATTGATAACACGAGTAAAGAAAATGAAACTGAAATAAATATAGAGAAATAACAGTAAAGTGGGAAACATTAAATGGATGAGAAAGAAGAAAGAATGAGAGCAATATAAGAGTGACAGTTTGGGAACATGTAATTGGGGTGATTTTTTAGAAGAAAGAAGGAAATAAATACAGAAGAGTAAAAATAGTGGGATGTGAGGTTGGCTGTGTGAGTTAAGGCGAAGAACAAGGCAGAAGAGTACCAGGTGTAGGTAGGTGGATGGATAGTGATGAAACAAGGGAGGAGACAATAGGGATGAAACAAATAAATAACAAGAATAGAGAAATGCTGCAGAGGAGGAACAGGTGAAAGATGGAGAGAAAGGATTAATACAAGGTTTTCTAAGAGAGAGGAAATGAGAATGAGAACACAAAAGAACACAAATAGCAAGTACGAGTGAGTGAGGAAATAGAGGGAGAGCGTTGGAACCATGGGTGAGCGTTGTATACTGTAGAGATGTAAACTGTCAGGTAGCCCCAAATGATCTGTTAGATTCTGTAGATGTTGTTCTCTTATCTGGCCTTGTCTGTACCTCCTTTATTCTCTATGCTTTTGGTTAAGTGTGCAGGGAAAATCAAACTGTTGGTGTAAAGAAATAATTCTCTCTTCTAGGAATATGTTCTACAGAGTTACAAGCAGGTCGTCTGTGCTAATCGCCACCCTATGTTCAAGTCCTTTCCACACCGTCAATCCGTCGCTTATGTAATTCACGACCGGTAAGTGACTTGTGATGAGACTACGCCCTAGGCAGGTGGCGTGATTTTAGGAATGTGATTACGTCTGGCTGTCATCAGCACATGGAAGGAAGTCGAACCCTGACATCAGAGTAAAATTATACAACATCCATTTGATAAATATGTACAAGTTACATGATAATACTTATAGGAGAATAGTCTGAACAGGTGATGAATATAGATCACATTAGAGAGAGAGAGGATGTAATAAGTAAGAGCTGGGAGGAGAGACACACATTGTATAATAAACATATTAAACACTAGGACGGCAGGAATAAAAGACCTCACTATACCTGTCGAGGATAAGAAGTGACAAGAATTAGAAAGAAGAACAAGTGCTCTTAAGTTATGGATGACAGACAGGTAAGTACCAGCGAACACGTATAGTTCATCTGTATTAATGTACCACCCTATTGTATGGCATCGAGACATGGGTCACATACAGGAGGCACCTCAAGGCACTTGAAAATGTTCACCAGCGTCGTCTACGTTCCATCTTCCAAGTTCACTGGGAAAACAAGAGGACAAGTGTCAATTTTCTCGTTGATATCAACTGTAGGACCATTGAGGCTACCATTATCCATAACTATTACAGTACTTTGGACTGGCCATGTTACCTGCATGGACGACAGTAGACTGGCAAAACAGCTACTTTACAGTCACCTAACGAATGGTAAACGTAATGCTGGCGGGCAATGGAAATGGTATAAGGATAGTCTTAAGAAAAACCTGAAAAAATGCCAAATCGACCCCTCACTTGGAAGACGATCACTCGACACCGTAACGCTTGGAGGAGCACCACACGAGAAGGAGTTCAATACATTCGAGTTTGCCCAACTGCATACCGAGGTATACAAGCGCCAGCGCCAAAAGACGCTGCCGCCGCCCCTCCACATGTGCAACATCTGTGAACGGCCCTGCCGGTCCCTTACTGACCTTTCGAGACACCTCAAAGCTCACTAATGAAGGTAACATCCTTAATAACTCATATCATTATACCAACCAATATCAAGAAACTACTAGTCATACAAAATAAATGACTGAGTTTTATACACAACACACACCAGGCATCCTTTACCACAAATGAACATCCTACATGAACACAGCAGCATTCCACCACTCAACATCAACTGGAGACTATCAGGTGACAAACAGATAGAAAAACTCCTAACCACACACCCACAATGACAGCAATACTTTGCTAACATCACACTTCACCGTAGATACAGAAACAGGAACCCCTCCATACTAAACAGACCCAATACACCATACCCACCCCCCTCTATACTAAAACACGTACTCAACACCAACAACAATAACACTCTTATTTCTGCATCTGGGCGGCCTGAGAACATTCTAGGTACACCACATCAAGCTACTCTGAGTTCAAATATTTTCCTCCCACCACTCCACTCAAACTCTTATGGTGCAATAGGATTATTGTAACCAATGGGGTTTATCTGAGGTTCGATTATTTCCAAACAAATCAGAGAACTCTTCCCCACTTTCTTCTTAAAAAAAAATACGACAATACCATCATTCCTCCATGCAAGGAATACTCTGACATTTTAAAATCAAAGATTCAAAACTCGTCCTTTCCAACTATCTCCGTTCCATTTTTGACATAAACTCAAAGATTATACCTTCATCTGTCACCAAACAATTCTGCTATTAACCTACTTCTTCCTTTTCCAATGGGCGGGACCTACCGGGGTTCAGGGTTCGAGTTGCGGCAGTGTAAGTCTTGTTACTACAATCCTATAACAATGAGGCATTTGTTGTCCTTCCACTGAACCTTTTCATCCCTGTCACTTGGGATTTATGTATGTATAGTAAAAATAGAGAGGCGTCAAGTTATATGGTCGTGTGTGGTGCGGTAAGAGAAGTGACTAATAAAGTGACGGAGAGAGATACTAATGGGTGCTATATGCTGATACAAATTTTATTGGGTAATATAGAACACTAATGAGGTGTGTTTTAGCCGAGACCCGAACAACTTACGAACATTCTTGATCTTTGTTTTACCTCGAACCCCTCACACTATTCATACTCAATTTCTGCCCCCTTAGGGTCTTCTGATCACAATCTTATTTCTATTAAATCAAACTGGGCACGATCACCCCCCCCCCCCCTCTCAAAGTCAACTATGGCACTATCGGAGGGCAAACTAGCAATCCTTGCGAGAATTTTTCTCCAACTTTCCTTGGGATGAATGTTGCTTTTCCACTCGGGACGCCTCGGTATGTGCTGACAGCATTGCTGGGGTTATACAGGATGGTAGGAGTGCATTTATCCCATCTTCTACCAAAACTTTCACTTTACAATCATGGTTTGATCGCTCCTGTTCTCTTGCATGTAAAAAGAGAGATAGGGCTATGAAGCTATGAAACTATCTCCTCTTTCATTTTCTAGGAATCGTTGTAAGGCTATTCTTTGCAGGGCCTAGCGGAATTTTATGAAAAGAAAGACCGCTCTCCTGAATAACTCTTCTAGTAAATCTTTCTGGTCTTTAACCAAAAACATCTGTAATAACTTATGCACTCCCTCTTTTCCTCTTCTCTTCCGACCTGATAACTCTACAGCCAACTCACCCCCTGATAAAGCCAATCTCTTTAGCACCTTAGTCTCCTCTAATTCCACCTTAGACGATCTAACTCTATCCCTCCTACTCCTGCTCCTCCTACTGAACCTATGCACTTTCCCATAATCTCCACTCGTAGGGTTGCTGGTGTGTTATCCACGTTGGTTGTGAGTAAGGCGCTTGGACCGGAGTGAATACCCCCTCGTGTTCTAAGGGAGTATGCTGAAGTTCTGGCCCCTGTGTTTGCTCGCCTTTCGCCTTGCCTCAAACCCCAAACTTTTCCTTCTTCTTGGAAGCATGCCTCAGTTCAGCCCATCCCGAAGAAGGGTGACCATTCTAATCCCTCTAACTATCGCCCCATTGCCCTAATTTCATCCCATTCTAAGATTTTCGAAACTATCTTGAAGTCTCATTTTCTCTGTCACCTTGAACGCCATTCTCTTTTGTTGGATCACCAGTATGGCTTTCGCCAAGTGAGATCTACTGGTGATCTGTTCTCCTACTGCATCTATCTTTGGTCATCCTCTCTTAGGGATTATGGGGAAACTCTTGTCGTGGCCCTCGACATCTCCAAAGTATTTGCCAGGGTATGTCACAAGTCTTTGCATTCTAAACTTCCCTCTTATGTTTCTTTCCCCCTCTTTGTTCTCTATTTCTAGATTCCTTGAGAACCAATCCATGTTGTTGTCTCGCTCTTTCGCTCCCAATAGTGGTGTCCCACAGGGTTCTGTTCCTTCACCAACTCTGTTCCTTCTTTTTATCAATGATTTACTTCACACAACGACTAATTCTATCCATTCTTACGCTGATGACTCTACTCTTCACTTTTTTTAACATTTTCCCTTCCCCCTAATTCTCAAACTAGATCTGTTTCTCGAGCCAGTGCGGACCTGTGTTCCTGTCAGTGTTAGTGAGTGATATAGTGACATGGCAGCTGCTGACGAGTACTCGACCACCTCTCACGTTCTCCAGCTTTGTCTTGCCTTGCAAGACCGACTGGAGAAGGTTGAGAAGGAGGTCCAGAGTCTCAAGGGCGAAAACTTAGCCTTGAAGCTAGTTTTAGAGGAGAAGAAAACCTTTGCCAGTGTCGTGAAGGACGGTGAAGTTGAAGTGGATTCATGGAAGGTAGTTGCTGCTAGTGCTACAAAATGCACTCTAAAAAGGCACTCAGCTGTAGACCTAAACAACAGGTACAGCACCTTAAGTGACGAGTGTGAGGAAGGTGCTAGTAACACCACGAGTGCTACTCCCTCTGTTAGTGTGGAGAGAGGGAGTAGCACAGGTAAGAAATCACCACACTCAGGTAAGGTCAAATGTCTTTCTGTAATGGGAGACTCGATGGTGAAGTATTTAGGTAACAATCTCTGCACTAAAGTTAGGATGCTCGAGTGTCTCCCCGGGGCAGGGATAAGTAGAGTACTGGAGAGAGTGGAGAACGTCATTGATGACTGTGGAGACAACCCCATAGTCTTACTCAGTGCAGGAGGCAATGACGTAGGTAAGCTTACCAGTGTCGAACTGCGTAAGTTGTATAGGGAAGCTCTAGATAAGATTAGGGTGAAGGGTGGAACTCCTATTGCTTGCTCTATCCTACCCAGACGTGGTGCCAGTCGTGAATGGATGTCCCGTGCAATCGGTTTCAATTGCTGGTTGGAAGAACAGTGTAAAGAGCTGTCGACGCCATTCATCGATAGTTGGAGCCAGTACTATGGTGATGATAGTATGTATGCAAGGGATGGGGTGCATTCAAGTAGGAAGGGGATGGCGGTGCTAGCGAAGATAGTTGACAGGGTAGTAAAGGTGGGGTTTTAATATGTCCAAATCCCATCAATGGTAAAGAGAGGAAAATACCATGTGAAAATAACAGCAGTGAAACAGAAGTAGATAATGCTGAAAATATAGTTAGTCATAATAACAAACATCAAAGTAATAAATGTAAAACAGATAGAAACGGAAGAAATATATTGAGTGTTTATTATACTAATAGTAGAAGCCTGTGTAACAAAATGGACCATCTCAGGGCCATTGTTAGTAAAGAGAACATAGATATAATTGCAATAACGGAAACATGGATAAATTCAAACAGCAAACATTTTTTAGCAGAATTTCATATTCAAGGATATAACCTATTTAAATTTGACAGAGTAGGAAGGAGAGGTGGCGGTGTAGCAGTGTATATCAGGGTGTCATTAAAAAGCTGCAATAAATCAAACATTAAAACAAATAGCGACAATGAAAGTATTTGGGTAGAGATTGGTGAGGGCAATGAGTCCGTAGTCATTGGTGTTATATATAGACCACCTAATTTGAGTAGGAACGATGGTAAATTGCTATGGGAGGAAATAAAGAAGGCATCTGATAGAAACAATGTATGTATTCTAGGCGATTTCAACTTTTCAGGCTTAGATTGGAAAAATCAACTTAGCGATAATGAATCTGAAGATTTTCTAGAAGTAGTACAAGATAGTTTTTTATATCAATTCATAAACTCGCCCACTAGAGGAAATAATATCCTCGATTTAGTTCTCAGTAATAATGAAAATCTAGTAAAAGATGTTGGGATTGGAGACGAACTAGGAAACAGTGATCACAAAGCCATATATTTTAACATAATATGGAATGGCAGGAAGAAGGAAAATTCGGCCTTGATCCCGGATTTTAGGAAGGCTAATTACAGTAGCTTAAGGAGAGACCTAAGGGATGACCCTATGGTCAAAAGATTAATCCCCCCCACACCTCCGGAAACTGTCAACTTAGGACGGGAGAACCCCGAATTTAACTTAGTAGCTACTTATGAACAATTTATTGCGACAATCCATAATGCTCAAAATAAACACATCCCTAAAATAAAATTCAGATCGATACGGAACAAACCAAAATGGATGAATAATAGACTCTTAGATCTTCTAGGGAAAAAGAAAGGAGTATATAGAAAAGTTAAGAAAGGCGAAAATCACTTACTTGGTTACTATCAGAACCTAACAAGACAGGTAAAAACAGAAATTAGGAAAGCAAAGAGAAATTATGAAATCAAGGTAGCAAACGAATCGAAAAATAACCCCAAAGCTTTTTATCAACTGTATAAATCAAAGGTTAATCAAAGGTTAGAGATACAATAGGTCCCCTTAAAACTACGACGGGAGAAATGACTGGTGATGAGTTAGAAATGTGTAGTCCGTTAAATAGTCATTTTCGCTCTGTATTCACAAATGAAAACCTAGCACAGTTTCCAGAAGTTCATAAGGTATATAACGACAGTATAGAAAATATGTTGATGAATATCAATATTACTAGTAACGATGTGCTTAAAGAAATTAACAAACTGAAGCCTCATAAATCGCCTGGTCCAGACGAGGTATATGCTAGAATATTAAAAGAATGTAGAGATGAGTTGAGTAATCCATTAGCAGTTTTATTTAATAAGTCATTAGAATCGGGCCTAGTGCCAGAAGCTTGGAAACTTGCAAATGTAGTTCCGATTTTCAAAAAAGGTGATAAATCAATTGCATCAAATTACCGTCCCATTAGTCTCATGTCAATCATAGGCAAGTTGCTAGAGTCAATTATTGCTACGAAAATCAGAAGCCACCTTGAAACATTCAACTTAATTCATTTTTCTCAGCACGGGTTCACCCAGGGACGTTCTTGTCTCACAAATTTGCTTAGCTTTTTCTCAGAAGTATTTGAAGCAGTAGATAATGATAAGTCATATGATATAATTTATTTAGATTTCAGTAAAGCATTCGATAGAGTCCCTCATGAGAGATTGATAAGGAAGGTAGAAGCACATGGAATAGGTGGATCATTATTAAAATGGATTAGGTCATGGTTAACTGGTAGGAAACAAAGAGTCAGCATAAATGGATTTAAGTCAGACTGGGGTGCGGTCAAAAGCGGAGTTCCCCAGGGATCTGTATTAGGCCCCCTGCTGTTTGTTATATTCATTAATGATCTTGATTTAGGTATAACTAGTAGGATTAGTAAATTTGCAGATGATACCAAAATGGGGAGAGTGATAAATTCAGACAGTGACTTTGAACACCTTCAAAGAGATCTAGATACCTTACATGAGTGGTCAGTAGACTGGCAAATGAATTTTAATACTGATAAATGCAAGGTACTACAGATAGGGAAGACGAATACAAACGTTAAGTATAAACTAGGTAACACGGAAATAGAAAACTCAGATTGTGAAAAAGATCTAGGTGTATTTGTTAGCAACGACTTGAAACCTAGAAAACAATGTATTAGCGTTCGCAACAAGGCAAACAGGATTCTTGGGTTCATATCTAGGAGTGTGAGTAACAGAACTGCTGACGTTATCTTGAAACTTTACCTAGCATTAGTGAGGCCACACATGGATTATGCGGTTCAATTCTGGTGTCCTTATTATAGAATGGACATAGATTCTTTGGAGAGAGTGCAAAGAAGAATGACAAAAATGATCCATAATATTAGAAACCTTCCATATGAAGAAAGACTGAAAAGCTTAGGCTTGCACTCATTAAAGAGGCATAGAGTTAGGGGAGATATGATAGAGGTGTTCAAGTGGGTAAGTGGGATTAACAAGGGTAAAATGGAAGATGTTCTGAAGCTCAGTAACAACGAAATAACTAGAACAAATGGCTTTAAATTAGATAAATTCCGATTCAGAAAGGATATAGGCAAGCACTGGTTTGGTAATAGAGTTGTGGATATGTGGAATAGGCTACCGAGTGCTATAGTAGGATCGGGGACGCTAGGGAGCTTCAAGACGAAGTTGGATAGGCACATGGAAGTTCTGGGATGGGTGTGAAAGGGATCTGCCCTGTATGGGCCAGTCGGCCTCCTGTAGTATCCCACTTTCTTATGTTCTTATTACAGCTATCAATGCGGATCTGTGCAGCATCTCCCAATGGGGGGGATGGAAATTTAGTTAAATTCAATTGTAATAAAACACCGTATTTACCAATTACACTTTCTAAATGAGATGATCTCCCACCAATCACATTTCAGGACGCAATCATTCTACCAAATTATAAAATATATATGCTAGGCCTCACCATCTCCTCTATTAGGTCATGGAAGCCACACATCCTCAATTAAAGCTGCCTCCCGAAAGTTGGGAATGCTGTACAGATGCCGTAGCTACTTCACTCCTGAGCAGTTGCTTTAAGTATATAAGGGATTCATTCGTCCTAACTTGGAGTACTGCTCTCATATCTGGGGTGGTTCTTCTTCTGTCCAACTGTTAGATAGGGTGGAATGTTGCTTCACTCTCTTTCTCTTTTACAGGTACTTTAACGGGCAATGTTCGGTTGATTTGGCATCCTGTGTACCGCCGGTAAGGCCGTGGGCTCGTAACACTCGTCTTGCCCGTGGTGCCCACCGTTTCTCTGTGGATGTCGGTCACACTAGTACATCCTTCTTTCCTCACACAGCCAAACTGTGGAATGCTCTGCCTTCTTCTGTGTTTCCATACTTATACAATGTCTCACTTCAAAAAGCTGGTTTTCCGGCATCTTCGTGGTGTAGATTAATATAATCTTTTTCTTGTTTTTCTATTTTTTTTATTTCTTTTTACTCTAAAATTTTCCTCCATTTAGGCCCCGTTGTGGGTCGATGACCTGTGTCCGGGTGAGCTATTCCCCGTTAAAAAAAAAAAAAAAAGTTTATACAAGTGACAACTTTTATAAAACACCTAAGCTTTTCGTCCTGCACTGACTGCCGCTGATACATATTCATATAAAATTTCATCGACATACACATGGGAATAAAAATGATTAAAGCTTTCGACAGGGTTGTGACCGTGACCTTTGAAAGAGAGAGACGCAGATGAACTTGGGAGTTGTAAACTCTGTCTGGTGGTAACACAAATTCTGCCCTGCGACAGACTCACAGACTCAGACTACAGAAAAAGCTTTGATCTGTCTGTGACCTCCGGCACAAACAGTCGTTAAAGTCACATCAAGCGTCACAGTTAATCAGTAATTCACATTAACTGCCGTAGGTGTGTTGTGTTCAGTGGGCAACATTTAATTTGGCTGACAGGTGCATAATTAAGTCAGGAAGTTGGTCTTGTGTTGGACAGCTTTAGGTGGGAAGTTGTGGTAGATATTTAACATTTACCGGAGGTCGACCTGTTAGAGTTGGCAACACTGTTACAGTTGGTGCTGAAGGCTCTCTTACTACTTTTGATGATGGATGATGCTGATGATGATGACGATGATGATGACGATGATGTTGATGATGTATGTTGGTATGTTGTGGTGGTGGTGCAGGCTGTCTTACTAATACTGGTGAATGACCATGAAGTTGTTTGCAGTCATATTTCCCGCCTCTGCTGACGGCCGTGTAATATTTCAGTGTGATTATGTTCCTATAAATGTTTATTTTTGCATAATGTAGTATTACTGATAAGTAATTTGTCTTAGTATGCCTTATTGTGGGTAAAAATAAGTATTTCTTAAATGCGTCCGCCGAAAGCGTGAATTGGCTACCAGAGTTTAAGAGTTAATTTATGTATAAGATTTCTTACAAACTTCCTATGTATGTATGTATGTATGTATGTATGTATGTATATGCCTGGATCACGCGCACCTACAGTGATTTACTGGCTTATGTATGTATGTATGTATCTTTATATAATTTAGCCAAATATCTTTCTCGTCAGAAACGGTAATCCCAACGATTATGAATAAACTCATTTTGAAATACATCATTACTTCAGGACGAAATCGGACAAATTTGCAACAGCCAATCAGCTGTAACCCTTGAGGAGGAGGCGGAGCATATCTTCTCAGCTGGGAAAAAACGTACTATAGTATACTGGGACTTGACCCTAACTTAATTTCTACCAGTTTTCTTCCTGACTTTCTTTATCTTCTCTCCTGTCCATATCTTCTCTTCCTCACTTGTTTTGCATCTTCTTTCTTACCTTCCTATAATCTTCCTTCCTTCCTTCTTTCCTTCCTTCCTCTCTCTCTCTCTCAATTCCCTTTTCCTTCTCTCCATTCCTCCACTCCTCCCTCTCTCCCCTTCACCCTTACCTTTCTCTCTCCGTCTTTCTTTCCCCTTCTTCTCCTTCCCGTCTACTCTCTCTTTCTCTCTCTCTCTCTCTCTCCCCACTTCTCTACCCTCCCTCCCTGCAGCCCTATGATCAAAGTTTTCATGATTTGCCACTAGTCTTCACTACCCTCTCGCTACACCCTCAAAGCTTCTAACGTGAAAACACCCTCTTAAGTGAAAATACGAGGAGGCGCCCCAGTGACTCACTGAAGGTTCCAGAACAAAAGTGGCGGACAAAATGGAGTTGAAACTGCACTGTGACTATAGAGTATTTCGGTGTGTTATTGTACTCCGAGAAAGTGGTTTTAGGCTCGTGGTTCAGTTTGTCGAGTGAAATGTAAACTTTGTTTCGCCGTTACCATTGTGGTTTTACTACAGCACTAGTGACGGTCTAAAGGCTTACACGAATTACTGTAATATTTCATTCCTTTGAAAACTTTTGTGGTCAACTATTTTCTGTCTCACATCATCACAAAACATTAAATTAAGTCCAACAAAACACTACAAATATGAATTTTGCTTCTGGACACAAAGGCACGCAGAGGGAGAAGACACTAGGTAGATGAACACCAGACATATTTGTCTAAGTGACATAGATTCCGTTTTAATTATCATATCATCATCTCATCACCATGGTTAAATAAGTCACGTCCTTCACACATGAGAACTGGTCCTCTTGACTACTAGCTCAACTTTGCTGCTCTTAGTAACTACTACGACAACGTCCACAACGGAGGTACTCATGTGCTGCCCTCTACCGCCAGGAAACATGTACTAATAGGGTGTGTCATAGGAGGGAAGATCAGCTAAAACTAATGGCCCATCACTTTTTTGGTAGATTTTAGTGTATATAAACAGAAAATAATTTCAGTTTCAATATTTTGCAACCTTTTGCTAGGTAAATTTTAGCGTGAAATTTATCGAAAATCAAACGTACAGCTGAATTAGTGCATTACAATTAAATAGTGAACATTGCTTTCTGACTTCATTCTTTAACAACCCAACTAACAATATTTTTTTCTGTTTCAGATTCTGATGCATTTATAAGTTGATAATATTTGCGATGGCTGCTTGTGTCAGGACGAGGAACCAAAAATCCAGCCATCTCAGTCACTATCTTGGGTCTGGGAGAGAGCTCCTGAAGTCGGAGTTACCTACATTGAGAGATGCTTTGAGATACGGTGTTTTAATCAGGCAAATCAGTGAAAAGAACCAAAGAACTTACACAAACAAAGACATTGCCCGTGATATGACCAAAGCTGTCTTGGCACAGTACACTCTGGCTAACGCTCAGTTCAAGCCTCCAGTCATAACAAGTCAGAAGAAGATTAGTGAGAGACTGCTAGCCAGTTGGGAAAAGGCAAGAGATATCTCTCTTGGGAGAGGAAAACTTGCAGTTAAGGACAGCTTTGCCAAGCAACTGGACAAGTTATTTGACATAATTACTTGCAAGTGCCCAATTGTTCTCTGTCCTGAGTTTGGATGCGATCGTGACTGTAAATCCGAGGCCCACATCTCCTGTATTTGCAAGCGTGAACTGAAGATTCCTGTGATCGAACTGGCATTTGTCAAAGCACAGAGAGAGAAGACTGGCAGAATAGGGGCTCTCATGATTTCTAGCCAAGATATTCCGGAGTCCAAGAGACAGGAGGCTGCCACAGAGAGACAGAAGAGGAGAAGAGTTGCCGAGGAAAAGAGACTTGAGAAGGCCCAGGGTGAGGTAAAAAAAGGCCGATGATTGGAGTCAAGCTGATTCAGAGTTTAATGACTTCCCCATGGCTGATCCGAGTGCTGACCAGGAGAATGGTGACTTTGTCCCTAACCCAGAAAATAATGATCCCAAACCTTCCAGGCATAAGATTCGAAATAGGAAAGATATCCCGAGCATAGCTCTGGCCAGCATGCGACACCACACTGGTCTCAGAGAAACTGCAGAGATAGCAACAGCTGCCTGGATTGACGGTGGTTTGATAACACCTGATGATGTTCACCTGGTGATAGATCATAACAAAGTAAGGAGAGCTAAGGAGAAACTTGTCAGTAACCTAGAAGAGGAGTTTGATAAGGGGATAAGAGAAAATGGAATCAATTGTTTGTTCTTTGATGGGAGAAGGGATGACACTAAAGTGTTCATGAAAGTTGGAGATTCTGACAAGTTGTTCCCTGCCATGGTGAAGGAAGAACACTACTCCTGCTGCAGTGAACCAGGAGGGAAGTATTTGTGGCATTTCACTCCAGAGAAAGATGACATCAGGAAACCAGCTGAGATAGTGGCAGATAACATTGTGAACTGGCTCAGAGAGAGGAACGTAGACCAGACCCTGCAGACCATTGGAGGGGACAGCACCAACACGAACACAGGGTGGCAAGGGGGGGTCATACAGTGGATAGAGCGGAAGATTGGGAGGAAGCTGGTCTGGATTGTTTGTGACCTCCACACCAACGAGTTGCCACTCCGACATCTGATCCAGGAGCTGGATGGCAAGACTCTTTCAAACAACAGATGGTCTGGTCCTCTTGGCAAGATGCTGGACTCTGCCACTGAGTTAGAAATAAATCCGAGCTTTGAAAAAATCACAGTTGGCCCTCCACTCGTTGAGCTTGCACATACTGTCATTGACGACCTGAGTACTGACCAGTACTATGATTACATGATTTGCAGTGCCATAAAAACTGGGGTCATGCCTGAAAGACTTGCTTACCTGCAGATAGGTCCAGTCTCACATTCTAGGTGGCTCACAACGGCTCTCAGGTTCTGCAGAATTTGGGTCGCTCATCATAAACTGAAAGGGAACCAGCTTCACAACCTGAGACTTATTGTCCAATTCATCGTGAGTGTCTACTTGCCAAATTGGTTCAACACCAAGGTCAAGTCATCGTTCTCCGAAGGTCCGAGGCACGTTCTCTTCCAGCTTGAGCTCCTGAGGAGTCAGCCAAGGAAGGTTGTTCAGATTGTGGAGCAGACTGTGAGGAGATCTTCCTGGTATGCTCATCCCGAGGCAGTTCTGCAGACAATGCTCTGCAGTAAGGATGAGGAGGAGAGAAGAGTGGCAGTCAAAAAGATCTTGGATATGAGACTTATGAGAGGATCTGGGCATGACGAATCAGTTGGTGACGATTCCTTCAGGCGTCAGGAAGACGCCTGAAGTCAATCTAGGTGCCAAGACCCTCACTGATCTCATAGATCTGGATAACATCCAGGCTGGCAGTGAGCCCCCTCTTACCTGCAGCCTCACCAATGTTCAAGTCAGAGCTTTCCTGGACAACCCCATGCATGTCCCTGCCTGGCCCTCGCACACCCAGAGTATAGAGCGTTGTGTACAGCAAGTGAGCGAGGCCAGCAGTCACGTGTACAGCCAGGAGAGGAGGGAAGGCTACATCCGAGCTCAGGTGGTCAACAGGGAGGTGATGAGTAGAAACAGAAGCAAGAAAGACATGTTCTCTATGGTGTGCAGCAACACCGGGTCGTAGTAGTAAAACCGGTTTTTGTATTTGATGATTTTGTTTTCTAAAGGAATATTAAATTTAATAAATGTGTCAAGATCATTTGTTTCACTATTCTGGATCATTTTCATCCTAATAAATTAACCTGATACATTTACTTTACTTTAAATAAGCTATTTAGTGGTGTTGGTAAAAGGGTAGGAATACTGAATTTTCAAAAGATTTCAAGTTAAAATTTACCTAGCAAAAAATAAAAACTTTTCAAATCTGAAGATATCACATGATTCTGCACATAGAACTACATCATTAATACCAGGGGCCGATTTTTCAAACTCAAAAAAAAAAAAATTCGCCTCCGTATGACACACCCTAATGTACTAACAATGTGACTCATCGCAAGAGAAACAGCAAGACTTGACAATACATAATACCTTTCTTGTACTTGTATGTTGAAACTACAACTTTTGTCAAAAGTCTTGACATAGTGTAATGACTACGGTCATACACGTCAGTTAACGTAAAATTAGCCGATTCATATTACGCTCAATAGCCCACACAATATGTAGCTATGCTTTCTTAGTGAAGTTCCCCATCTGAAGAATCCGTTTTCTCAGCGCTTCAGGACGTCTGAGTCTGTCGTTTTCTCTCAATCTTGAATGTACCCGAGACTTCATTATTCCTTAGTAATGACAGAATTAGAAATTGCAACTGTGGTTGCAATTTGTGAGGCAATCTAGATATGTCTGTTTACAGTTGGAACATTCAAGATCCATTGTGAGTGGTGTTGAAAGCTTCAACTGTCCTTATGTAATGATCGTGATGACGGCTAACCTGAAAACCTTAAGGATTCATATTACACTCAAACGTCCACAAAACTTTCCGAGTCCCCCAGTGGAAACGTCCCCCGTTTTCTCTGCTTCCCCCGTCTTGGTCTATGGGAGCAGACGCTGTATGCTGGGACCTGTTGCCATCCAACCCTTTGTAATCAATTTAATTTTGCTTTTAATAGCTGAGTCAGAGCATTGTTAGTGAAGATAATAGTAGAGAATGAAAATGAGTTCATAGTCTCAATTTCAACGTCAGAGTGTACAGTAAATTAATTCATCGGAATAGAAGTAGGTGGACTCCCTGGTCTGTTTTGAGTGAGGGCCCCGCAGGCATTTCTACCGTTAGTGAGTGCCCGTCCCTTCATCCATACAGGTATGCCATTCCACTATGTGTTGTAATTCGCCCTTCTTTAAGTGATTTGACCCAATTAATAGTTGATTGTGCAAGTGTTACAGTAACGTAGTTGATATGCTCTGAGTGAAGTCATATTTACGTCTTTAACGTCCCCTGAAACGTAATGTTGTTGTCACAGTTAGCGAGTGCCCGTCCCTTCATCCATACAGGTCCCCTGACGCTGCCCCGTTTGTCTCCCGATCCCATTGTGATTCTTGAATCGCTCTACCATCCAACAACGGCCTCGGATGTATTAGATGTCCAGCCGGGATCATATATGAGAAGATGGCACCGATGCGGCCTGATTAATGTGCCCCAAGGCTTCGTTGGGCCAGACCCGCCATGTGTCTGGCTACTCCACAATAACAAAGGCCGCGAGCCCTAGTGTTCTACCCTGAGTCACTCCTTGGAAGTATATGTCCACAGAGAGTGTTGTAACATGTATGTTTGGGATAATTAGTTGGAAATAATTATCCCATGTTGGGTAGCGGACCCCTGCATATACTAGTGTCATTGTTTACGTATATGTTGAATAATCTACAATGAGTGCCATGTAATGTACCACCAGTAATGTTGTCAGTAAGAGTAAAGAAGAAGGAACTGAGTTTGCACTAAGCCCAGGAGGTGAACCTGGTAATCATATGATTAATAACATCTTTTCCCATTGATTGCATATTAATAAACTTGTTTTAGAGTATTTAAGGTGTATTCATTTCTCCCACAGTATTTTACCGTTATTTCCATCCAAGTGACCCGATACCAAAATTACCATACTCACGGTCCTAGACCCTCGACCATGCTACCAAAAGAATGCCCAGGCTACCAAAAGAATGACCATGCTACCAAAAGAATGCCCAGGCTACCAAAAGAATGGCCATGCTACCCAAGAATAGGTGACGGAACTGAGTAAGAACTGAGAGAAGTAAATAAGTTGAGGGTGGTGTAGAAACAGAGAGGGAGTCACGCCCCCTCACATTGGTGACAGATCGAGAACCCGCCCCCTCACATTGGTGTGCAGCTGGGATGTAATTTATATGGTATCAAGGTCAGGAGGAATAAATGTGATACTGTGGGTAATTTCTGTGTTTAAATGTGAGCTGTAATAACCATTTCTCCGTGCATCTACCTAACCATGTCACTGTAACTAATGAATATTTCAGAGTGCTAATAATCTTGTAATGGAAATTTTTCCCAGTGTACAGTATAGTGTAATTCTGTGCAAAATTTTTTTGAGGTTACGGAGATGTTGAAAACAGTTCACGGCAAATACTTTATTTGGAGTTAGGTTAGAACATGGGCCTCGAGAAAATTAGAAATCTGTTTTAAAGTAAAGTGTACAGCAAAAGGTATTGAAAAGTGTCTGAAAATGTTTGAAAACAGAGGTTCGCTGCCTAATTTTTTTTTTGCAGTCTTTTGTGAAATCTCAGAAAAGTGTTGGTTGTATGCCAAGGTAAATTTTTTTTGGGGTGCCTTTCTGCACTGGTACCATAGCAATTGTAGTGATCACTCGAGTTAATGCTTTGTTATTTACAGACAATGAGGGACATTGATCATGTGCCGTGTTACGAGTGTTGTGGACAGTGTCGATTTCTGAGTGTACCGGAAGGCCGTAATTATATTAAGGTTATGTATTAGTGTTATTTGTAATGGACATAATATGGGTGTAGTTGTTATAATTTTAATTGGAAGTGTTTTAGTTATAAGTTGAGGACAGTTTTGACAAGTGAATTTATTGGTATAACCTGTGTTGTGTTAGATACCCGAGTATTTTGTATTTTTTGTATTGTTTCTATTAGTATGATTTTTAGTGAATAGAGTATTAGTTTCTAGCAGTGTAGACTTACAGGCAATGTCATTAAGTGTGTTTTATGTTTATTTGAGATCTAATACATGTATAATTTCAGCAATTGCTTTGGTGAGTTGAGGACTCTATGGTGATATGGACATCTGTAAAAGAACGCAATCTTTGAAAATTGATTGATGAAAGTACATGTAAGGACCCCCCATTTGTGAGTACAACAGAGTACATTGTGAAGTGATAAGTGTTGAAATCATTGCAATTGAAAAGACAGTGAATATTTGTTGAGTACTGAGGGGACAGTCTCGTAAAGTATTACAGTATTACCACTTTATTTTGTGAAAGTGACACTCAGTAATGGAAATGTCTGATTCCTTTTTTTTAAGTTTGATTTGTTATAGTACGGTGTAATTCCGGAAGAGTTAATACAGTGTTGCACCCTACAGAGATTGACAATAACAAGTACCATTGCCTTTGAGTGTGCACAGTAAGTTTGTCTTGAAAAGTGACAACAAAGTACAAGTTCACATTTCAGTATTATTACTACGGGTAATGAGTAATAAGTTGAGTAGAAATTTGTGCAATAATTTTGAGCCAGTATTTCAAGTGTTCTCATGTATTAGAAGGACAGTTAGGCAGTAATCCATTTGTTTTGAAAGTGTGCACTGTGCCCGTGTTGTGTGGTACAGTGAGTAGTTGTGACCTCCAGGCATGATGGCCGTCACAAGAGAACAATTCAGGGCAGTCAGCTCAGAACCTGTGTCCAGTAAGTTGATGTGTAGACTTGAGAAGTATGAGGGTGGAGACATGCTCATTCTCAGGAATGACACCCGGGTTTCACCACCAGTTGCTTCATCAGGTGCATGGCCTGATGGACAAGGAAGTGTAGAAAAGAAGAGTATGGAATGCCTCTCTTGCTAGTTATGTGAGAGACGAGCATAAGTGTTACCGAGATTTCTTTAAAGGGCTGTAGACTTTGACTGGAAGGAATTGATTGTTGACATGCATGGTGAAGAGTGATGTTTTGCATACATGTGTTGCAATTGAGAAGTACAACTGGTAAGTGAGTACGTTGTTTGCCATGTGAGTTGGGAATGTTTGGGAGTGTGTAGGTGTTTGTGATTTTTTTTTCTTTGATTTTTTTTTGATGGGGATTGTCAAGTGCAGGAGACACAGAGATTGGAAGATGGATTGGCTGTTGTGCAATCATCTGATGGGTATCTGTTACTAGTTGAGTAAAGATACCAGTTGAGAGTTCTCAAGTTTTGCCGGTAAAGCCCGAGCTAGGCTTATTGTGGATGTGTATAGGAGTAATGTTCGTGACTTTCAGGTGGAGTCAGGCCTCGACAATGGCGCTGATTTTACTACATGGCTAATGCCATAAGTACAGACAGTTTTTGGTTTGGTGGTGTTCTCATGAGGACCGTTTCGTTAGCATTGAATTCTTGGGAATATCTGCTCGTTCGGAGTCCCTTGAATGGTGCTGCCTCTCGCGAGTGCGACACAACTCTTTAGATTAAGAGCAACATGTCATTCCTTCGACTTGATGGGGTCTGTTCATCTACGTCCTAGCTTGAGAAGTCTAAGTTAAATCTCAGTGGTGTCGAGTAAGCATTTGATAAATCTCCTCTTTGAACTATGATATGAGAAACGGTGTCTTCAGAGTTTGTATGGTGTAACAAATTTTTTATGTTATGTATGTAACCCCATTTTTTGTTTTTTCTTTATTGTTGCATTATTTTCCTATATATGTTTAATTACTTGTATTTTGTTTCCCTATGCCATATTGTCAATGATAATGGATTAATTTTTTTTTTGCTACTGTTTATCCCATGTATGTAACCATTGTTTGTTTTTATTTTGTATGCTTTTGTACCAGATACCTGTAAGAGTCCTGATGTGTTTTACGAGTGTATGTAGTGTGAAACCGTGACGAAAGGTAACAGTTGTTTAGAGAATCTGTGTAATTACCGTACATGTTTTGCGAACGTTACCGCGTAATATAAATCTTGGGGAAGGGGGAAGCTTTGTAATGATCGTGATGACGGCTAACCTGAAAACCTTAAGGATTCATATTACGCTCAAACGTCCACAAAACCTTCCGAGTCCCCCAGTGGAAAAGTCCCCCGTTTTCTCTGCTTCCACGGTCTTGGTCTATGGGAGCATACGCTGTATGCTGGGACCTGTTGCCATCCAACCCTTTGTAATCAATTTAATTTTGCTTTTAATAGCTGAGTCAGAGCATTGTTAGTGAAGATAATAGTAGAGAATGAAAATGAGTTCATAGTCTCAATTTCAACGTCAGAGTGTACAGTAAATTAATTCATCGGAATAGAAGTAGGTGGACTCCCTGGTCTGTTTTGAGTGAGGGCCCCGCGGGCATTTCTACCGTTAGTGAGTGCCCGTCCCTTCATCCATACAGGTATGCCATTCCACTATGTGTTGTAATTCGCCCTTCTTTAAGTGATTTGACCCAATTAATAGTTGATTGTGCAAGTGATACAGTAACGTAGTTGATATGCTCTGAGTGAAGTCATATTTACGTCTTTAACGTCCCCTGAAACGTAATGTTGTTGTCACAGCTAGTGAGTGCCCGTCCCTTCATCCATACAGGTCCCCTGACGCTGCCCCGTTTGTCTCCCGATCCCATTGTGATTCTTGAATCGCTCTACCATCCAACAACGGCCTCGGATGTATTAGATGTCCAGCCGGGATCATATATGAGAAGATGGCACCGATGCGGCCTGATTAATGTGCCCCAAGGCTTCGTTGGGCCAGACCCGCCATGTGTCTGGCTACTCCACAATAACAAAGGCCGCGAGCCCTAGTGTTCTACCCTGGGTCACTCCTTGGAAGTATATGTCCACAGAGAGTGTTGTAACATGTATGCTAGGGATAATTAGTTGGAAATAATTATCCCATGTTGGGTAGCGGACCCCTGCATATACTAGTGTCATTGTTTACGTATATGTTGAATAATCTACAATGAGTGCCATGTAATGTACCACCAGTAATGTTGTCAGTAAGAGTAAAGAAGAAGGAACTGAGTTTGCACTAAGCCCAGGAGGTGAACCTGGTAATCATATGATTAATAACATCTTTTCCCATTGATTGCATATTAATAAACTTGTTTTAGAGTAATTTAGGTGTATTCATTTCTCCCACAGTATTTTACCGTTATTTCCATCCAAGTGACCTGATACCAAAATTACCATACTCACGGGCCTAGACCCTCGACCATGCTACCAAAAGAATGCCCAGGCTACCAAAAGAATGACCATGCTACCAAAAGAATGCCCAGGCTACCAAAAGAATGACCATGCTACCCAAGAATAGGTGACGGAACTGAGTAAGAGTAAGAACTAAGAGAAGTAAATAAGATGAGGGTGGTGTAGAAACAGAGAGGGAGTCACGCCCCCTCACATTGGTGACAGATCGAGAATACGCCCCCTCACACTTATTGTTAGTAAAACTTGTCAAGTAAGTGAGTGTCGAGTTTGCCAGCTAGAGTGGCGTATTTTATGTCGTCTGTGGGGATATCCATGAGTTTCTGATCGCTACTGAAGTTATATTGTTTTGTCGCCCAAACATCAGAGCATCTGATGTTTTTAGTTTAGTTCGTGTCAGTTGTCTATTTAAGAAAGTCATTAATCTCCTGAACGTTTCCTGTCAAACTCAAAAATATCCAAGAATTAACGGCTGTTTCGGCCTGGGCTGTGGTTTGCGGTCAGGCCAGTAGAGTTGCGAACGCATATATAACTCCATTTCACCTCTTTCCTGACAAACTCAATCTCTAATTAGATCATAAATATAGATGTAGAAAATTAGCCTGATCTGTGAAACTGACGGTCACAGCTAGGTGTCCCACGACTACTTTGAATAGAAGGTCTATTGTTAGTAAAATTAGTCTTTGTAGTAGGGATATGCCCTCAGACCGTGTATATGCCGACGCGCGGGGAAAAATCACTCCCTCTGTGATTTCTCCTCCACGTCTCCAGGTATGTAGATGATTGTTTTTCGCCGCCGTGTTAATTCAGTTTAACTTAGTCGATTTTTGTGAATATCAGTGTTCATGCTTTAACATAGTAACTTCTGTGCCAATTAAGTCGAGTAACGTAGAGATTTAGATATCATCTGGACCGTTGCCAGATGTATGTTTTGTATAGTGAAGTTAAATATTCACTCCCTCTGTGATTTCTCCTCCACATTTCCAGACGCTGTTTGTGTGTGTTGGCAACACGACTGAGGTTCGGGAGCCGCCTATGGGCACGATGGCTCTCGAAGGATGTCTTTAAGGTGGCGAGATTAGAATCCCAGGGCGAGATTCCTTGGCAGACTCTAGGCCCACAGCCACAGCCACTAGTCAACCTTTCCCGGGCCAGGCGCTCCCGAGCCTGTTAACAACTTTGGCCCACTGACTCCGTCGTGTGATCGTGGTTCATCTAGTTTTCTTAGCTCTATGTATGGAACCGTATTAATATCCATGCTTGGGGATGACTAGCAGAAATATAGTCATCCCAGGTTAAGTATTGAATCCATGAATGTTGGTGGTACTAGGGTTATTGTTATTCTCGGAGTTGAGTCCACCAAACCATTGAATACTCGTTAAGTGTCACGTTAGTCATTTCGGAATAACATGTTGTTATAAAGACTATTTTAATTCGGGATAGTGTCAAGTGTGTCATATTATCCACTTGCAGTAACAATGGAATAATATAATGATTGTTAAATGTTGTAAACTAGAATTGAAGATGTAAATTGTTACTTATAAAGTAAGACGTAAAGGTCCAGTGTTATCTTATCGTGTTTAATAATTACTGAATCTCATTTGTCAGAGGAATAATACAACAATTGTCTCATGAAGTAATAAGTACTTGGAGGTGTTTAATGATATAATAAGTGCTTGAAGTGTTTCATGAATTAATAAGTAATCGCGGTTCTGTTTTGTCCATGGTACAGTAAGACCTGAAGGGTCCAGTTTTGTCTGGGTGAATTTAAGTAACATCTTATTCACTCACTGTGTTAGTAAATATTGAATTAGTAATCTATGAGTATCACCTCTCTACTCCTTCTAAACATTGGTTCCCAGAAAATAATACTTACTCACGTGCCAATACATCTACTACACTACCCAAAAGCTTTCCATGAGTTATGTTATATAATAAAAAGTCTGGGTGGTGGCAGCTTACCTTTTGTATGTATAATAAGTGTTGTACTAAGAAAAACATGGTTCCCCAGACTAACCCATGTATGAGAATATAAGTAAAACAGAGTAAATACTTCAGAAAGGTAAGGACATATAAATTTAGAAAAGAAAATATACAGTATATGAAAAGAAATTAAAGATTTGAAATGTACTGTATAAGAAAAGACAGATAAGACATGTTTGAAAATTGTGGAACTAAAGACACAGCCTAGAAATTATTAAATAAATACACCATGAAAGTTTAATATAAAAAACATACATAACTAAGAAAAGAATACGATAAGAATGTAAGCAAGAATACACCTACATATACATAAAGTATTGAAGAATAATAACAGAAAAGAATATCTGGATGGTAAAATATGAAGTAAAGAAACTCGGCCCAGTACAAATAGTGGCAGCTTAGGTGGAATATTAAAGTGAAAGAATTTGCGCCACTACAAATGATGGCAGATTAGGTGGTATATAAAATAGAAAGGAACGGCCCGTTACAATAGTAGTGAGAGTTAAGAGCCAGTGGAGGAAGCTGTCACAACACTGATAGTTGGTAGAACAATGAAGTGGAGGCATCAGTTACTCTCAGAGATAAACACACAGGTTGTAGCTCACACAGTGTTGGCCTGACAACGACTCCCTGGATAAACACCTACTGTACCTCCACGACCTGACCTTTATATTGCTGCTTTTATCAACACCTCTTGTTCCTTTATCGATACCTTTTATGCGGCGTGTTTACCAAAATCTCTAGGCTAAGTTTTATATAGAATCTCTCTTGAACGGTCCATCCCCCTTACACCGCATAAAATGTTCTTAATAACAAAATTTATAAGACAATAACAACACACTAATACGAAAATTCTTCGACATATCAAACACAATATAATTTACGTACTATTTCTGGGTTGGTAGTGGGGACAAAACACACAGGTAGTGGGTTAGTAGTGGGAGCAGCACTTACCTGAAGCTGGCCACGGTGCGCTTCTGGGAGTAGGCCAGTTCTACGTGGGTGCCATTGAAGTACTGGCTGGTGGTGTTGGGCAGATAGTAGTCAGGGTGGCATTGACACTTGTACCCCCCACGACGGAACCCCAGACCGGTCACTGCCACGCACTGAAACACAAGAGAAACACAGGTTAAGACATACCACCACTGAAACACAAGAGAAACACAGGTTGAGACATACCACCACTGAAACACAAGAAAAACACAGGTTAGAACATACTGTACCACCACTGAAACACAAGAGAAACACAGGTTAAGACATACCACCACTGAAACACAAGAGAAACACAAGTTAATGTAACGACCACGGTCTTACACGTGAGTTAGCGCCAAAATCAAATGATTCATATTACGCTCAACAGCCCACAAAACATGTAACTCGGCTTTCGTTGAGTCCTCCATCTGAGGAGTCCGTTTTCTCATCATTTCAAGACACCTCAGTCCTCCGTTATCCCATTTTCTCTGACTTACTGAAACCGACCTCTCTGTAAAATGAATTTGGGTGTGAGAGAGAACACCCTTGTTTTGAGTCAACCTAGATATGTCTGTTTACAGTTGGAACATTCAAGATCCATTGTGAGTGGGGTAGAACGCTTCATCTGTCCTTATTGTTAGTAAAACGTGTCAAGTAAGTTTGCCAGCTAGAGTGGCGTATTTTATGTCGTCCGTGGGGGTATCCATGAGTATCTGATCGCGCCTGAAGTTATGTCATTTTGTCGCCCCGACATCAGAAAATCTGATGTTTATAGTTTAGTTAGTGTCAGTTGTCTATTTAAGAAAGTCATTAATCTCTTGAACTATTCTGTCAATTGGTATAATCTCCAAGATCTAGCGCCTCCCCATGAATAGCTCCTTGTTCGCCTAAGGCCTGAGCTTGCAGAATTAATGTTATCGACGTGTATATTCCACCTTTTCCTGGCAAGTTCAACCTCTGATTAGATTATATGAATAGACATAGGAAATTACCCTGATCAAGAACACCGGAGTTCATAACTAAGTTTACAGTGATCCAAAATGGTAGAGAAGTTATGTTGTTGGTAATATCGACCCTACTGGTATGAATACGGAGGCCCAAGCTGCCCCGCAGGTGCACGTATATACCTCTACACGAGGGAGAATCACGCATTCGTGATTCTTCCTCAACGTCTCTCCAAGTATGTTAACGTGTGCTCCCCACCGCCTATTAATTCAGTTTAACTTAGACAATTTTGTGAATATTAGTGTTCATGTGTTAACATAGTGAATTCTGTGCCAATTAAGTCAAGTAACGTAGAGATTTAGATATCGTCTGAACCGTTGCCAGACGTATGTTTTGTATAGTTTAAGTTAGACATTTAGGCATTCGTGACTCTTCCTCAACGTCTCTCCAGTGTGTTGAGCTGAATACTCATCGGCTACCTTGGAGTCGGTAACCGGGTTGGACGATGCCGTTAATTTGACAGGATTAAACTGGGAAGTCCGTTTCCTGCAAATCAGGCGCCAGCTCCCTGGGCGTGTGTCGGTCTACAACCGACCCCTAACAGCGATCTTCATTTGTTGTAGAGACCAGCGTTACCCTGGGGCACTCCTCACAGTTACATGGGCTTAAGTATTATTGTATCTTGTTTGGGGGATAACTAGCAGAAATATAGTATCCAAGGTTAAGTATTGAACCAGTGAATGAGAGTTAAAAGTGCCATGTTGTTCCTTGCGAATTAACAGGAGGTATTGTATGTTGCGATAATTGTGGAGTTGTCCAGCGTGTTATGTATTCATAGGTAGTGACCATGAAATGATAATCTGAGAGTATAATGATGTAACCAAGAAGTGAAGAGTTAATTTGCTACTTGGTAAAGTCAGACCTGAAGGTTCAGTGATATCTGGTGTATAGCCATTACTGAATATCATTTGGCAGAGTAACAATACCACAATTGTCGATTGAAGTAATAAGTATATGGAGGTATTTAATGAGGTAATAAGTTCTTGAAGTGTTTGATGACTTAATAAATAAATTGCAGTTCTGTTTTGTCTGAGTGAATCTGAGATGCATCTTATCCAATCACAGTGTTAATAAATATTGAATTAGTAGTCTACGAGTATCACCACTCTATCCTTTCCCATATTGGTTCTCAGAAAATAACTAACTCACGTGCCTAGAAGCTCGCTACCTAACAGTTAACTGAGATATGTTATATTCTAATAAAGTCCTGGGTGGTGGCAAGTCTACCGTTGTAAGTATAATAAGTGTGGTAATAAGAAAGACATGGTTTCCCAGGTTAATCCATGGTTTAGAATATAACTAGAACAAAATATATGGAAGAGATTATAATATATGAAAGGAAATGAAAAGAAAGAACATTGACTTGGAAAATATAAGCGGAGAAGCATAAGAGTTACTTATATAAGAATATATAAGAATATAAGGTATATAGAGATAAAGAACATATAAGACTATAAGCAAGAATATATAAGAATAAGTATATATGTAAAGAATTGAAGAAGGATAACTATATAAAACAGGATACTCATTGGAAAGAACGCTACAACTAACATACAAGTATATGAATAAATAAGAAGACTAACAGAAAAGAATATCTGGATGGTGAATTATAAAAAGAGAAAACTCGGCCCGTTACATTAAGACATACCACCACTGTAACACAAGAAAAACACAGGTTAGAACATACTGTACCACCACTGAAAGACAAGAGAAACACAAGTTAAGACATACCACCACTGAAACACAAGAAAAACACAGGTTAGAACATACTGTACCACCACTGAAACACAAGAGAAACACAAGTTAAGACATACCACCACTGTAACACAAGAAAAACACAGGTTAGAACATACTGTTCCACCACTGAAACACGTGAGAAACACAGGTTAAGACATACCACCACTGAAACACAAGAGAAACACAAGTTAAAACATACCACCACTGAAACACAAGAGAAACACAGGTTAAGACATACCACCACTGAAACACAAGAGAAACACAAGTTAAAACATACCACCACTGAAACACATGATAAACACAGGTTACATACCACTACATACATTGTGACCAAGTCCCAGGTTGCTGATCTATCTTTCTGCCTCATTTACACACAATTGCAGGATCTCAATTGTTTTTCTTACTTGACAACACAACATACCTGTACATATAGCATTTCTCACTATTATTTTTTTTTAATTTTGTATTTCTTTATAGTTCTTTATTATCATTGTTATTGTTATTATTATTATTATTATTATTATTATTATTGTTATTATTATTTTATTTTACTTTTTATTATAAATTTTATTTACTAAGAATTATTATTATTAATAAATTTTCGCTCCCCAGTCCCCGTGTGTAAAAAAAAAAAAAAAAACCCCCACTGAAACACTTGGTAAACGGAAGTGATGAAACAGGCACACTAACACGCACTAAATCGTGAAAGAGAACACAGCAAAAATGAAACTAATCTTCATTTGTCCGTGTAAAGCAAAAACAGCTGCATGAAAACCTGAAATTTCTGAAATAAAACTTTTAAATATCAGGCAACACTAAGATACATTTTAGGTAACAGAGAAGTTTAATCGTGTCACGTATACCAGAGTGTGTTAGTCCTTTTTTTTATAGATATATATTACACACAAATATATACAGTATATTAGTTTTGAAATTCATAAGTGGCAGGGCTGAAGTAAACACTTTGTTGGTTTTTCTTTATTGTAGAAAATTATAGTTCCATAGGTACTTAGTTCCATTGAGAATATATTATTCCTTCTCTACTAGGAAAATGTCTAAGTGTACGTACACAGGAGAACACTTAAGTGAGGTGTTCTCTGGGTAACAAAAAATATGAGTCTCATCTTTCCTCAGCCTCTCTTAACCAAGAGAGAGAGAGAGGAGCAGTCCACGTATGTTATGATTTGGTTGAACTCGCCTGCTCTCGAGAGTGTGAGAAAGGAAACACGTCAGATAGATTTATATTAGATTGCCCCCAAGGGGCCTAGTTTATTGTGCACCACCTTACTTCCTGTGCAAGGTAAGGCGCAGAAGCGTTTACAGCGCCCATCTGGAAAGCATGCGTAGTTCATGCTTGCCTTTATGACTCATGCATTAAAGGCGTAAAAGCCTGAAGGATCATGGGTTTTGTCAGCAAGTTACATAAAGTGACAGAATGATGAGTGTGTGGGGGGAAAATTCCCGGTACAATTTATCTGTTTATGGCAAAACGTGGCAGGTCCCTAATAATGTCAAGAGCCGGGCCATCTACATTGACAATATTGAATCTGCGAGTCCTTGGGGAAGTGCAGATTCAGCTTAATTGGTTGGTTGGCAGAGGGGCGGGTGGTGAGGGGAAGCTCACTGCCCTTGGCATTGGTGTTGCCATTCCGGAAAGTGTTTCCCATAGAGACATTACTGTTATTATCACTATCACTGAGGTCTGACTCTTGCAGATTGTGGGATGCAGTACTGTATGACTATCCATATCAGAAATGTCTGTATCCATGAGTGAGGGGACGCCTCTTCTGGGGCGTTTACGTCGATCCCGCCCTCCCATCGCTGGCAACATTTGCCGGCGAAGGGGTAGGTAGAGACTGAGGTGGCCTTTGTGTGACGATCGGGAGGACAGGAGCACCTATGGGCACACGTCTGTCCCCTTACGTGGTCAGACCGCGTGACAAGTCAGATATGTCTGACACGTCAGATATATTATTGTGCTAACATGAACTGACCTCAGGCTGTCCTCGCTCGCTCCCCAAAGGAACTGCAACCTCAGCCATGCATAATGTCAACAGCTGAGGCACAGTTGAATAACTTGGTGAATAATTTCGTATTATACATTTGGGTAAATATTTATATATTGCAAATGGTGCTGTTACACCGCTCGGCTACCTCCAACCGAGCCTCACGGTTTAAATCCTAGGTGTACCTAACCTTGTCACAAGAAAGTGTGCTTCAGCTAAACTTTTTCTTCGTGCACATGCTTTTACAATTCCTTCCGAAAAGTCTTCTTAGAAACTATTGTGTACCTAGAAGATATCTTCCTGTAACAAATTATCATAAAAATCCAGGAACTGATAAATATGATGGTAAGAATAATGAAACCAGGTAGGATTATACCGGAAGATACATATAAAGGAAGATAATTCTCTAAGTCAGGAAACTGTGTCTCATTAATATAGGATAGAAGCTTAAGCTTATCAGAAACAATGTGAAGATTACTAAAACTTATAATTAGGGGAAATGGTATGGGAACCAGTTCAGAAGTAATGTTTGTAACAAATGCAAGATGATGGCGAGTAGGCAAGGTTGTGATTGCATTTCTGCTAATTTCACAATAGTCCAGTGCTATACGACAACTTTCTTCCACTAAATGTTTGCCTACATCCTGACATATAAATATCACATTGGTTTGGTTTTGGGAAAAATAAATATTGCACATTATTGACATGTGTGTGAAATACTAAACTATATGGTAGTGGAGTGTATACACATTGTTGTAGAGCTGTAGATGCATTAGTTTGTAGTATAGCTAATTCACATGTAGCCTCTGCAGCCCGTGTGAAAGCGAAAGCCTACGCAGGACAGACATGCAAGTGTTAATATGTTGACTTACAATGATTAAGGACTTCATGCTTAGTCACAGCAACTTAAGAAAAATCTTCTAATACTACTATTAGTTCAGTTTGTTTGTTCAGAATTACTAGTCCCTCATTCGCTTTCAGTGGAAATGGTTTCAAATGCCATGCAACAATTTTTTGGGGTGATTTTAGTGGAATGTGTATTAATATTACCCTGTGTGCTAAGGTTGCCTCTAATAAGGAGTAAAAATATTCCACTTCATGCTCCTGAAAGATAGGAGTTAGATGATATTTAGTTTCAGCTATATGCAAAATGGCAATTAGTTGACCAACTGGCAACAACTGTGCATCAACACGATCTAACCATGCATTTACAAGATCAGCTATGAGTCTATTACTGGTTTCTATGAAAGCCTGTACCGAGGCCTCAGCAGCATGCATGTATTCAGTAAAGCAGAGTAGCCATTCCAGTCTAGATTCTGACCTTGTGAATCCCTGGACAACGCATGTTAGTTGATTAGTTTCGTCAACAATAGCATTCACACGAGAGGTCAGAGTTTGTACTGCCTTGTAGGACTGCTCAATGGCCCTATTTTGTTTCTTAACCGCTTATGAAACTGCACTCATTTTATTCCCTAGTTTCGCTACATCTTCGGTGGTTGCCGTACCAAACAAGGTGTTTCTTATTTACCCTACAAAATTAAACAGACCACGTTTTTGACGCCGCTGAGAATGTACATTTTTCCCGATGTCTTCAGGAGACATAGGGAGCTTTCCCTCGAGGTGATTTACTCGCTTGACTAGACTATTCATACGGTTGTGTTGAAGAGAGATGGTCTGACGGATTTTTGTCGAGATTGTAGATTGCTGTTCGAGATCTTGTTTCAATGTGGACAGCTATCGACCTCACATGCACTGGCATGCGCATTTAGTCATGGAGCCCGTACTTGACAGTTACAACGTCTTGTACTATCAGTACTATGCCTAGTGGGGCAACTAAAGTTCCGGGTTTGACGACGTCTGCTGGGGAGGCGGCTATTGTCATCGCGCTCCAGACCAACAGTAGTAGTGATATCCAAGCCATGTCTGAAAGAGGCGAAAATAATTAACGATTTCTGTTTACCGATCGTAGTTTTTGACGATATGCACTGTCTATTGTTACATTTTGTTGAGCAACCGTTGTCGTAGAAGTAGGATGTTCCTGGCTGACATTAGGAATCCATACTAAGTCTCTGTTGACTTTTTTCATTCTATCTACATGTACTATATCTGTGACATTTGACGTTGGCTCAACTACTTGGAATTTGCTTCCATGTTTTCTTCGCTCTTATCACGTACGGACCTGTGACTTTAGGCGAGAGTTTTGATATGCGTTCCGGCGCTTTTATCATTACTTTGTCTCCTATTTCTAATTTTATAGGCTTAGTTTTTTTTATGTTGCTTCCAGATCATTTCTGCACGTGAGGCTGCTAAGTGTTTTCGTACTTTCCCGTGAATGCTCGTGAAAACATTGATTTGCTTCTTGACCTAGTCACCCATGTTGTATATAGTTTCTGGGGTTCTTGCTAGTAGATCATATGGCGAACGTTTATCGGTACCGTAAATTATGAAGTTGTATAGTATGGCGATTTGCCTGTAACGCTATTTATAGATCCATGGATGGACGCTGCTACCTGTGTGTCATGGGTTGCGTTAGGCTTACCCACGCAACCAACTCCAAAGTTTGTTTTACCAGAGATAAAACGCCCGGCGAGGCATAACTGGGACATGTATTTTTTAATTAGTGTATGTTAGCCAGCCTTTAGGGGGGTGGGCAGTGGAACAGTGTTGTACTGTTCATCGCTTCACACCCAAAAACCTCATTTTGAGTAGTATCCCCTGAGCCATGGGTTAGTTAAGACGTCGTCTCCATCCTCTCCCTCCTGAAAGAGGGCGGGACACCACACCACACGGAGTCTTCCACCGCCACTCCGTCCTGTGAACCGTCGTCGACACGAGACTAAGCGTGTTAACCTAGGTTGTTATCCCCGTGGAAATATCACGTGTGGATGCCTGGTTGCGACAAGAGCAATCCAGGCTGGCCTATCAAACCTACAGTAAATGGTTAATTAATTCACGCTTACAGAGTTCTCCTGCACGACACCCGTCTACCGTGACCGTGATCGACACGAGACTAAGTGTGTTAACCTAGGTTTGTTATCCCTGTGGAAATATCACGTGTGGAAGCCTGGTTGCGACAAAAGCAACCCAGGCTGGTCTATTGCACCTAAATGGTTAATTCAAGTCACGCTTACCAGTTCTCCTTGCCGCGATAACCGTCCACAGTGACTGTCAGTGACGCGAGACTATGTGTGGTAACCCAAGAGTACTTTTTGTTGCTGTGGCCCGTGGAAAGAAGTTCTTGTGTGGAAGCCTGGTTGCAACAAAAGCAATCCAGGCTGGCAGTAAATGTATCACTTGAAGAATTAAGGCTCTGTTAAGTTATACCCATGTAGAGTAATCACATGTGTCCCCAAGTTAAAATTCTCTTTTAGAAGATTAATTTTATTACAGCGTGAACGTGAGTGAATCATATATCCATGCAAATTGTAAATCATTGTATGGAAACTTGACAAATAAATGTAAGTGCAATTATCTGCCCGTATCTGTGATCCTATCTTATTATTACTAAAGGTAATGACTGATTGGTTATGACAAAGTATAGCCAGTAACTTATATGGATGTTGAAATTTAAATGAATTCATTAAATCATCATTTATCAAGTATAAATCATGGAATGTCGAGTGGTGGAGTGAACTTCTACGTAGATACGCCATAATCTCCTGTAAGTAATCAGTGTGAAGGTATCGGACTCTACGGTAAGAAATAAGAAATACGACATATTATTATCTTTATATAATATAATCCACTCCGACGACCACCGATCCACTCCAAAACCATGACAATTGGCGCCCGAACAGGGACACAGACCGCGGATAATTGCACTATTGTTAGCAGTTTGTACAAACGCATATATTGTACTACGAAATGATTACTAGTACATTTAAGGGGACTCTAAGAAATTTTGAATGTGAAGTTAAAGGTGGAAAATAAAGAAACAGAAGAGGACTTGTGATGTTTGCCAGAACCAGCGACGGAGGGCGAGTTCTACCTGCACCCCTGTGGCCTCTCACAGTGATCCCCGAACCCTTGAGAGGGTGGCGGCGGACATTGTGGTCAGCAAACCCAGTTCCACATCAGCCAGCTGATTCAGTACGAGGCGGTGGACTGCACACCCAAGGGTGAGTGACAGGAAGAGTACCTCCACACCTTTGGGGGTCCTCATCAACGGAGGGACCCAGTTCCACCTCAGCCTCCCGATTCACTACGAGGCGGTGGACAGTAAACCCAAGGGCGAGTGACGGACAGATTTACATCTTCATTTTGGTGGACTTCAGCTTGAGGCGGTGGACAGTAGACCCAATGGTGAGTGATGGGCAGAGTACACCCTCACCTTGGGGGCCCTCAGCGAAAGAGGGACCCAGTTCCACATCGGCCGGCTGGAGGAGTCCTTCTCTTCACCACCAGGAAAGTTCATTCGACATTGCAGAGCGTGTCCAGGACCTGACCTATGTGTGGGAGTGTCCATATGTTCCGGTCAACTCGAACCTCCACGCATCTGACGACTCTTCAAATGTTATGTAAACCTTTTCACACCTCTCTACATTTAAGAACATAACACGACACCTGTACCACCTAAACAATGTCTACATACCCTACACTACACAACACGTTGCTGTAACATAAATGTAGCGTGTTTACGCTTAGCATGAACTATTGCTCGGGAATTCTCACCCTCGCCTCGGAGTTTTCCTCCAGCCTGAAAATCTAAAGTAAATGTTGAGGTTTTCCCTCAGTGGCGATTGGCGACTACATCCCGTTGCAGTGTTAGTGTCACACACACACCACAGTGTGAATGTTGAATTGTGTGTCTGGGCTAGGCATTCTCTTGATTGTATACAGGTGCTGAAATTTTTATTCTCCGAAGAAAAATTTTTCTTAGTAGGGGCGATTGTCATGGGTTGGGTTAGGCTTACCCACGCAACCAACTCCAAAGTTTGTTTACCAGAGATAAGACTCCCGGCGAGGCATAACTGGGACATGTATTTTTCAATTAGTGTATGTTAAGCCAGCCTTTAGGGGGGTGGACAGTGGAACAGTGTTGTACTGTTCATCGCTTCACACCCAAAAACCTCATTTTGAGTAGTATCCCCTGAGCCATGGGTTAGTTAAGACGTCGTCTCCATCCTCTCCCTCCTGAAAGAGGGCGGGACACCACACCACACGGAGTCCTCCACCGCCACTCCGTCCTGTGAACCGTCGTCGACACGAGACTAAGCGTGTTAACCTAAGTTGTTATCCCCGTGAAAATATCACGTGTGGATGCCTGGTTGCGACAAGAGCAATCCAGGCTGGCCTATCAAACCTACAGTAAATGGTTAATTAATTCACGCTTACAGAGTTCTCCTGCACGACACCCGTCTACCGTGACCGTGATTGATACGAGACTAAGTGTGTTAACCTAGGTTTGTTATCCCCGTGGAAATATCACGTGTGGAAGCCTGGTTGCGACAAAAGCAACCCAGGCTGGTCTATTGCACCTAAATGGTTAATTCAAGTCACGCTTACCAGTTCTCCTTGCCGCGATAACCGTCCACAGTGACTGTCAGTGACGCGAGACTATGTGTGGTAACCCAAGAGTACTTTTTGTTGCTGTGGCCCGTGGAAAGAAGTTCTTGTGCGGAAGCCTGGTTGCAACAAAAGCAATCCACGCTGGCAGTAAATGTATCACTTGAAGAATTAAGGCTCAAGTTACACCCATGTAGAGTAATCACATGTGTCCCCAAGTTAAAATTCTCTTTTAGAAGATTAATTTTATTACAGCGTGAACGTGAGTGAATCACATATCCATGCAAATTGTAAATCATTGTATGGAAGCTTGACAAATAAATGTAAGTGCAATTATCTGCCCGTATCTGTGATCCTATCTTATTATTATTAAAGGTAATGACTGGTTATGACAAAGTATAACCAGTAACTTAGATGGATGTTGAAATTTAAATGAATTCATTAAATCATCATTTATCAAGTATAAATCATGGAATGTCGAGTGGTGGAGTGAACTTCTACGTAGATACGCCATAATCTCCTGTAAGTAATCAGTGTGAAGGTATCGGACCCTACGGTAAGAAATAAGAAATACGACATATTATTATCTTTATATAATATATTCCACTCCAACGACCACCGATCCACCCCAAAACCATGACACTGTGGAATCCAGTCCTCCCACGAACTATGCATTGGATTCACCATATGACGGAGAATCTCAAAAAATTTTCTATTTCCACGTTCGGCCAACCCATTTGAAGATGGATGGTAGATGGTTGTGAAGGTTTGTGTGATGTTATGTTGTTGACATATTGCAGAAAAGAGTTGATTCTTAACTTATGCCCCGTTATCCGAGAATATCACTCTAGGTGTAGAAAAGGACAGATTAGATGAGTGACTAATGCATGAGCCACTGATTCGGCCGACTTGTTCTGCAATGGTGCTAGTACCACAAATCTAGTGAAGTGGTCAATGCAGACAAGTACGTAACTAGAGCTTTGATGGCATTTTGGTAGTTGCAATAAATCGATCGCAACTGTATCCCATGGACGTTCCGGCGTCGGGTATTCTAAGATTGGAGCGGGATCCATCGTTGTTCCCTTGTGTTTAGCACAAGATAAACATTTAGCAATGTGACGCTCGATGTCGGTCCTCATAGATTTCCAATAATATTTTTGTCTAATTTCTGTTAGACATCTGTCTAGCCCTGGATGCCCAGCTTGTGGTGCATCATGGAAGAGGGTGAGGATGTTTTCCTTCAATGAAGTAGGAATACAAAATTGAGAGATTGACTCTTGTTGTGCTTTTACTGAGCGATATAGTATGTTGTGCCGCCGCTCAAACTGTGAGAGTGGTAGAGGTAATTTGAGCAAATTTACCTCATCTCCCGATTCTAAGGCATATATAACCTTGGACCTTAGTGGATCCTGTAACTGTTCCGCCCTTAACAGTGACAGGGAGGAACTTAGGTAGTGGCGTGACAGGAACTAAGTGTCTAGATAGCAAATCGGCTACCACGTTCGCATTGACCGGCAAATACTTGAAGTCGGTTGCGAACTCCTGTATGGTTAGATTCCAGCGCGCTAAACGCCCTGATAAGTTCTCCCCATTAAGTAGTTCTGTCATGGCTTCATGAACTGTGATCGGATATCCCTAAATGAGATCCCGAAAATGCTTGAGAGCCCACACTCCAGCTAATGCTTCTGAGTTGCTGAATAGCGTGTTTCAGCATCGTTGAGGGTGCGACTGGTGTATGCTATTACCCGCCATTTTCCTCGACGATCAGTTTGCATGAACACTGCCCTTAAACCTAGGCCTGAGGCATTAGTACACATGGTAAATGGTTTTGTGTAGTTCGGAAAGGCTAACACTGGAGCATTCGTTAAGGCGCTCTTGGGGGCATTAAAACTGTCCTCGTGTTCATTATTCCATGTAAACTCCACCTCCTTTTTGAAGAGTTTAGTGAATGGTGATGCTAACTTGGCATAACCTTCAATGAAAGAACGGTAGTATCCTGATAATCCTGGGAAACTACGAATTTGATCTACATTCTTGGGATAAGGGAATTGCTTCACCGCCATTACCTTGCAATCTACTGTGTGTATACCATTGCCATCTTCTACTTGTCCTAGAAATTGGACTTAGGTTTTGAGAAATTCACATTTGGAAAGTTTCACTTTCAATCCAGAGATATGTAGCTTTGCGAATCTTCTCGTAGTTTCTTTAAATGACTTTGTAAATCTTTGCTTACTATGATAAGATCATCTAGATAGGCATAGACTGTGTTACCTATCATTCCAGCAAACAAGCTCATTATCATTCTTTGGAATGTTAGCGGCGCATTTCTTAGGCATTCTTAAGAATTCGAAATGTCCCATTGGTGTACTGAACGCAGTTATCTCGCGGGAATTCTCATGCAAGGGAATTTGCAAGTACCCGCTAAGTAAATCTAGGTTACTGAAGACTGCGTTGTCTTTTCCTAGTGACTGTAGTATGTCAGTTAGGACAAGCATTGGGAACCTGTCTGGCACAGTTACCTGGTTGACTCATCGAAAATCTATGACTGGTCTTCATCCTCCATCTGTCTTGGGAACTAAAAATAAAGGTGAGTTCCATGGTGATGAGGAAGGTTGGAATCCAATTGGTCCACCATGTCTTGTACTATTTGCAGGACTACCACTCTTCTGCTGTGAGGTAGCCTATATGCTGGGATGTAGATTGGGTTAGTTTCCGGTTTGAGTGGAATATGATGATTTGTCAACGTTGTTTTACCTAGGGGTTCTCCAGTTAATGCTATGATTTCCTTGAATTCGGCTAGTAATTCTATAAGATCACTTATGCTTCGAGGATGATCGACTACTTTCAAGTGTGGCTCTATTAACGCTTCATTATTTATAATATGTGATTTTTTCGTCCGATTTACCCTGTGTTATACTACCTAATGATAATTCTAATGGCTCTTACACAACCGATTTGTCATAAACAAGGAAATTACCTAAACCACATCCCTTTCTTAACGTTATGGGTTCAGCAGTTCTATTGAGAACGAGGGCATCTGTGAGACTACCTATTCTAACAATGCTTAAGGTAGACTGAAGTGACAAACCTTTTACTCGTGAACTTTCAGTCAGACATACAACATCTGTTCCTTCACTCACATTTGGCAAACGTACTGTGACTCTAGTTAGTTCCTGGCCATGTAACCGTTGTACACCAGTTAACACGGCAGGCTTTAGAGTCCAGAATGACTCCATAACTAATTGCTTCTGTGCCAAGGACTCCCCTGTGCCTGTCGAGGCAGTTATTACACGAACACCTGAAGTACGCAATGGATGTGAAGTTTGCATTACGTGATATATTTTAGAATTATGCGTGATTGTTTGATCTCGTGGCTCAACGTTAATGTTGTTTTGCCTTAGAGTGGTCAGACCAAGTATCCCGTCAGCAGGCAAAGAAAATGCCTTGACTATGTATAAATCCGCCAGAAATGCTTTACTGGAACCTAAAAAAACGGATTGGCAGTGTTATTACCCCCCGCTATGCCTAATTGGATTCCTGACACACCAGACAGAGGAATGTCTGTAGATCTTATTGGCCACTTATTTGGAAGATATCGCCGCTGGAGTTCATTGAACAACTTTAATGAGATAACATTGGCACAGGCCCCCATATCCACATCTAGGTATAACTGATTGTTACCTATCCTTGCTGGTACAGTCAACACTTCCACTTTGTTTAAAGCGGCGATTAATGAGCAGGTGATGGAAGCCTTGTTTTCTTGAACCGTTGACGCTATCCTATATCGTGTTGCTGGATGCGCTCCTCTTCCCCAGAAGGCTGTGTACTTGTCTCCCGCCTCATACGCTGTATATTTCTACAATCTTCTGTGTCGTGGTGCCTTTAGTGTTTGGAGACATTTTATTTCCTGTGTAATGTCCCTTTTGAGTTTTTGGTTTAGCAGGACTATCTGAAATTTTAAATGTCCTGCGAGGTTCCTTTTCTTCGATCTTGCCTCTGGCTGGTTGGGTAGTTATCTGCCTGTCCTGCAAACCAGCATTTTTCTTTTTGGGTTTGGTTCCCGTGACAGACTATGGTTGTTCCTTGAAGCTGGTGACTGATGCTAATGACAGAGCCCTAGGAATATTTTTCTTGGGTTCCGCAATTCCTTCTACGTACTCTACAAGTTTAGTCCCTTTGTTAATTCTCTCTTTTGGGCATTCGTGCGTAAGGGTCCATTTGATGACAAGATAAACTGAAGGAATTCAATAATATTGTAGAAATTTTCTTTTGGCAAGTTGTCATTATTATCGAACCAATCTGAGGAACTCATGAAAGATTTGAGGTACATACAGGGTGAGCATAAAGTCTTTCCCTGATTACAAACATTTATTACACAAAACATATGCTAGGTACAAACATACAATTTTTGGCAGCTTATACCTTATCTCAAGTACCTGTTATACTTACAGTAACAGTCACCTCAACAGATACACAGTTGGTAAGGGTAGATATATTATGTTCTCCCCATTACTGTGTTACATTGTTACTAAGAAGTTATAAGTTACACTGGTTGTAGGAGACAATGTTCACAACCTGTGTTGTTTGGGAAGATCACAACTGTAAGGAAACAGACTCCACGAACACCAGAAGACTAACACAAAACCCGGTCATTATTCATCTTACACAGCCTTGTCGGGAGCACGATAATCACCTCTATAAACTTGATCATTTGCCCTAAAGGTAATGATTTTTTCCCCATAAAAGAATGACTAAAATATCCAATAGATTCATCATTTACTTAAAGTTAAAAGCACGAAAGTAAAACACAACTTTATGAAATAAAATTTTTTTATTATCTAAGTTCTTAAAAAAAAATGAATATTGTACCAGACAACACTGTAAGTATTAACACGGGTCTCAAGGTTCACTGAAATGCTAGCGGGGGTTCAGAACCTCAGTCAGATGAACTCGGGTACCATGTTGCAGTGTACCCCAAGACTCAGTCCTCGGGTTTTGTCATCTACATTAACGACAGATATAGGCGTGGACACAGCAACGTAAGTAAACTTGCTGAGGAAACCAAAGTGCGGTGTATAATTATCAATTCAGATAAGATATTAATTACAAATCCGATCATTAAGTTAGAGACATCCCAAGAAGACTATATACCCGCCGAGTAACAATATGGAGCTTGTATTTTGTATGGGTGAGGGTAAACAGGAACTCCCTCGAGAGGCCAATCACAAACTACCTTAATTGTGAATTTATTATGTCATCACAGGGTTACAAGGCTAGATGTGTAGGTCAGTACAGCACACAGACGACACCAGGGAGTTACAAGGCTGGCTGTGTAGGTCAGTACAGCACACAGACGACACCAGGGAGTTACAAGGCTGGCTGTGTGGATCAGTACAGCATACACACACATCACCAGGGAAGTACAAGGCTGGCTGTGTAGGTTAGTGCAGTACACACACATCACCAGGGAGTTACAAGGCTGGCTGTGTAGGTCAGTACAGCACACAGACGTCACCAGGGAGTTACAAGGCTGGCTGTGTGGATCAGTACAGCATACACACACATAACCAGGGAAGTACAAGGCTGGCTGTGTAGGTTAGTGCAGTACACACACATCACCAGGGAGTTACAAGGCTGGCTGTGTGGATTAGTACAACATACAGACGCCACCAAGGAATTACAAGGCTGGCTGTGTAGTTCAGTACAACACATAAACGTCACCAGACCAAGACAAATGAAGGAAACATTCTGGTAAAAGGGTGGGCGTCAGCCCTCCTCTCCAGTAATACAAAACTAAATTAATTCTAGACACAACCCAAATTAGACATTCCAGAGGGGTGAGATGTGGGGGGGGGGGGGGGGTCCGCCTCGACTCGCTTCTACGGTAAGAGTGCGTCAGCTAGAAGAGCCTGGGTCTGGCTTTTACTCCACAACACACACTGTTCTAGCCAACCTGACTCTTACACCACCATACACTGTACTAGCCCTCCATACTAATGAATATTACACACACACACACACACACACACACACACACACACACTACATACTTTCAGTTAAGTCGTCAACTACATATACAAGCAAACGTCACTTCAACATCAAATAAACCAAGCAATAGTTTATGTGTGAGGGGGGGGGGGGGGGTCGTCCCGCTTACCACCACACACCAAGTGTCGTCCCGCCTACCAACACACACCAGGTGTCATAAGAACATAAGAATGGAGGAAACTGCAGCGGGCCTATTGACCCATACTGGGCAGTCCCGTTTATACCCAACCCCTATTGCTCATACAAGGATCCAACCTATGTTTGAAGCAAGCCAGCGTATTCGAGTTAATGATGATATTTGGTAACTTGTTCCATTCATCCACTACTCTGTTTCCAAACCAGTGTTTACCTATTTCAAACCGAAATCTAAATTTTGCCTAATTTAAAACCATTGTTACGAGTTCGCTCCTGGTTGGATAGTTTGAGTACCTTTGTAATGTCCCCTTTGTTTAACCCGGACTTCCATTTATACACCTCTATCATGTCGCCCCTCACTCTACGTCTCTCGAGGGAGTGCAAATTAAGATGCTTTAACCTGTCTCTGTACTCAAGGTTCCTGATGACCGGGATTAGTCTTGTCATTCTCCTCTGGATTCTTTCCAAGGATTCTATAGCCATTCTGTAATACGGTGACTGAACTGTGTAATCCAGGTGAGGTCTCACAAGCGCTAGAAATAATTTTAAGATGACCTCGCTAGTCTTGTAACTAACACTCCTTTGTAAGAACCCAAGTACTATATTAGCCTTGTTACGAGCAAAAACACATTGTTGCCCTGTATGGGCCAGTCGGCCTCCTGCAGTATCCCACTTTCTTATGTTCTTGCTAAGCTTATGATTCCTACTTATCATTACTCCTAAATCTCTCTCGCAGTCGGATTCCACAATGGCATCGCTGTTCATCTGGTAACTGGTTTCCCTGTTTACATGTCCTATACTGAGTACTTTGCATTTGTACACATTGCATTTCATCTGCCATTTTTCCGACCATTCGAAAAATTTGCTTAGATCTTCCTGTAGTTTTGTAGAGTCCTCGTCAGATTTAATTACACGTCCTATTTTAGTGTCATCAGCAAATTTACTTATGTTGCTGTTTATGCCGATAGCTATGTCGTTTATGTATATAAGAAATAATAATGGTCCAAGTAATGAGCCTTGGGGAACTCCACTAGTGACGTTGCTCCAATGCGATTTAGTGCCGTTTATGCTCACTCGCTGTTTCCTGTCCTGTAACCACGCCCTAATCCATTTAAGGATGTTACATTTGATGCCATGTGCTTCTACCTTTCTAATTAGTTTCTCGTGGGGGACTCTGTCGAAGGCTTTGCTAAAGTCGAGATATACCACATCATAATTGTGCCCCTCGTCCACCGATTCGAAAACTGATGAAAAGAATGTTAATAGATTAGTTAGACATGAACGCCCGCTTGTGAAGCCATGTTGGGAATCATTGATCAACTTGTGCTTCTCCAGGTAGTTTCGAATAGAGTTTGAAATGATTGAATCTAGTAATTTGCCTACTATTGATGTTAGACTGATTGGGCGGTAGTTAAAAGGATAGTGATCTATACCCTTTCTTTAAAATCGGTATTACATTCGCTATCCTCCAGGATTCTGGTACTACACCTGTTTTTAATGACATGTTAAACAACTTTGCCAAGGTTCACGCCCAAGCTCGACACCCCCTCTCTCAGCTGCCTCTTTAAACTATCAAAGTTTGCCCTTCAGAAATCTGGGACTTTAATGGAATTTTCCTTATGTCTGACCTGAAAATCTAACTGGAATCTAATTTCTTTGTGATCGCTGTTTGCAAGTTTGTTCCCTACCTCGACATTGCTAATGAGGTTTTCTCTTCGACATAACTAAATCGAGTATATTATTACCCCGGGTGGGTTCGGTTATTTGTTGACTTAGGAAACAGTCCTGGATCGTTTCGAGGAAATCCTCTGATACCGAGTTACCCGTAAGGTAAGGTTAAAATCGCCTACTTTACAGACTTTGTTGTGTATGGAAGCCCTGCGCATTTCATCCCAGATAAGTCGCTCATTAACTCTATCAAGATTGGGAGGTCTATATATTACTCCTATGATTAATTTTTCCCTACCGTCGATTATATATTTCTGTTCAAATTGTGTCTGCATTCCGCTCAGTTTTTATTTCCTTGTTTATTTCACACTTTAGATTATCCCTGACATAGATTGCTACTCCACCTCCTTTCCTGGACAGCCTATCGGTATGGAACAATTTGTAATCCACAATTTGGTATTCGACAGGTAACTCACGTGAGTCTAGGTTGATCCACGCTTCAGTGAATGCTATTATATCGATTTTTTCGGTACATACCAAGGCCCTAATATCATACATTTTGTTTCTCATACTTCTACTGTTCGCGTAGTAGACATTTAAGTTAGTCGTGTTCTGAATCCTCCCTTTACCGGGTTTAGGTCTTAAACTCCCCGTTTAATTTAGTTTTGTCATCATTCCTAACACCATTTCCCTGTAATCTTTTACTTTGTTTACCCGCTCCCACTGCAGTTTACCCCACCCCCGTGCCCGTATGTTCCCCTAGCAGTTTAAAGACTTCGATATCCTTTGAACTGCCCCCTCTAGAGACCCAGCCAGGGTTGCCACCCCATCCCGAGACAAGTGCACCCCATACCCTAGCATAAAGGTCCCTTCTGCCGTAGAAGTTGTCCCAGTTGTCAATGAATGGGACCGATATTGACTTGCAATATCTGTCAAGACCGTCGTTGACACCAGCCGCCCTTGACAACCATTCACTGCCAACTCTCCTTCTAGGCAGGACACAGCATATGATAGGGATCCCTCCCTTAGTCCTAATACGATCTATAGTTGCCTGGAACTTATCAAGAAGCTCCTCGCTCCTACACCAGCCAATATCATTGCCTCCTGCACTGAGGCAAATAATGGGTTTGTTCCCATTACCAGACAAGATATTGTCCATCCTGTCAATTATATCCCCCACCCCAGCTCCTGGCAAACACACCCTCATCCTATTTTTGTTTTTACCACAAAAAGTCCTGTCCAAGTACCTTACCTGTGAGTCACCAACAATTAAAGTTTTTATACCTTCCTTGTCAGCCCTGTCCCCTGACTGTACTAACGTCCAATTCGTCTATCAAGGGACTGAACGAGCTGGTACACTTAGCCTACCACCACACACCAGGTGTCGTCTCGCTTACCACCACACACCTAGTGTCGTCCCGCCTACCACCACACACCAAGTGACGTCCCGCCAATCACCACACACCAAGTGTCGTCCCGCCTACCACCACACACCAAGTGTCGTCCCGCCTACCACCACACACCACGTGTCGTCCTGCCTACCACCACACACCACGTGTTGTCTCGCCTGCCACCACATACCACGTGTCGTCTCGCCTGCCACCACATACCACGTGTCGTCTCGCCTGCCGCCACATACCACGTGTCGTCCTGCCTACCACCACACACCACGTGTCGTCTCGTCTGCCACCACATACCACGTGGAAGAACTAGGGAACAGTTATCACAGAGAAATCAGGTTTACCCAAAATTGGGAAATTAAAAATAATGACAATATGGTCAGAATCCCAGACTTTCGATAGGCGGATTATGAGGGGTTAAGAAGGTACTTAGGTGAGGTCACCTGGGAACGGTCAAGTCAGTCTCCGGTTGAAATAGGCGAGGTCACCGGCGACACAACAATTGATCATGACTACAATAAATTCACTAGTACACTACGTAAGGCACAGGAACAAAATATACCATGCAGAAAAATTAGGTCAAATAAGAATGAGCCAAGGTGGATGAACAAAAAACTTAAACATGACATAGGAATAAAGAAAGGAATTTACAAGAAATTAAAGGGAAGGGAGGAGCATCTCAGAAATAGAAATAATGAACTATCTAGGAATGTTAAGAAAAATGTAAGGGAGACAAAGAGGGACTACGAAATCAGGATAGCAAGAGAATCCAAGGCGAATCCCAAGGGATTTTTCCACGTATATAGGACAAAGGTTAAGGACAAAGTGGGACCTTTAAAGTCAGAGAGAAGGGAAGTGATCGATGATAGTGAGGAAATAAGCAAAGCATTAAATAGCTACTTCTTGTCAGTTTTCACAGAAGAAATTCACGAGAAAACACCAGAGGTGGAACTGATATTTAAGGGAAATGCAGAAGAGAAACTAAAGGATATCACTATCAGAAAAGAGGATGTTCTTAAGAAGATAAATAAATTAAAGAAGACAAAGTCCCCAGGGCCGGATGAAATTTTCCTTTGAGTTTTGAAAGAGTGTAAGGAACCGATTAGCCGACCCATCGTAAATTTATTTAGAAAATCATTGGGCACGGGAGTTGTGCCAGACTTGTGGAAACTGGCAAATGTAGTAACCATATTCAAAAAGGGAGAGAGAGCATCAGCGTCAAATTACCGGTCGATTAGCTTGACATTAGGAGTGGAAGACATTTCTTGAATCAATTATAGCAAATAGCATCCAAACGCATTTAGAGAAAGCAAATTAATTTACGACTCTCAACATGGATATACAAATGGAAAATCTTGTCTAACAAATCTCCTGACTTTTTTAGGAAAGTCTTCGAGGTAGTAGATAATGACGAAAATTACGATGTTATTTACTCAGACTTTAGCAAACCATTTGACAGATTACAGCATTAGAGGCTTCTGAGAAAAATTAAGGCTCATGGTATCGAGGGGAAAGATTTAAACTTGATAAAATCATGGCTCACCGATAGAACACAAAGGGTCAGCGTAGATGGTGTTAAATCTGAGTGGGGCTGTGTAACCAGTGGGGTTCCCCAGGGGTCAGTACTGGGCCGACTCTTGTCCATAATATATATAAACGATCTAGATACTGGGAACAGCAGTGACATAAGCAAGTTTGCAGAGGGCACCAAAATAGGGCGGCACATTAATTCAGGGCAGGATGCAAATGCATTACGGGGGGATTTAAATAAACTGCAGGAGTGGTTAGAAAAATGGCAAATGAAATTCAACGCCAGCAAGTGCAGCGTACTTAATATTGGAAGAAGAAATACTCTCAATGTATACAGCCTTAACAACATCAACCTAGAGAAGTCAACTTGTGAAAGAGATTTAAGGGTATTTGTAAGCCCGGACCTTCGGCCTAGAAAACAGTGCGTTAATGTTTGAAATAAGGCAAACAGAGTATTAGGTTCTATATCTAGAAGTGTAAGTAATAGGAGTCAGAGGTCATATTGCAACTATATCTTGCACTAGTCAGGCCGCACCTCGATTATGCTGCTCAGCTCTGGTGCCCTTATTATAGAATGGATATCAATTCACTGGAGTTGGTTCAGCGAAGAATGACGAAAATGATTCAGGGTCTTAGAAAACTTCCATATCAATATTTATGAAATAAACTAAACTTGCATTCCCTAGAAAGACGAAGAGTGCGGAGAGATATGATAGAAGTATTTAAGTGGGTGAAAGAAATCAATAAAGGTGATATAAATAAAGTTCTTATAATATCCGAGCAGGATAGGACTCGTAGCAATGGATTGAAGTTGGATGAGTTTAGGTTTAGGAGGGAGATAGGAAGGAACTGGTTCACAAATAGGGCTGTAGACGAGCGGAACAAGCTTAGCAAGTTTGTAGTAAGTGACACTGGAAAGTTTTAAAAGGAGGCTAGATAAATTCATGGACGATATAGAGTGGTTGTAATTCTCGACAGGAGCTGCCATGTACAGGCCAACCGGCCTATTGCAGACTCCTTATTTTCTTATGTTCTTATGTCAGCTCGCCTACCACCACACACCACGTGTCGTCCCGCCTACCACCACACAGCACGTGTCGTCCCGCCTACCACCACACACCAGGTGTCGCCATAGAAGTCGTCTGGGCTACCCACGATTTAATAAGGAATCATCATTGTCAGTGCGAATATTAGGCGAAATGAGGAACTCCGGCATTAGCAACCTGGGTGTTGCTGAAGATACTTCTTCTCAGTCAGTTACTCAAGCAAAGAGTTAGTTAGTCAGTCAAACAATCAGTTATTGATTAAAACAGTCAGCCAGTCGTCTAGTCAATCAACGAGTCTGTCAAACAGTCAGTCAGTCTTTCAACCAGTCATTCATCACTAGCTCCCAAACAGGGAGCTACTACAGCCTAGGAAGATATTGGAAGCATAATGTATTGTCTAATGGTAGACCCTCCTGCCATATGGCATCACGAAAATTGTTGCTGATCTGACTTTCTGCTTCATTTACACACAATTGCAGGGTCTCAATTGTTTCTCTTACAATTGACAACACAACATACATGTATTGTTTCTCACTCTTGTTTTTTTTTTAATTTTTGTATTTCTTTATGGATCTTTATTATTATTATTGTTATTATTATTAGCAGTATTATTTCATTATTTTATTTTTTTTATTTTTTATTATAAATTTTACTTTTCTGAATTTATTATTATTATTATTATTATTATTATTATTACATTTTCGCCCTCCAGGCCCCGATGTGGGTCAATAACCTGTGCCCGGGTGGGCTAATCCCCATAAAAGAAAACAAAATCAGTCAGCCAGTCGGCTAGTCAATCAACCAGTCAGTCAAACAGTCAGTCAATGAATCAAACAGTCAAGTCAAACAATTAGTTAGTCAGTACTCAGTCCAGTCGTCCAAGGCGGTAATGGACGAGTTGACGGTTCTGGGCAAACACAAGAAATACACGCTCCCACGTTCGTAGAGTGATACGGTATATATAATTTATGATAAAATTTTAAAGGTCTTCTATAATAGTCACTAGTTTAAAACACCCCTGGGCTGCAGTCGTAGGTAGTAGAAAGGATGGCCTCTTCAGACTCCAAATACCACGTTCAGGTAGGTTTTAAATGTGGTTTTTGTATGGTCACGTCATGGACATTTCGTCTGTGAGGAAATGTGCCGCCAAGAGCTGCTTCAAACTAAGGTTGGATGGATATATGAGCGATAGGGATTGGGTTTAAATGGGATTGCCCAGTAAGACCCACTGCAGTTTCCTCCATTCTTACGTTCTTTTGGGCATAAAAAACTCCCAGCTGTCATGTACTCTTACCTGGTAGGCTTTCTTTTTTTTCAGTGCATTTACAGAGTATATCAGTAATAGATGGAGATTCGAGTAAATTTAGAAGTGATGACATCGTCTGGACTTTGTTTTGATAATGCCCGACGCTAGTTAACATGACAACATAGTGCTGTTATTGTTTTGATGATTCACTAATGAACCACTGGGATATATCGTCATTTATATTAATTAATTTGTAAAACTTTACTATAACTACCATAAGTGTTTTGATGTTTAGATTCGAGATAGGCTATATTGGGTAAATTTTAAGTTTTGGTTATCCCTGTACTTACTGTAGATATGCAGACTATGATTTTTTCTGATGGTTTGCGATGTGTTATGAACGATTTTGACCTTCATTTCTATCGGAAATCACTAGTTTTGAGTTACTACCCCCCCCCCACCCCTCTTACCGATGAATGTTAAGCTAACCTTGTAACTCATGATACTCTAACCTAACCTATAATCTGTATTTTCTTCTGCGATCGAAAAATATTTTGCGACAGAAATTCTGTAGGGTTAATATTTCTTATTGTTTAAAGTACTTAATCCCATAGTTAGAATCTTAAGGTTCCCGAGATAACCAAAACCAAAATAATATCAATATTGCTTGGAATGTTTATACCATGAAATTTGTTGTATGGGCACCTAATATCCATTGAATTAGTAATATTTATATATTCAAAATAGTATTACTGTGTTGCATAATAAAGCACAATTAATTATTTAATAATATTTATTTACTGAGCCGATCAGCAGAGACGGTTGGACAACTACAGCTTGGCTGCCTCCCGCTGGGAAGTTCACCCCAACCAGTAACATCATAACCAATCACAGAGCTTTTCGCAATTACGTGACTTTTTAGCAACTTTAACCCTTATTTTTTACACATTTTGGCCCAACTTATTTAAAAATATCATTACCATAGTGAATTTAAGCGTTTTCTTTACCCTTTGACCTGCTATCTTACGAAAAAATTCCAACCGTCAACTCTCCCATTATCACAGGTAAGACAGTCCTCATCTCCGTCACCAGCACCCAAACCTCCTCTACTGGGTGTTAGAAATGTCATAATATTAAAAAGAAAAATACAACTGATTCAACAGTTTAATATAAAAGTAATGTATTAAGTTTGTAAAATATAATAATAAAATATCCCGTTGTTTCGAGTTGGGATTTGTTAAGAGATTATTTGTAAATCCTATCTTTTTTACAACAGATTTGTGTGTTTGTTTTGTTTGTGTCATAACTTAGTGGTGAATGTTGGTGTGTCATAACTTAGTGGTGAATGTTGGTGTGTCATAACTTAGTGGTGAATGTTGGTGTGTCATAACTTAGTGGTGAATGTTGGTGTGTCATAACTTAGTGGTGAATGTTGGTGTGTCATAACTTAGTGGTGAATATCACTATCTTGCTACAATCCTGCCTTTAGTCCTCAGTCTCTACGCCAAGTTATTACTCAGTACTCACCCTTCCTTGTCACCACTCACTGAGCATCAAATCACCCCTCAGTCCGCCCTGTCACCACTCAGTCTACCCAAAGTTACCACTCACTTTACCCCAAGTCACCACTCAATCTACCCCAAGTCACCACTCACTATGCCCTGGCACCACTCACTCTTTCCTAAATCACCGGCCACACACAAGTTATCATGAATATGCGAAATCTACCTGGCCTGACGTCCGTATGCAGATTCAATATATAAAATAGATCAACACAACTTTCATGTTCGTGAGTCAAATTAATATTTCTCGTTGATGTTATGGATAAAAAATTTTCTAGCACTAAGTTGATCCACGAGTGAGCTTGCTGGCTCTAGTTTTAATTCGCATACACTAATGATTTGATTACAATTTCCAGAATTGTAAAATATGATTTGCAAATATATTAATATTTTGGTTATATTTTTCGGTAAAATTTGTTGGGCTATATTTTTACTATTTTTTTCCCAGGGTGGGAATTACATCCACCTCCCACTATCACCCCTACCCCCTCCCTCCCGAGTGTGTTACGTCAGAGGTGAGGGAGTTTAGCTAGTGCATGTATGAAATGGAGGATGAAGGGGCTGACCTCCACCTACAAACAAGGGAGGAGTTTAGAGTTGTTGGATCAATCTACAGTCACTCACACGATGCAATTTTCTTTACCTTGATGGCCTCATTAACCTCTTTTCAACTATTACTTAATATTTGTTTTTACTGTAGTTTATATTTTTCTCTTTCGTGTTTGACTGGTGACCCACCTGTGACCTTGACTTGTGACCTTTGATCTCAACCTGTGACAACGACCTGTGACCTAGACCGGTGACCGCGACCTGTGATATTGACCAGTGACCTTGACTGTGACCTAGACCGGTGACTTTGCCTATGACTTTAGATAGCGACCTGAGACTTTGACCTAGACTAGTGACCGTGACCTGTGACATCGACCAGTAACCCTGACCGGTTAGCTGTGATTTTAACCAGTGACCTAGACCGGTAACCTTGACCTGGACCGGTGACCTTGACCAGTGAGCTGTGACCTTAACCAACGACCTAGACCAGTGACCTTGACCGGTGAGCTGTGACCTTAACCAATGACCTAGACCAGTGACCTTGACCTGTGACACTGACGTAAATGTTATATTTTGTGGTTCGTTTGGTAATGCTACATAGTATTGTCATGTGAAGATTCATAACAATATCCCTTCAAAAGGTGCTGTCTTCATGTTATTTCAGTACATTAACAACCAGGGTCTTTAAGGGCGTGGTCCAGGTTTAGTCCATAAATTAATAATTAAACATTAAAACTTGATGACAAAATACTTCTGCTATATCCCCTGACAAGAAATTTCGCAACAACAGTCAGGTTTTGAAGGTTCTTATTGATCTCCGCCTGTGTGTATGGGGGGGCAGGGTGACGTGGCGTTGACGTGTCAACATGAGGGAGTACGGAGAACGGGTTAACGTGAGGAAGAGAGATGAGGGTGTGCGATGGACGGGTTGACATGAGGGAGAGAGATGAGGGAGTGAGGTGAATGGGGTAACATGGGGGAGAGAGATGAAAGAGTGAGGAGAACTGGTTAATATGAAGGAGAGAGATGGAGGAGAGAGATGAACGGGTTAACATGAGGGGGAAAGATGAGGGAGTGAGCTGAACGGGTTAACATGAGGGAGAGAGATGAGCGGGTGAGGTAAATGAGTTAACATGAGGGAGAAATGAGGAAGTGAGGTGGACGGGTTAACATGAGGGAGAGAGATGAGGGAGTGAGTTGAACGGGACAACATGAGGGAGAGATGAGGGAAAGAGACGAACGGGTTAACATGAAGGGAGTAAGGTGAACGGGTTAACATGAGGGAGAGAGATGAGAGAGGTGAACGGGTTAACATGAGTGGCTGAGAGGCCTCGCTTCATCACAACCATCACCTGAAGATGTTTTCCTTCTCTGCCATGTTTACTGCTCAGCATGACGAAAGGAAAGACACTATGGTGGAAAGACATTATGGTGGAAAGACACTATGGTGGAAAGACACTATGGTGGAAAGACACTATGGTGGAAAGACACTGTGGTGGAAAGACACTATGGTGGAAAGACACTATGGTGGAAAGACACTATGGTGGAAAGACATTATGGTGGAAAGACACTATGGTGGAAAGACACTATGGTGGAAAGACACTATGGTGGAAAGACACTATGGTGGAAAGACACTGTGGTGGAAAGACACTGTGATGGAAAGACACTTTGGTGGAAAGACACTATGGTGGAAAGACACTATGGTGGAAAGACACTATGGTGGAAAGACACTATGGTGGAAAGACATTATGGTGGAAGACACTGTGGTGGAAAGACACTGTGGTGGAAAGACACTATGGTGGAAATATACTATGGTGGAAAGACACTATGGGAGAAAGACACTATGGTGGTGGAAAGACACTATGGTGGTGGAAAGACACTATGACGGTGGAAGGACACTGTGGTGGTGGAAGGACACTGTGGTGGTGGTGGAAGGTCGCTATGGTGGAAAGACAATATGATAGAAAGACACTATGGTGGAAAGAAACTATGGTGAAAAGACAACATGATAGAAAGACACTATGGTGGAAAGACACTATGGTGGTGGAAAGACGCTTTAATGGAAAGACACAATAATGGTGGAAGGACACTGTGGTGGAAAGACAATATAATAGAAAGACACTATGGTGGTGGAGCACCTTATAAACATGGAGGGAGGAACACCGTTACATATCCACTGTTGTATTAGCCCCCGTCTTATAGGCAGAAGTACTTGTATAACTATCATCCCCTGTAACTTTCCACTAGCTATGAGGGTCATGTTCAGAGCACGTGATAAGGTGTGCCCACGGGAAGTCGCGTCACTTGGTGCTGAGCAAAGGATTAAGTAACCGGCTCTCTGGCCACCTATTGCGGGCAGTAGTTTGATAACCCTGACGAGAGGAAGATATTATTTAGAGTCATGGTTGATGATTCCGTCTTTCCTCACGGGAGGACGTCGGATTTATTTCCGTTCTCCCTCGAGGGTCCCTACTCAGTCCCTACTCAAGATCACTCCCACTCTCACATCAATTGGACGTATTTTAGAAGAGCTACTTTAAGATTGCCTCCGTCCTCATTTAACACATATGGCTACAGTGATTAAGTGATGGTTACGGTGATAATTCTTTTTTGATAGTGTACATAGAACTCTTTTTATAATAGACAAACAAACGGAACCTATTGGATTTCGTAACTGAAGACTCAATAAACTTTGATCCATATTTTAGTTCGTCTAGAATATAAGGTAACATGCTTCACAAGTGATTGTTACAAGTGGTGACAACCCAGGAAGGTTATTACATATATGAGAGCTTCACAAGTAGTTGTTATACTTGCGATAACAGTTAACCTTAACAGTTACACAGTTGATAAAGGCAGAGATATTATGTTCTCCCCATTACTGTGTTATACATTGTTGCTAAGAAGCTATAGCCACACTGTTACATATCTTTATTTCTTATAGATCACTTCAGGGCTCTAAACACTCCCTCACAACATGTTCAACACCGCTACTCAGAAGAGCCACGCAAACCTGTTCATATTAGCGTAACCATTTACCAGCTACGACCCAGACAGTCACTAGTGTGTGGACTGGGAGTGGTACCATCACTATCAGCCACGAGGGTTACTGTACGACACAGACCGAGGAACAGTGTCTTATGTTCGACCAACAAGTTGTATGTTACTGCACGATTCCTTTTACAGCTGATGGTTGTATATGAAGATAATTGTAAAAAAAAAAATATTCATAAAATATGCGTATGTTTTATCGTCAGACCAATTCTCTTGGGGTATAAATCTATAATAGTAATAATGTCACTATATATATAAACATTTTCTACAGTGGCCAACAACACCAGCATAATGCTCTTTTATACTGTCATCTATATATAACTGCAGAGTTTTTTTTTACATCCAAGAAACCATAAATTGTTATATTAGCTTCAAAGATTAAAATATAACACATGTTGTAAGTTCCTCCTACTCCTCCCCCTCTCCCGTCCGTCTGACTGACCCAGAGCTTGTGAAGGCGAAAGTTGGTCACAGTGAGTCTTAAGTATCTTATATTTCTTAAAACGTTCTCAACTATTAATATTTGTATCACTGTAAGAGCCCCAGTGCTTCCTAACATGGGGGCGGCCGCGAGGTGAGTACTGGGGGGAGGAGAGTAGTGCGGGGAGGGTTGTACAATAGAGGGAGGCCATGTAAAAAAAAAATATATATTTTAATGTTGTAGTCTACTTAAATACAAAAAAAATCAATTAAGCTAGAACCGCTTCGCGGCTAGGAATTTCTACGAACACCAACATTCTCTGTCTTGCAATACTTCTGTGAGTTAGTATACTACTACAAATAATTAATGCCGGTACAATACAAATCATAAGATTTAGTCAACTGAAAAATAGGGAGGCATAAGGGTTTGGGAACCACAGCTCGAGACCAGCATGCAACATTATCCCATTTAATTAATATATATATTCCTATAATATATTGATTATCATACAACCGAAGACTGCATTTACACCAAACGAGTCGAGTCGAGTCAAGACAAGACGAGTCATAACTAGTCTCGACTCGTCATTGTAGTTCACATTAATTTATATGTATTTTTCCAGAAACCGTTCACATCGAGGCGAGGCGAGTCGAGTCGAGTCACACCGAGTCGAGTCGAGTCGAGTCGATTCATGAATACGGCCAGACCCATTTTTTCTTCAGTTATCGCGAGTCCGTTGTGGTGGAAATCTCGTCATGCAGATGGAGGATTTGATAAATCTTGTTCGGGAACGTCCTGCTCTCTACGGGTATTTTCTCAGTTATTCTAAAGATTTTGTAGAATTTGTCTGGATCGTTCACCAAGTCTTGGAATAAATGACTAAAGGCACCAAAATCTGGTCTTCTGGTGTTGATTTCATGTATCCACAATCGGGTTCTCCTCCTCCTCCTCCTACGGCGCCGAACCCACAATAGAGCATATAGTTCAGCGAGAGAATATGACGTGTCCGTACTGCTCGAAATCAGGCTGGGTACTGACAATTTAGTGACAAACCTGACTCTTTCGGTGTGAACGGGAAAGAGTCAATTTGACTCGAGTCAAATGACTCTAATGAATTGACTCTACTCGACTCGTTTGGTGTAAACGCAGTCTAAATCTTGCTGCTATAGTAACTCCATCTGTTACTGTAGTATGGCGGTACGACGCGAGACTGGCTGAAGTACGCGTAATGTTTACAGTGAAGGTGGACAAGTTTCTTCACGCCGTCATCAACATGAAAGCCATATTCCTACTCACACTCCTCGTCTGAACCAAAATCCTATTTGCATATTCAATTACCTTCACTCCAACCTGTCATTCGCTTACACCAAATTGTTTATATACAGAATAAACATTTAAATCTGTCTGTTTCCAGTTGGACATATACATATTCAATAACACAGACTATATATTTAGAGAACGTAACACACAACGGTCGGGTCGCTTCTAATTAATTATCCACAAACACAAATTTATTCCAAGTAAGATTTCACACTGACCACTACACCTACACCCATAGCTACTGTACCTCTCCTAGTTGTTTAGTAGCTTGTTAGTAAGATGGACGCGAGTACTGTGTCCTCGCCAGCGAACACTTATTTTACAGTACAACAAGTGTGTGACTGAAATGAACAAACTTTGCTGTCGTTAACTTCTTTATATCAATTTACCATTAAGTATTGTTTCGAACTAACACGACAGCATTCACCAAAACTTTATGCAAGGTATTTTATGTGTCAACACATTCACTGTACTACACAAATTCGCTGTCTCCTACAAGTGCGGCATGACACCTGACACTTGTACCCATCCTAACACACCTGTCAGTACTATCTGGCTGACACCTATGATCATCCTAACACACCTGTCACTACTACCTGGCTGACACCTGTGACCATCCTAACACACCTGTCACTACTACCTGTCTGACACCTGTGACCATCCTAACATACCTGTCACTACTACCACCTGTCTGACACCTGTGACCACCCTAACACACCTGTCACTACTACCCGTCTGACACCTGTGACCGCCCTAACACACCTGTCACTACTACCTGTCAAACACCTGTGACCACCCTAACACACCCGTCACTCCGACCTGTCTGACACCTATGACCGCCCTAACATACATGTCACTACTACCTGTCTGACACCTGTGACCACCCTAACACACCCGTCACTACGACCTGTCTGACACCTGTGACCGCCCTAACACACCTGTCACTACTACCTGTCTAACACCTGTGATCACCCTAACACACCTGTGACCGCCCTAACACACCTGTCACTATAAACCTTCTTTCCTCTGTGTATGTTGCACTGAAAAATATATTTATCATTATTATTATTATTATTATTATCTTTATTATTTCACATCTCTGCAGTGTTCATAAAGTTGGGATTTAATTAACAAATATAACATCAGTATTTTCTTCTTACGAGGAACACGGGAACGCGTCTCAACAAAACAGAATTTCATTGCAATTTCGATGCCTTTCTGACCGTAGCTTAATGAGGCGGCGAGATACGTCGTCACGCCTCCCGGTAGGTGAACCCTGTAACGAGACGACCACATTGTTGTGCACAGGAGCACGCTAACAAGTCTCTGGCCGCCATTTTGACATCCTCCGTCAACTAATTGCAATTGATGTAAAACAAAAAATAAAAATTATACTGAACAAAAAAAACAAAAAAAACAAAACAAAAAAAAACAAAAAACAAAAAGCAGTCCAGGTAGAGGAGGCGACATATTTATATCATTTTAATTTTAGGAAATTAAATTGTAAATCACAAAAGCCTTTTGATCGTCCATTTCGTGGACTCACTTGCCATTACGGATGGGGCTGTCAGGCTCCAGATGAGGCTCTGTCATGCGCAGGATGGGGCTCTGTCGGACACAGGGTGGGGCTGTCAGTTGCAAGACAGAGATCTGTCACGTGTGCGACTAGGCTCTATCACGCGTAGGACGGGGCTGTCAGACATAAGACAGGGATTTGTCAGGCGTAGAGCGGGGCTCTGTCAGGTGCAGGATGGGGATGTCAGACGCAAGACAGGGCTCTGTCAGGCGCAGGATGGGGTTCTGTGGTTGGACGCTCGCTATACTTCCTCAAGGTGTAAAGTTTACAATTGTGTAAAACGTTTCCGCATTTTTTTTATAATGCCCATTAATACATCACGTACTGTACATGCGTGTGCGTAAACTGTACATTAATGTGTACGTATATGTGAAGATATTTTACGTGTATGTAAATTGGTATACATGAGTAATGATAGACAGGTATAAATGTGTGTTGGTTGACAGGCATGAATGCTGGTAAGAATACATATGTGCTAGTAGGAATCCATGTGTGCAAGTAGGTATACATGAAGGTATACACGTGTGGAGGTTATGCTGGTAGGAATACATTGTGTGTGCAGTCAGCCAAAGATCCAGCGACTCCACCCTGCGTCTGGTACTGGCAATTTTACCTGGCAATACTTGGTAAAGTAAGGTTGTATGTAAAGGTGATTGTGATTGGTGGATCTATTTACATATGTGTGTCGGTTGGTAATAATGTAAGTTATCAGGAACACATGAATGCTGGTAGGTATACTTGTGTGTTGGAAGGGATATAATATAATGTAATGTATATATAGAGTATAATGTAATGTATATATGTGTGTGTGTGTGTGTAGATTCAAATAAATCAGATGATAACATTATATATACAGACTGGAATGTAAACAACAAAGACGTATATCATTCTCAAGAGCCTAAATGACGTATATAGAGAGAGGCTCAGGTAACGTGTGTACTCAATGATTAATGGTAACACACACACACACACACACACACACACACACACACACACACACAGGAGCCATGAACGCAAGATAACACACACACTGGAGCCATGAACACAAGATAACACACACTGGAGCCATGAACACAAGATAACACACACACTGGGGCCATGAACACAAGATAACACACACACACTGGAGCCATGAACACAAGATAACACACACACTGGAGCCATGAATACAACACACACACTGGAGCCATGAATACAACACACACACACTGGAGCCATGAACACAAGATAAAACACACACTGAAGCATGAACACAAGATCACACACACACTGGAGCCATGAACATAATAAGATATTTCACACACACAGACACTGGGGCCATGAATACTACACACACACTGGAGCCATGAACACAAGATAACACATACACACTCCAGCCGTGAACACAAGATAACACACACTCTGGAGCCAGGAACACAACACACACACAGGAGCCATGAACACAAGATAACACAAACACTGGAGCCATGAATACAACACACACACTGGAGCCATGAACACAAGATAACACACACACACTGGAGCCAGGAACACAACACACACACTGGAGCCATGAACACAAGATAACACACACACTGGAGCCAGGAACACAACACACACACTGGAGCCATGAACACAAGATAACACACACACTGGAACCATGAATACAACACACACACTGGAGCCATGAACACAAGACACCACACATACTGGAGCCATGAATACAACAAACACACTGGAGCCATGAGTACAACACACACACTGGAGCCATGAACACAAGATAACACACACACACACACTGGAGCCATGAACACAAGATAACACACACACTGGAGCCATGAATACAACACACACTGTAGCCATGAACACAAAATAGCACACACACCGGAGCCATGAAAACAACGCACACACTGGAGCCAGGAACACAAGATAACACACACACTGGAGCCATGAACACAAGATAACACACACACTGGAGCCATGAACATAAGATAACACACACAGTGGAGCCATGAACGCAAGATAACACACTGGAGCCATGAACACAAGATAACACACACATTCTGGAGCCATGAACACTAGATAACCCACACATTGGATCCTTGACCACAAGATAACACACACATTGGAGCCATGAACACCACAAACACACTGGAGCCATGGACACAAGATAACACACACACTGGAGCCATGAACACAAGATAACACACACACTGGAGCCGCGGAAAAAAACATCTTAAACGATAAACTTGTTATTATAGTGAGATTATCAGCGACGGACAACAGTAGAAGAGTCGTTTTCTTTATTCTCTGATGCACTACAGCAGGTTCACTCCCACATGGTAACACACTACAGCAGGTTCACCCCCACATGGTAACACACTACAGCAGGTTCACTCCCACATGGTAACAAACTACAGCAGGTTCACTCCCACATGGTAACAAACTACAGGAGGTTCACTACCATTTAGTAGGTGACATATATTAACAGAATTTCCTTTCAGTTTCTCTAAGTGACCTTGACCTTTGACTCAAGTTATAGTGAAGACCTCCCCCTGCCCGTGCAATGTTTCAAATGTGTTATGGGGACTAGTTAACGGACTGTGAGGACACGTTCTATCTTTTAACATTTTATGACCCTGAACCTTGGTGGCACAGGCATCCTCTTCAGTACCAGTGACTCCTTCATGCCCTGGTGACCTTTAGCCCTGACCCTCTACCCTTATCCTTCCATCCCTTGACCCATCCATCCCTAACCCTCCGCCCTTAGCCCCCCATTCTTGATCCTCTACTCTTGCCACCTCCATCCCTAACCCTCCATTCCTAACACTCTATCCTTATCCCTCCATTCTTGACCCTCCATCACTTACCCCTCCATCACTAACCCCTCCATCCCTAATCCTCCACCCTCAGCCCTCCATCCTTAACCCTCCACGCTTGACCCCTCCATCCCTAACCCTCCAACCTTGACCCCTCCATCCCTAACCCTCCACCCTTGACCCCTCCATCCCTAACCCTCCACCCTTAGCCCTCCATCCGTAACCCTCCGCCCTTGACCCCTCCATCCCTAACCCTCCACCCTTAGCCCTCCGCCCTTGACCCCTCCATCCCTAATCCTCCATCCTTAACCCCTCCAACCCTAACCCTCCGCCCTTGACCTCTCCATCCGTAACCCACCGCCCTTGACCCCTCCATCCCTAATCCTCCATCCTTGACCCCTCCAACCCTAACCCTCCGCCCTTAACCTCTCCATCCGTAACCCACCGCCCTTGACCCCTCCATCCCTAATCCTCCATCCTTGACCCCTCCAACTCTAACCCTCCGCCCTTGACCCCTCCATCCCTAATCCTCCACCCTTGACCCCTCCATCCCTAACCCTTCATCCCTGGCACTCCACATCTTCAGTTAGTCAGCAGCGACCGACCAATTCCCCAGAGTAATGTACTGAACTTTTATGATTGTGGGTGTACAGTATGGGTGGTGGAGATATTGTCTAGAAATATTTCTCAGTTCAGACAGATATATAGTTTGGAGGGTTAAGTTGACCCCACCATGCCACAAAGACTTCGCTGTGGAGGCGGGGGGGGGGGGGGGGGGTATAAAACAATGAATATATTGTAAATTTTAGCATTTCATAAATTTTAAAACAGTAAAAGATGTGGAAACTATTATACAATTCATAACTGTATGGATGATATATTGAAAACCTTTGTGATGCTCATTTGATCATGAAAATCTCTCTGGCAGGAGATTCTTTTGTGTGTTTTGACTCATTTTTTTGTATAATTTAAGGTGTTCCAGTAATTTAGGCAGGATGTGTACCGTCTCTATATTTTTATTTAACCCTTAACTCCTTTGATATTTTATTTTGCTAACGTTAACCGATTTTAGTCAAAACAGAGACCCCTCGTACCCAAGAGTACCCAAGCAGTAACTCACAGCTGGTAACGCAGTAACTCACAGTTGGTGACACAGTAATTCACAGCTGGTGACGCAGTGGCTCTACTACAGCTGGTGACTCAATGACCATTACGACTACAACGAGTAATGACCTAGCTGAAGGTGCAGTACGTCCACACGTGAGTACATTTTGTCGCCAATATGAGATCAACAAGAGGAAACGTCGATCTAGCGCCCGACGCCGCACCATCCCTGTACTTCATTTCGTCTTGTCAATTACATGTTGGCGACAAAATGTACACATGTTGTACGGGTGGTATCCTCACTCTCTCGCTCCCTACTATGCCAAACATTATGGCGCCACACATTATGGTGTCTCTCCCTTCTGTGTCACACATTAAGGTGTCTCTTCCAATGGTTCCACACATCAAGGTGTCTCTCCCTACTGTGCCACACATTAAGGTGTCTCTTCCAATGGTTCCACACATCAAGGTGTCTCTCCCTACTGTGCCACACATTAAGGTGTCTCTTCCATGGTTCCACATATTATGGTGTCTCTCCCTATGGTGCCACACATTATGGTGTCTCTCCCTATGATGACACACAGTATGGTGTCAATCCCCATGGTGCCACACATTATGTGTCTCTATCTACTGTGCCACACGTTATGGTGTCTCTCCCTACTGTGCCACACATTATGGTGTCTCTCCCTACTGTGTAACACATTATGGTGTCTCTCCCAATGGTGCCACACATAATGGTGTCTTTCCCTATGGTGCCACACATTATGGTGTCTCTCCCTACTGTGCCACACATTATGGTCTCTCTTGTAATGGTGCCACTCATTATTGTGTCTCTCCCTATGGTGCCACTCAATATAAAGTCTCTCCCTATGGTGCCACTCATTATGGTGTCTCTTCCAATGGTGTCACTCATTATGGATTTTCTTCCCATGGTGCCACTCTTTGTGGTGTCTCCTCCTATGGTGCCATACATTATGGTGTCTCTCCATACTGTGTCACTCATTGTGGTGTTTCTTCCTATGGTGCCACTCTATATTGTCTCTCTCCCTATGGTGTCACTCATTCTGGTGTGTCTTCCAATGGTGCCACTCATTATGGTGTCTCTTCCAATGGTGCCACTCATTATGGTGTCCCTTCCGTTGGTGCCACACATTATGGTGTCTCTTCCAATGGTGCCACTCATTATGGTGTCCCTTCCGTTGGTGCCACACATTATGGTGTCTCTTCCAATGGTGCCACTCATTATGGATTTTCTTCCCATGGTGCTGTATGTATATTATGTATGCTGGATTATATATCATGTATGTATATTATGTATGTGCTCCATCTATGTATTATTTATTCAGCCTAGCTAGCAGCGTGTGGCAATGTTATTACCATATCCCACATGCTTAATTAATGTGCCTGGCGACGTATGGAAGCTGCTAATGTATCACTTGCCATACGTCGCCTATAGCAGTTGACAAGGAGCCTAGCCAGGGAGACCGCTGCTCTCCTCTGTGTACATACTCTTATCCAGTAAACCGAACCTACAAAACTATACAGGTGTTTGTGTTCTCTCCTGTATATAGAACTTATTATTCAGAACCTAACATGGCGCAGTGATCCGGTCTTACTGGATAATTACGAGTGATAGTGCAAAGTCTGTGGAAAGCCGGCGTACGGACTCCTCTCGCTTGGGTCAACTCCCGTGCGTCACCTCTCCTCGAAGAATTTCAGCAACTTTGAGCAGTGTCAGTGACAGTGATTTTCTGTGAAGTGTTTAGTGCATTGTGTGTTTCGTGCCATTCATGTGTGACCTTGTTCTAAAGGATTCCCAAGGTATACGGCACGTTCTGGGCATTTGTAAGGAGTAGAGTTCAGTGCACCCGTCTCTGACCGCGTCCTGAGGGTACTGGGCTGACTGGGAGTCGCCGCGCCTCTCCCTCCACCCCCTCACAGCGCCGCCTCCACCCCCCCCCCCCCCTCACAGCTGGGGCGAGACTCTCTACCCGCCCGGGACACCACACATACACGCACTAACACTCGCTGACCGCGCGGCTTCTTATATATATTTTATATATATAACCTACTTATCTGTGTATTTAATTAATTTTTGTCTGAAATCTTGTTGATACGACGGGCTGACCGGTCAACACTGATTTAAGACATAGTACACAGAGGAAGTAGTTATGTCTCACGCCTTACGTAGCCGTGGACCCAGCGTCTGGATGAGCCAGGCGGGTGATAGCCCCCCAGAGATGGATGACCAGGCCGGCCACGACGCTCCAGCCCCCACATCGCGCAGTCCCTCACCTCAATATTCAGCGTTGTCTCCAGAGATAATTGCTTTACTGAAGTTTATGAGAGATGAGAAACGCGAGGATGAAGCTCACAGACATTTGGCGGATGAGCACAGAAGGCAAGCAGAGGCAGAACGAGACAACCAACGGAGATTGGAAGACAGTGGACGGTTTGAAGCCTTGATATCTCGCCTCACTGTTAACCAAGCCCCTGGCTCTAAAACTGCCTCGGTACTGACTGGTTCAGATACCTCATCCATGCTTCCTTCACGCCCCCCAGCCCCACCTAAAGCAGCAGCTCAAACGCCGCCCATCTTGAAGCCTGATGAGACTTTCCAGACTTTTCGTGAATGGCGGCGACGGTGGACTGATTATTCTACAATGGTGGATCTCCAGAGTTTGTCACAGCCTAAACAACTCATCCAGCTGCGCATGTGCCTGTCCTTGGAAATTCAGCGTGTCTTGGAACATACGTTGCAGGTACCCCCAACCTCTTCGCTGTCTGTAGAGGAGGTACTGGACGTTCTACAACGGCACATCAAAGGACAGCAGAATGAAGCTCTGCGCAGGAGGGACTTGTTTAGCTGCAGACAGTTGGAGGGTGAGTCTTTTGATGCCTTTTACGTGCGTCTTAAGAGAGCCTCGGAAGAGGTAGATATATGTCCAGGCCACCACCAGCAGTGCGAGGAGACCCAGTTGAAGCAGGTGATCCTGATGGGTGTTAAGGACGAGGAACTTGTCCAACGCCTCACCTCCCTCGACTCTTCCTCTTCTCTTAAGGATGTGTCGACGATATGTCGCTCCTATGAGGCTGCCAGGTGTGCCACCTCTGCCATCCGTGCTCCCCCTACAGCTGTACGCGCTGTGTCCCGGTACAAGAAGGACAAGAAGTCTGTTCCTACGCCTTCGCCCACCACGTCCACGCCCGGTTTATTTTGCAACAACTGTGGTAAGCAGCACGGAACACAGGTGTGTCCAGCTGCTCAGTCTACCTGCAACAGTTGTGACCGTAAGGGCCACTGGTCACTCACAGTACGGTGCCCAGCCAAACGCGTCCAGTGCAATGTGTGCGGTCGTCTGGGCCACTATGACAAGTGTTGCCCTTCCAACATACCCAAGGGACCGCGTCGGCGGAAGCTTCAGCCCCCCTCCACCAGAGAGGGCCGCCCACAGTCTTCCAATCAGAGGTACGACGACTCTTGACAACGCTCGAGCCACATTAGGAATGTGTGCTCCCCCCCGCGTCCCAGGACCAAAGTCCCCCAGTACATCAGCGTCATCGTGACCTACGGCGGTGTGTCATCCCGTCTTCAGATGTTGCCCGACACCGGCGCTGATGCTACAGTCATCGGTCCCCAGCATTTGCAATGCTTGGGGCTCTCTCCAAGTGATCTAGGACCGCCCCCCAAGGATCTCCGCTTTATGGCAGATGGTTCACAGATGACCCCGGCCCTGGGTTCACTCCAAGCACAAGTCACCTTTGGCAACAGGTCGTGTCAAGCCTGGATTGATGTGCATAACGGTGTCCAGACTCCTTTGCTGTCCTACAGACATTGTCAGGAGTTGGCCATCATCTCCCAGGACTTCCCCAAATCTATTCTTGAGGTAAAACACGCCAACAGGGTGCAAAAAGGGAGCAGCAACGACCCTGCTGCCGCCCTACCCCTGCCTCTTGCCAGTGACACCTCTCCTTCGGATGCTTGGAAGTACTTCCTGAAGGAATTCAGCGACGTTCTGGTGACCAAGTCCGCTCTGGAATCCAAGCCTCTCAAGAAGATGGCAGGCCCCCCCATGAGGATCCACCTGAGGGACGACGCGAAGCCATTCGCTATTTACACCCCTCGACTGGTTCCCCTGGCCTTCCGCGAGGCGGTCAAAAACGAGCTGGACTCCATGGTCGCCCAAGAAATTATTGTACCAACCGGCGATGACCCGTCCCCATGGTGTCACCCGATGGTTGTCGTCGCAAAACCTAAAGGTGGTGTTCGGATCACCACTGACCTTTCCAAGCTCAACAACCAGGTGTCTCGTCCTGCGCACCCTTCTCCCACGCCCTTTGCAGCCATACGCAGCGTGAACCCGAAGGCGCGCTTCTTCACGACGATGGACGCCCTGTGTGGATACTGGCAGATAGAGCTTGCCGAAGAAGACCGACCACTCACAACTTTCATCACCCCGCATGGACGTTACAGTTACTGCCGTGGCCCCATGGGATTCGCCGCTACAGGAGACGCTTTCTGTCTTCGAGGTGATATGGCTCTACAAGGTCTGGCAAACTGCGTGAAAGTGGTCGACGACATACTCGTGTACGACGAGGATTATATGGATCACCTCTGCCGTATCTACGAGGTACTCAACAGGTGCCGGAAGCACGGCATTACCCTAAATGCCGACAAGTTTGTTCTGGCCAGCTCTTCAGTTGACTTTTGTGGGTACACCCTCTCAGGGAATGGTATCGCAGCTGACCCGGAAAAGGTCCGCGCCATTACGGATTTTCCCACCCCTGCTAACCTGACCGACTTGAGGTCCTTCATCGGTCTCGTCAACCAGTTAGCAGAGTTTTCGTCGGACATCTCCGCAGCTGCTCAACCACTTCGCCCCCTGATGAGCCCCAAGAGGACATTCCTGTGGACCCCCGACCACGACAAGGCCTTCCAGCAAGTGAAACAGGCCCTGTCTCGTCCACCTGTCCTCGCCACGTTTGACCCAGCCTTGCCGACAGTTCTGCAGACAGATGCCTCACGCTTGTATGGCGTGGGATACGCCCTACTGCAGGATCATGGTGGAGGGCAGTTCCGGCTCGTCCAGTGTGGCTCGCGTTTCCTCTCTGACACTGAGACGCGCTACGCCACTATTGAGTTGGAGCTGTTGGCTGCGGTTTGGGCGATGTCCAAGTGCAGGTTTTACCTCATAGGCCTGCAATACTTTCACCTAGTGACCGACCATCGCCCGCTTGTCCCGATCCTCAACCACTACACGCTAGACGCTGTTGAGAACCCTCGCCTCCAGCGTCTGAAAGAGAAGCTCTCGGCGTACATCTTCACTGCAGTGTGGCGTGCTGGTAAGGAGCTCTGCATCCCTGATGCCTTATCCCGCTCTCCTGTCAGCCGCCCTACTCCAGAAGACCATGTACTCGACGCCGACCTCGCTCTTTCCGTCAGGACTGTGGTCACTCTCCATGCCGTCCAATCCCTTCGTTCGGACCTGTCACCAGATGACGACAAGGCAATGGAGGACCTTCGAACAGCGGCCCGAGATGACCCTTCCTATGTCCGACTCGTCGAGTGTGTGAGGAATGGATTTCCTAGCAACCGCTACGATCTTCACAACACCCTGCTCCCGTATTGGAAACTCCGCGATGAACTCTACTGCGATGGAGACCTTGTTCTGTACGGAGCACGTGTAGTTGTCCCTGCTGCATCACGTCCCCACGCCTTGGCCCGCCTTCACGACAGTCACCGTGGAGCTGAGGCCACCAAACGACGTGCACGACAGACTGTGTTCTGGCCCGGCATCAACTCCGACATCTCCAATGTTGTCCGTGCGTGTGAGCCCTGCCAAGTATTACAACCCAGCCAGCAGCAGGAACCCTTTATGAGTGACGACAACCCCACCCGCCCCTTTGAGTCTGTGTCGGCCGACTTTTTCTGTGTGTCAGGAAAGTCCTTCCTCGTTATCGTCGACCGTCTCTCTGGTTGGCCGGTTGTCATCAAGTGCGGTAATGACACGACGTCTGCCGCCACCATCAGCAAGTTCCGCCACTACTTCCGTGACGTGGGCGTTCCTGTACGCCTGCGAACCGACGGAGGGCCTCAGTTCACAAGCCGGGACTTTGCTGTGTTCCTTGACCGATGGGGAGTCCGGCATGTGTTGTCATCGCCCCATTACCCGCAGTCCAACGGCCACGCTGAGGCTGCTGTCAAATCCCTGAAGCACCTCATCCTTAAGGTGGCCCCTTCTGGGAACATTGACTGCGAGGCCTTCGACAGGGGTCTTCTTGAACTCCGCAACACACCTAACTACACCGGACGCTCCCCTGCCCAGGTTTTGTATGGACGCCCCCTTCGTTCTTGTGTCCCTGCTCACCCTCAATCCTTCTCCAAGGAGTGGCAGGCCAAGACAGAGGATTGTGATCGCCGAGCCGCCGAACGTGTTCAGGACGTCGTCGCCCGCTACAATGACCACGCCCGTTCTCTCCCCAGGTTGAGTGTCGGCACCCAAGTCCGTGTTCAGGACCCGACCTCCCTACGTTGGGACAAAGTAGGCGTAGTCATGGGTCTCGGCAGGTCACGGGACTACCAGGTGCGGTTACCCAGTGGTCGTGTGTGGTGGAGGAACCGCCGTTTTCTCCGACCCGTAACAATGCCTTCTGCTGGCCCCGCCACCAGTGTTGAGTCCCATAACCTTCCCAGTGATGAAGTCCCTCGACGCTCAGAACGGATCCAAAAGAAAAGGTCCGCTCAAGATTTTGCTATGAGCGTATAGGGGGGAGGGAGGTGTATGTATATTATGTATGCTGGATTGTATATTATGTATGCTGGATTATATATCATGCATGTTTATTATGTATGTGCTCCATCTATGTATTATTTATTCAGCCTAGCTAGCAGCGTGTGGCAATGTTATTACCATATCCCACATGCTTAATTAATGTGCCTGGCGACGTATGGAAGCTGCTAATGTATCACTTGCCATACGTCGCCTATAGCAGTTGACAAGGAGCCTAGCCAGGGAGACCGCTGCTCTCCTCTGTGTACATACTCTTATCCAGTAAACCGAACCTACAAAACTATACAGGTGTTTGTGTTCTCTCCTGTATATAGAACTTATTATTCAGAACCTAACAGGTGCCACTCATTATTGTCTCTCTCCCTATGGTGCCACTCAATATTATGTCTCTCCCTATGGTGCCACTCAATATTATGTCTCTCCCTATGGTGCCACTCAATATTATGTCTCTCCCTATGGTGCCACTCATTATGGTGTCTCTTCCTATGGTGCCACTCATTATGGTGTCTCTTCCAATGGTGCCACTCATTATTATGTCTCTCCCTATGGTGCCACTCAGTATTATGTCTCTCCCTATGGTGCCACTCAGTATTATGTCTCTCCCTATGGTGCCACTCAATATTATGTCTCTCCCTATGGTGCCACTCATTATGGTGTTTCTTCCAATGGTGCCACTCATTATGGTTTTTCTTCCTATGGTGCCACTCATTGTGGTGTCTCCCCCTATGGTGCCACACATTATGGTGTCTCTTCCTGTGGTGCCACACATTATGGTGTCTCTTCCAATGGTGCCACTCATTGTGGTTTTTCTTCCTATGGTGCCACTCATTGTGGGGTCTCTTCCTATGGTGCCACTCATTATGGTGTCTTCCAATGGTGCCACACATTATGGTGTCTCTTCCAGTGGTGCCACACATTATGGTGTCTCTCCCTAGGGTGCCACAAATTATGGTGTCTCTCCCTATGGTGCCACTCAATATTATGTCTCTCCCTTTGGTGCCACTCATTATGGTGTCTCTTCCCATGGTGCCACTCATTGTGGTGTCTCCTCCTATGGTGCCACTCATTATGGTGTCTCTTACCATGGTGCCACTCATTGTGGTGTCTCCTCCTATGGTGCCACACTTTTTGGTGTCTTGTAATGGTGCCACTCCTTGTGGTGTCTCCTCCTATGGTGCCACTCATTATGGTGTCTTCTCCTATGGTGCCACTCATTATGGTGTCTCTTCCCATTGTGCCACTCATTGTGGTGTCTCCTCCTATGGTGCCACTCATTTTGGTGTCTCTTCCCATGGTGCCACTCCTTGTGGTGTCTCCTCCTATGGTGCCACACATTATGGTGTCTCTTCCTATAGTGCCACTCATTGTGGTGTCTCCCCCTATGGTGCCACTCATTATGGTTTATCTTCCTATGGTGCCACTCATTGTGGGATCTCTTCCTATGGTGCCACTCATTATGGTGTCTCTTCCAATGGTGCCACACATTATGGTGTCTCTTCCAATGGTGCCACTCATTGTGGTGTTTCTTCCTATGGTGCCACTCATTATGGTGTCTCTTGCAATGGTGCCACTCATTATAGTGTCTCTTCCAATGGTGCCACTCACTATGGGGTTTCTTCCTATGGTGCCACTCATTTCGGTGTCACTCATTATGGGTGCCACACATTATGGTGTCTCTTCTAATGGTGCCACTCATTATGGTGTCTCTCAGTATTATTTATTCAGTTATTTATCTCTTCTTAACACTCGTCACACATGAGGTGGTTGTAGGTGTTCCAACAATACGTTGAAACATTCACTAACTAACCTGCAACATTAATCTGAGTCACCACTATATAATAACACGGTAATGTTTTGAATCATAACCACACAAGGTCAATGTTTATGAGTCATCACTATATAACCACACCAGGTCAATATTTATGAGTCATCACTATATAACCACACAAGGTCAATGTTTATGAGTCATCACTATATAACCACACGAGGTCAATGTTTATGAGTCATCACTCTATAACCACACAAGGTCAATGTTTATGAGTCATCGCTATATAACCACACAAGGTCAATGTTTATGAGTCATCACTATATAACCACACTAGGTCAATATTTGTGAGTCATCACTGTATAACCACACAAGGTCAATATTTATGAGTCATCACTATATAACCACACAAGGTCAATGTTTCTTACCATTATTTTCTGACGTATAACCCTATTACTGGTGAAATATATAGTTGTTCCAACATTATACACAAACCAACTAAACCTCACCTAACCAAACTATACGAGGATCACTGGGTAACGATAGGTGAGTTTAGCGCAGGTGAGGCTATAAGTGTGTGTCGTCTGATTGAAAAAATAAAGTACATTGGCTCTGTTTTGCTCTGTTTTCGGTATTTTTCAAACATTGAAGTAAGTGTGTGTGTGTGTGTGTGTGTGTGTTTTACCCTACTGGTACAGTGGTACATTCTAATCACTCAATCTAGCTTTTAATTATTTCATAACTAATGTACCCTTGTTATTTAACACACACACACACACGTACGTCCTGTCATAACTTTCACCACAGGTGTTGACACAAACAACAGGTGCGAAACTAATTAACCCAGGTGAGCAATATACTGGAAATAAACACAGACTACAAGATCACAGGTCGAGATCAAAACCAATGAAAATGGCAGTTCGTGACCTTTCACACATGGGAAGCAAACTGTGTGTGGGAGGTTACCTATGTACTGTACTGAGTGATGTGTATTATAGGGTGAAGCAGACTGTGACCCCTGACCTATTACGTGTTGATGAAATGGTCGCGACCACCAAGCCCTAGTTAGGTGGGTCAGAATAAAGTTAACTATAACAGAGTGAAATTAAGTGAGTCACAATAAAGCTAATATGAGGAAGAGTAAATCTTACAGAGTTACACAGAGGTTAATTGAATCACAGTAAATTTAACTGCTGAGTAGGGTTAACTTCTCAGCGTAAAGTTAACAGACACAGTAAAGTTAACAGCCCCAGTACAGATAACAGCCACAGTACAGTTAACTGCTCAAAGTAAACTTAATAGACACTGTAAAGTAAACAGCCACAGTACAGTTAACTGCTCAAAGTAAAGATAACACACAAGCAAAGTTAACTGCTCAGAGTAAAGTTAACAGACACAGTAAAGTTAACTGATCAGAGTAAAGTTAACAGACACAGTAAAGTTAACTGATCAGAGTAAAGTTACGAGACGCATTAAAGTTAACTGATCAGAGTAAAGTTAACAGACACAGTAAAGTTAACTGATCAGAGTAAAGTTAACAGACACAGTAAAGTTAACTGATCAGAGTAAAGTTACGAGACGCATTAAAGTTTACAGCCACAGTAAAGTTAACTGATCAGAGTAACGTTAGCAGACACATTAAAGTTAACAGCCGCAGTAAAGTTAACAATTACAATAAAGTTAACAGATACAGCAAAGTTAACAGATACAGTAAAGTTAACAGCCCCAGTACAGATAACAGCCACAGTACAGTTAACTGCTCAAAGTAAACTTAATAGACACTGTAAAGTAAACAGCCACAGTACAGTTAACTGCTCAAAGTAAAGATAACACACAAGCAAAGTTAACTGCTCAGAGTAAAGTTAACAGACACAGTAAAGTTAACTGATCAGAGTAAAGTTAACAGACACAGTAAAGTTAACTGATCAGAGTAAAGTTACGAGACGCATTAAAGTTAACTGATCAGAGTAAAGTTAACAGACACAGTAAAGTTAACTGATCAGAGTAAAGTTAACAGACACAGTAAAGTTAACTGATCAGAGTAAAGTTACGAGACGCATTAAAGTTTACAGCCACAGTAAAGTTAACTGATCAGAGTAACGTTAGCAGACACATTAAAGTTAACAGCCGCAGTAAAGTTAACAATTACAATAAAGTTAACAGATACAGCAAAGTTAACAGATACAGTAAAGTTAACTGTCGCAGTTAAGTTAACATCCATAGTAAAGTTAACAGTCACAATAAAGTTAACAGTTGAGTGAAGTTAACAATCACAGTAAAGTTAACAGCTACAGTAAAGTTAAGTTACAGTAAAGTTAACGGTTCCTGTAAAGTTAACAGTTCCAGTAAAGTTAACAGTTCCAGTAAAGTTAACATGTACAGTAAAGTAAACAGTTACAATAAAGCTAACAGTTACAGTAAAGTTAACAGTTACAGTAAAGTTAACAGTTACAGTAAAGTTAATAATCACAGTAAAGTTAAAAGTTACAGTAAAGTTTACATGTATAGTAAAGTTAACAGTTGCAATAAAGAAACAGTCATATTAAAGTTAACAGTTACAATAAAGTTAACAGTTACAGTAAAGTTAACAGTTACAGTAAAGTTAATAACCACAGTAAAGTTAACAGTTACAATATAGTAACAGTTACAGTAAAGTTAACAGTTACAGTAAAGTTAATAACCACAGTAAAGTTAACAGTTACAAGTAAAGTTAACAATCACAATAAAGTTAACTTACAGTAAAGTTAACAGTCACAGTAAGGTTAACAGTTACAGTAAAGTAACAGTTACAGTTAAGGTAACAGTTAGAGTAAAGTTAAGTTACAGTAAAGTTAACAGTTACAATATAGTAACAGTTAGAGTAAAGTTAACAGTTACAGTAAAGTTAATAGATACAGTAAAGTTAACAGTTACAGAAAAGTTAACAGATACAGTAAAGTTAACAGTTACAGTAAAATTAACAGTTACAGTAACGTTAACAGTTACAGTAAAGTTAACAGATACAGTAAAGTTAACAGTTACAGTAAAGTAACAGTTACAGTAAAGTTAACACATACAGCATAATTGACAGTTACAGTAAAGATAACACGTACAGTAAAGTTAACAGTTACAAGAAAGTTAAAAAACACAGTAAAGTTAACAGTGACAGTAAAGTTAACATGTACAGTAAAGTTAACAGTTACAATAAAGTCACAGACACAGAAAAGTTAACAGTTACAGCAAAGTTAATAATCACAGTAAAGTTAACAGTCACAGTAGAGTTAACATGTACAGTAAAGTTAACAGTTGCAGTAAAGTTAATAATTACTGTAAAGTTAACAGTTACAGTACAGAAATAGTTACAGTTAAGTTAACAGTTACAGAAAAGTTAAGTTACAGTAAAGCTAACAGTTACAATAATGTAACAGTTACAGTAAAGTTAACAGTTACAGTAAAGTTAACAGATACAGTAAAGTTAACAGTTACAGTAAAGTTAACAGTTACAGTAAAGAAACAGTTACAGCAAAGTTAATAATCACAGTAAAGTTAACAGTTACAGTAGAGTTAACATGTACAGTAAAGTTAACAGTTGCAGTAAAGTTAATAATTACTGTAAAGTTAACAGTTACAGTAAAGTTAACAGATACATTAAAGTTAACAGTTACAGTACAGTAATAGTTACAGTTAAGTTAACAGTTACAGAAAAGTAGAGTTACAGTAAAGTTAATAGTTTCAATAAAGTAACAGTTACAGTAAAGTTAACAGTTACAGTAAAGTTAACAGATACAGTAAAGTTAACAGATACAGTAAAGTTAACAGTTACAGTAAAGTCAACAGTTACAGTAAAGTTAATAATCACAGTAAAGTTAAAAGTTAAGTAAAGTTTACATGTATAGTAAAGTTAACAGTTGCAATAAAGTAACAGTCATATTAAAGTTAACAGTTACAATAAAGTTAACAGTTAGAGTAAAGTTAAGTTACAGTAAAGTTAACAGTTACAATATAGTAACAGTTACAGTAAAGTTAACAGTTACAGTAAAGTTAATAACCACAGTAAAGTTAACAGTTACAAGTAAAGTTAACAATCACAATAAAGTTAACTTACAGTAAAGTTAACAGTCACAGTAAGGTTAACAGTTACAGTAAAGTAACAGTTACAGTTAAGGTAACAGTTAGAGTAAAGTTAAGTTACAGTAAAGTTAACAGTTACAATATAGTAACAGTTAGAGTAAAGTTAACAGTTACAGTAAAGTTAATAGATACAGTAAAGTTAACAGTTACAGAAAAGTTAACAGATACAGTAAAGTTAACAGTTACAGTAAAATTAACAGTTACAGTAAAGTTAACAGTTACAGTAAAGTTAACAGATACAGTAAAGTTAACAGTTACAGTAAAGTAACAGCTACAGTAAAGTTAACACATACAGTATAATTGACAGTTACAGTAAAGATAACACGTACAGTAAAGTTAACAGTTACAAGAAAGTTAAAAAACACAGTAAAGTTAACAGTGACAGTAAAGTTAACATGTACAGTAAAGTTAACAGTTACAATAAAGTCACAGACACAGAAAAGTTAACAGTTACAGCAAAGTTAATAATCACAGTAAAGATAACAGTCACAGTAGAGTTAACATGTACAGTAAAGTTAACAGTTGCAGTAAAGTTAATAATTACTGTAAAGTTAACAGTTACAGTACAGTAATAGTTACAGTTAAGTTAACAGTTACAGAAAAGTTAAGTTACAGTAAAGCTAACAGTTACAATAATGTAACAGTTACAGTAAAGTTAACAGTTACAGTAAAGTTAACAGATACAGTAAAGTTAACAGTTACAGTAAAGTTAACAGTTACAGTAAAGAAACAGTTACAGCAAAGTTAATAATCACAGTAAAGTTAACAGTTACAGTAGAGTTAACATGTACAGTAAAGTTAACAGTTGCAGTAAAGTTAATAATTACTGTAAAGTTAACAGTTACAGTAAAGTTAACAGATACATTAAAGTTAACAGTTACAGTACAGTAATAGTTACAGTTAAGTTAACAGTTACAGAAAAGTAGAGTTACAGTAAAGTTAATAGTTTCAATAAAGTAACAGTTACAGTAAAGTTAACAGTTACAGTAAAGTTAACAGATACAGTAAAGTTAACAGATACAGTAAAGTTAACAGTTACAGTAAAGTTAACAGTTACAGTAAAGTAACAGTTACAGTAAAGTTAACAGATTCATCAAAGTTAATAGTTACAATAAAGTTAACAGATACAGTAAAGTTAACAGTTACAGTAAAGTTAACAGTTATAGCAATGTAACAGTTAGAGTAAAGTTAACACATACAATAAAGTTAACAGTTACAGTAAAATTTACATATACAGTAAAGCTAACATGTATAGCAAAGTTAACAGTTACAGTAAAGTTAACAGTTACAGAAAGTTAACAGTTACAGTAACGTTAACAGATACAGTAAAAATAACTGTTACAGTATAGTAACAGCTACAGTAAAGTTAACACATACAGTAAAGTTAACAGTTACAGTAAAGTTAACATGTACAGTAAAGTAAACAGTTACAATAAAGTAACAGTCACAGTAAAGTTAACAGTTACAGCAAAGTTAATAATCACAGTAAAGTTAAGAGTTACAGTCGAGTGAACATGTACAGTAAAGTTAACAGTTCAGTAAAGTTAATAATTACTGTAAAGTTAACAGTTAAGTTAAAATGTACAGTAAAGCAAACAGTTACAATAAAGTTAACAGTTACAGTAAAGTTATCAGTTACAGTAAAGTAACAGCTACAGTAAAGTTAACAGTTACAAGAAAGTTAATAAACACAGTAAAGGTAACAGTGACAGTAATGTAACAGTTACAGTAAAGTTAAAATTTACAATAAAGTTAACAGATACAGTAAAGTAAACAGTTACAGTAAAGTTTACATGTACAGTAAAGTTAACATGCACAGTAAAGTTAACAGTTACAGAAAATTTAACAGATACAATAAAGAAACAGTTACAGTAAGGGTAACAGGTACAATAAAGTAACAGTTACAGTAAAGTAATCAGTTACAGTAAAGTTAGCAGTTATAGTAAAGTTAACAGATACAGTAAAGTTAACTGTTACAGTAAAGAAGCAGCGCCAGTAAAGTTAACACATACAGTAAAGATAACAGCTACAGTAAAGTTAACATGTACAGTAAAGTTAACAGCTGCAGTAAAGTTTATAATTACTGTAAAGTTAACCGTTACAGTTGAGTTAACATGTACAGTAAAGTAACAGATACAGTAATGTAACAGTTACAGTAAAGTTAACAGATACAGCAAAGTTTACAATTACAGTAAAAGTAACAGTTACAGTAAAGCTAACAGTTACAATAGAGTTAACAGTTACAGTAACGTTAACTGTTACAGTAATAACAGATACATTAAAGTTCACAGATACAGTACAGTAAACTGTTACAGCAAAGTTTACATGTACATTAAAGTTAAGTGACAATATAGTAACAGTCACAGTAAAGTTAACAGTTACAGTAAAGTTAATAATCATAGTAAAATTAACAGTTACAAGTAAAGTTAACAATCACAGTAAAGTTAAGTGACAATAAAGTAACAGTCACAGTAAAGTTAACAGTTACAGTAAAGTTAATAATCATAGTAAAAATAACAGTTACAAGTAAAGTTAACAATCACAGTAAAGTTAACAGTTACAGTAAAGTAAACATGTACAGTAAAGTTAACAATTATAATAAAGTTAACAGTTACAGGAAAGTTAACAGTTACAGTAAAGTTAATAATTACAGTAAAGTTAATAGTTACAGTAAAATTAATAATCACAGTAAAGTTAACAGAGACAGTAAATTTAACAGCCACAGTAAAGTTTAGTCACAGTAAAGTTAACAGTTACATTAAAGTAACAGTTAGAGTAAAGTTAACAGTTACAGTAAAGTTAACAGATATAGTAAAGTTAACAGTTACAGGAAAGTTAACAGTTACAGTAATGTAACAGTTACAGTAAAGTTAAGATACAGTAAAGTTAACAGTTACAGTAAAGTTAACAGTTACAGTTATGCAACAGTTACAGAAAAGTTAACAGATACAGTAAAGATAACAGTTACAGTAAAGTTAACAGATACAGTAAAGTTAACAGTTACAGTAAAGTTAACAGTTACAGTTATGTAACAGTTACAGAAAAGTTAACAGATACAGTAAAGATAACAGCTACAGTAAAGTTAACAGATACAGTAAAGTTAACAGTTACCGTAAAGTATCAGTTACAGTAAAGTTAACAGTTACAGTAAAGTGAACAGTTACAGTAAAGTATCAGTTAAAGTAAAGTTAACAGTTACAGTAAAGTTAACATACATTAAAGTTAATAGGTACAGTAAAGTTAACAGTTGCAGCAAAGTAACTGTCACATTAAAGTTAACAGATACAGCAAAGTTAACAATTACAGTAAAAGTAACAGTTACAGTAAAGTTAACAGTTACAATAAAGTTAACAGTTACAGTAAATTTAATAATTACAGTAAAGTTAATAGTTACAGTAAAGTTAATAATCACAGTAAAGTTAACAGTTACAAGTAAAGTTAAGTTACAGTAAAGTTAACAGTCACAGTAAAGTTAACAGTTACAGTAAAGTAACAGCTAGAGTAAAGTTAACAGTTACAGAAAAGTTAACAGTTACAGTAAAGTTAACAGTTACCCTAAAGTAACAGTTACCCTAAAGTAACAGTTACAGTAAAGTTAACAGTGGCAGTAAAGTTAATGATTACTGTAAAGTTAACAGTTACAGTAAAGTTAACAGTTACAGTAAAGTTAACAGTTACAGTACAGTAATAGCTAGAGTTAAGTTAACAGTTACAATAATGTAACAGATACAGTAAAGTTAACAGTTACAATAATGTAACAGTTACAGTAAAGTTAACAGTTACAATAATGTAACAGATACAGTAAAGTTAACAGTTACAGTAAAGTTAACAGTTACAGTAAAGAAACAGTTACAGCAAAGTAAATAATCACAATAAAGTTAACAGTTACAGTCGAGTTAACATGTACAGTAAAGTTAACAGTTGCAGTAAGTTAATAATTACTGTAAAGTTAACAGTTGCAGAAAAGTTAACAGATACATTAAATTTAACAGTTACAGAAACGTAAAGTTACAGTAAAGTTAACAGTTACAATAAATTAACAGTTTCAGTAAAGTTAACAGTTACAGTAAAGTTAACAGATACAGTAAAGTTAACAGTTACAGTAAAGTTAACAGTTACAGTAAAGTAACAGTTACAGTAAAGTTAAAAGATTCATCAAAGTTAATAGTTACAGTAAAGTTAACAGATACAGTAAAGTTAACAGCTACAGTAAAGTTAACAGTTACAGCAATGTAACAGTTAGAGTAAAGTTAACAGATACAATAAAGTTAACAGTTACAGTAAAGTTTACATGTACAGTAAAGTTAACATGTACAGCAAAGTTAACAGATACAGTAAAGTTAACAGTTACAGTAAAGTTAACAGTTATAGTAAAGTTAACAGATACAGTAAAGTTAACTGTTACAGTAAAGTAACAGCTACAGTAAAGTTAACACATACAGTAAAGTTAACAGTTACAGTAAAGTTAACATGTACAGTAAAGTTAACAGTTACAATAAAGTTAATAAACACAATATAGTTAACTCTTACAGTAAAGTTAACATGTACAGTAAAGTTTACAGTTACAATAAAGTAACAGTCACAGTAAATTTAACAGTTACAGCAAAGTTAATAATCACAGTAAAGTTAAGAGTTACAGTCGAGTGAACATGTACAGTAAAGTTAACAGTTACAGTAAAGTTATCAGTTACAGTAAAGTAACAGGTACAGTAAAGTTAACAGTTACAGTAAAGTTATCAGTTACAGTAAAGTAACAGCTACAGAAAAGTTAACAGTTACAGGAAAGTTAATAAACACCGTAAAGTTAACAATTACAGTAATGTAGCAGTTACAGTAAAGTAAAAAGTTACAGTAAAGTTTACAGTTACAGTAATGTAACAGTTACAGTAATGTAACAGTTACAGTAAAGTTAACAGATATAGTAAAGTAAACAGTTACAGTAAAGTTAACATGCACAGTAAAGTTAACAGTTACAGTAAAGTTAACAGATACAGTAAAGGTAACAGGTACAATAAAGTAACAGTTACAGTAAAGTTAACAGTTACAGTAAAGTTAGCAGTTACGGTAAAGTTAACAGATACAGCAAAGTTAACTGTTACAGTAAAGAAGCAGCTCCAGTAAAGTTAACACATACAGTAAAGTTAACAGTTACAGTAAAGTTAACATGTACAGTAAAGTAACAGATACAGTAATGTAACGGTTAGAGTAAAGTTAACAGATACAGCAAAGTTTACAATTACAGTAAAAGTAGCAGTTACAGTAAAGTTAACAGTTACAATAAAGTTAACAGTTACAGTATTGTAACACTTACAGTAAAGTTAACAGATACAGTAAAGTTAACAGTTACAATAAAGTTAACAGTTACAGTAATAACAGATACATTAAAGTTCACAGATACAGAACAGTAAACAGTTACAGCAAAGTTTACATGTACAGTAAAGTTAAGTGACAATAAAGTAACAGTCACAGTAAAGTTGACAGTTACAGTAAAGTTAATAATCATAGTAAAATTAACAGTTACAAGTAAAGTTAACAATCACAGTAAAGTTATCATTTACAGTAAAGTTAACATGTACAGTAAAATTAACAGTTACAATAAAGTAACTCTCACATTAAAGTTAACAGATACAGCAAAGTTAACAATTACAGTAAAAGTAACAGTTACAGTGAAGTTAACAGTCACAGTAAAGTTAACAGTCACAGTAAAGTTAACAGTTACAGTAAAGTAATAGTTAGAGTAAAGTTAACAGTTACAGTAAAGTTAACAGATATAGTAAAGTTAACAGTTACAGTAAAGTTAACAGTTACAGTAATGTAACAGTTAGAGTAAAGTTAACAGATAGAGTAAAGTTAATAGTTACAGTAAAGTTAACAGTTACAGTTATGTAACAGTTACAGAAAAGTTAACAGATACAGTATAGATAACAGTTGTTGTAAAGTTAACATATACAGTAAAGTTAACAGTTACCGTAACGTTAGCAGTTACAGTAAAGTTAACATGCATTAAAGTTAACAGGTACAGCAAAGTTAACAGTTACAGTAAAGGTAACATGTACAGTAAAGTTAACAGTTACAATAAAGTAACTGTCACAATAAAGTTAACAGATATAGCAAAGTTAACAATTACAGTAAAAGTAACAGTTACAGTAAAGTTAACAGTTACAGTAAAGTTAATAATTACAGGAAAGTTAAGAATTACAGTAAAGTTAATAATCACAGTAAAGTTAACAGTTACAAGTAAAGTTAAGTTACAGTAAAGTTAACAGTCACAGTAAAGTTAACAGTCACAGTAAAGTTAACAGTTAGAGTAAAGTAACAGTTAGAGTAAAGTTAACAGTTACAGTAAAGTTAACAGTTACAGTAAAGTTTACAGTTACCCTAAAGTAACAGTTACAGTAAAGTTAACAGCTGCAGTAATGTAACAGTTACAGTAAAGTTTACAGATACAGTTAAGGTAACAGTTACAGTTAAGTTAACAGATACAGTAAAGTAACAGTTACATTAAAGTTAACAGATACATTAGATTTAACAGTTACAGTAAAGTAACAGTTACAGTTAAGTTAACAGTTACAGTAAAGACAACAGTTACAGTAATGTAACAGTTACAGTAAAGTTAACAGATACAGTAAAGTAACAGTTCCAGCAAGGTTAACAGAAACAATAAAGTAACGTTACAGTAAAGTTAACAGTTGCAGGAAAGTTATCAGTTACAGTAAAGTTAACAGACACATTAAAGTTAACAGTTACAGTAAAGTGACAGTTACAGTTAAGTTAACAGTTACAGTAAAGACAACAGTTACAGTAATGTAACAGTTACAGTAAAGTTAACAGTTACAGTAAAGTTTACATGTACAGTAAAGTTAACATGTACAGCAAAGTTAACAGTTAGAGTAAAGTTAACAGATACAATAAAGTAACAGTTACAGTAAAGTTAACAGCTACAGTAAAGTTAACAGTTAGAGTAAAGTTAATAAACATAGTAAAGTTAACAGTTACAGTAAAGTTAACATGTACAGTAAAGTAAACAGTTACAATAAAGTTAACAGTTACAGTAAAGTTAATAGTTATAGTAATGTTAACAGTTACAGTAAAGTTAATAATCACAGTAAAGTTAACACTTACAATAAAGTTAACATGTACAGTAAAGTAACAGTTACAATAAAGTTAATAATGACAGTAAAGTTAACAGTTACAGTAAAGTTAATAATCACAGTAAAATTAACAGTTACAAGTAAAGTTAACAATCACAGTAAAGTTAACAGTTACAGTAAAGTTAACATGTACAGTAAAGTTAACAGTTACAATAAAATAACAGTCACATTAAAGTTGACAGATACAGCAAAGTTAAAAATTACAGTAAAAGTAACAGTTACAGTAAAGTTAACAGTTACAATAAAGTTAACAGTTACAGTAAAGTTAATAGTTACAGTAAAATTAATAATCACAGTAAAGTTAACAGCTACAAGTAAAGTTAACAATCACAGTAAATTTATGTTACAGTAAAGTTAACAGTCACAGTAAAGTTAACAGTTACAGTAAAGTTAACAGATACATTAAAGTTAACAGTTACAGTAAAGTGACAGTTATAGTTAAGTCAACAGGAACTGTAAATTTAAGTTACAGTTAAGTTAACAGTTACACTAAAGTTAACTGATAGGGTAATGTTAACAGTTACAGCAAAGTTAACCGATACAGTAAAGTTAACAGTTACAGTAAAGTTAACAGTTACAGTAATGTAAAAGTTACAATAAAGTTAACAGATACAGTAAAGTTAAGAGTTACTTTAAAGTTTACATGTACAGTAAAGTTAACATGTACAGCAAAGTTAATAGTTACAGTAAAGTTAATAGATACAGTAAAGTAACAGTTACAGTAAAGTTAACAGTTACAGTAAAGTTAACAGTTACAGTAAAGTTAACAGATACAGTAAAGTTAACAGTTACAGTAAAGTAACAGCTACAGTAAAGTTAACACATACAGTAAAGTTAACAGTTACAGTAAAGTTAACATGTACATTAAAGTTAACAGTTACAGAAAAATTTAATTGTTACAATAAAGTTAACAGTTAAGTAAAGTTAACAGTCACGGTAAAGTTAACACTTACAGTATAGTAACAGTTACATAAAAGTTTAAAGTTATAGTAAAGTTAACAGTTACAGTAAAGTTAAGTTACAGTAAAGTAACAGTCACAGTAAAGTAACAGTCACAGTAAATTTAACAGTTACAGTAAAGTAACAGTTACAGTAAAGTAACAGATACATTAAAGTTAACACTTACAGCAAAGTAACAGATACATTAAAGTTAACAGTTACAGTAAAGTTAACAGTTACAGTAAAGTTAACAGTTTCAGTAAAGTAACAGTTACAGTAAAGTAACAGTTACAGAAAAGTTAACAGTTACAGTAAAGTTAACAGTTACAGTAAAGTTAACAGTTACAGTAAAGTTAACAGTTACAGTAAAGTTAACAGAAAGAGTAGAGTAACAGTTACAGTAAACTAACAGTTACAGTAAAGTTAACAGTTACAGTAAATTTAACAGTTTCAGTAAAGTTAACAGTTACAGTAAAGTTAACAGTTACAGTAAAGTTAACAGTTACAGAAAAGTTAACAGTTTCAGTAAAGTACCTGTTACAGTAAAGTAACAGTTATAGAAAAGTTAACAGTTACAGTAAAGCTGACAGTTACAGTAAAGTTAACATTTACCCTAAAGTCACAGTTTCAGTAAAGTTAACAGATACAGTAAAGTTAACCTGTTTCAGTAAAGTAACAGTTACAGTAAAGTTAACAGATGCAGTAAAGTAACAGTTACAGTATGGTTAACAGATACAATAAAGTAACAGTTACAGTAAAGTTAACAGTTGCAGGAAAGTTAAAAGTTACTGTAAAGTTAACAGATATAGTAAAGTTAAGAGTTACAGTAAAGTTAACAGATACAGTAAAGTAACAGTTAGAGTAAGATTAACAGATACAATAAAGTAACAGTTACAGTACAGTTAACAGATATAGTAAAGTTAACAGTTACAGTAAAGTAACAGTTACAGTACAGTTAACAGATAAGTTAACAGTTACAGTAAAGTTAACAGTTATAGTAAAGTAACAGTTACAGTAGAGTTAACAAATACAGCAAAGTTAACAGTTACTGTAAAGTTAACAGTTACAGTAAAGTCACAGTTACAGTAAAGTTAAAAAATACAGCAAAGTTAACAGTTACAGTAAAGTTAACAGATACAGTAAAGTTAACAGTTACAGCAAAGTAACAGCTACAGTAAAGTTAACAATCACAGTAAAGTTAACAGTTCCAGAAAAGTTAATAATAATAGTAAAGTTAAGATACAAGTAAAGTATACAATCACAGTAACGTTAACGGTCACAGTAAAGTTAACGGTTACAGTAAATTTAACAGTCACAGGTAAAGTTAACAATCACAGTAACGTTAACGGTTACAGTAAAGTTAACAGTTACAGTAAATTTAACAGTCACAGTAAAGTTAACAGTTCCAGTAAAGTAATAGTTACAGTAAAGTTAACAATCGCAGTAAAATTAAGATACAGTAAAGTTACCAGTTATAGTAAAGTAACAGTTACAGTAAAGTTAACAGATACAGTAAGGTTAACATTTACAGTAAAGTTAACAGTTACAGTAAAGTAACAGTTACAGTAAAGTTAACAGATACCGTAAAGTTAGCAGTTACAGTAAGATTATCATACAGTAAAGTTAACAATTACAGTAAAGTTCACAGATACAGTAAAGTAACAGTTACGGTAAAGTTAACGTACAGTGAAGTAACAGTTACTGTAAAGTTAACAGTTACAGTAAAGTTAACAGTTACAGTAAAGTAACAGTTACAGTAAAGTTAACAGTTATAGTAAAGTTTACTGTTACAGTAAAGTTAACAGTTGCAGTAAAGCTAGCAGATACCCTAAAGTTAAGTTACAGTAAAGTAACAGTTACAGTAAAGTTAACAGTTACTGTAAAGTTAACAGATACAGTAAAGTTAACAGGTACAGTAAAGTAACAGTTACAGCAAAGTTAACAGATACAGTAAAGTTAACTGTCAATATAAAGTAAACAGTTACAGTAAAGTTTCACAGTTACAGTAAAGTTAACAGTTACAGTAAAGTTAACAATCACAGTAAAATTAACAGTGACAGTAAAGTTAACAGTTACAGTAAAGTAACAGTTATAGTAAAGTTAATAATTACAGTAAAGTTAATAGTTACAGTAAAGTTAATAATAACAGTAAAGTTAACAGTTGCATGTAAAGTTAACTATCACAGTAAAGTTAACGGTTACAGTAAAGTTAACAGTTACAGTAAATTTAACAGTCACAGTAAAGTTAACAGTTACAGTAAATTTAACAGTCAGAGTAAAGTTAACAGTTACAGTAAAGTAACAGTAACAGTAAAGTTAACAATCACAGTAAAGTTAACAGTTACAGTAAAGTTTACAGTTACAGTAAAGTAACAGTTATAGTAAAGTTAACAGTTACAGTAAAGTTAACAGTTACAGTAAAGTTAACAGTTACAGTAAAGTTAACAGTCTCACTAAAGTTAACAGTTACAGAAAAGTTAACAGTCACAGTAAAGTTAACATACAGCAAAGTTAACAGTTACAGTAAAGTTAACAGTTACAGTAAAGTTAACAGTTACAGTAAAGTTAACAGTTACAATAAAGTTAACAGTCTCACTAAAGTTAACAGTTATAGAAAATTTAACAGTCACAGTAAAGTTAACATACAGCAAAGTTAACAGATACAGTAAAGTTAACAATTATAGTAAAGTTAACAATCACAGTAAAGTTCAGTCACAGTAAAGTTAACATACAGCAAAGTTAACAGATACAGTAAAGTTAACAATTATAGTAAAGTTAACAATCACAGTAAAGTTCACAGTCACAGTAAAGTTAACATACAGCAAAGTTAACAGATACAGTAAAGTTAACAATTATAGTAAAGTTAACAATCACAGTAAAGTTAACAGTCACAGTAAAGTTAACATACAGCAAAGTTAACAGATACAGTAAAGTTAACAATCACAGTACAGTTAAGTCACAGTAAGTTTAACAGTCACAGTACCCCGGGTGGCACCTGACCCACGTCTGTCAACATCTAATTGAGATAATAATGTCAAAATCCTCCACCTCGTAAAGTTATAAATGTAACGCAACACTCGGTAATACTTGGCCAGAGCTCTCGGCCTCTCTCTGGACACTTGGTGGTCGTGTGAGTGAGATGGTGGCAGGAGTGACGCAGATTATGTTATATGGTAAGGATCAGTTAATAATACTGGGTGTTTCCTTGCATGAGGTGAAGTGAAGTGACATGTCCCGGATAAAATATTGTGAGGAAAATTTACTACTTCTGAGTATGGTAACTTCCGTCGACCTTTGACCTTGACCTCTGTTAGTTGCTGAAGTAAAACCCTGTTACCAACACCTCTTCCCTCCCTGACCAGATATCCCTCCTCCTCGAAACAGGCCTGGCACTTGACATTATTAGGGACCTGCCACGTTTTGGCATAAACAGATGAAGTGTAGCGTGAATTCCTCCCCCCCCCCCCCCCCAAAAAAAAAAAAAATCATCATTCTGTCACTTTATGTAACTTGCTGACAAAGTCCATGGCCCTTCAGGGTTTTACACGCTTAAGGCATGAGTCATGGAGGCAAGCATGAACTACGCACGCTTCCCAGATGGGCTCTGTAAACGCTTTTGCGCTTCACCTTGCACAGGATGACAAGGGGGGTGCCCAATAAACTAGCCCCCTCGGGGACAAATATGAAAAAAAAAATTAAGATGGTAGCAAGTCAGGTGGTCGCTGGAGTAAAAATATCGATGACTTCAGATACATTTCACTTGTGAATATTATGGTGCGATGAATTTTCGGTGACCTTTGACCTTGACCTGTGGCCGATATTGACTAATATTTACGGGTGACAATGTATTCACCAGTATAAAAAATGCCAAGATCATTTCAAACCTTTGGACGTGTAATGATCGATTGTCAGACCAAACCTTACAGCCCAGAATTATGCCGTATATAGCAGCAAGTACATTACAGACATCGTGGTACCACCACATTCCGGGTTGACACACCTCAGGTCGACCCATGTGACTTGACCTCGCCCGCTAATGACGTGAGTCAGGTGACCTACAGCCGCACCTAGCCAAGACACCTGGCCGGGACCACACCTGCAGCAGCTATCCAGATCAAACCAGTTTAGTGCTAATTGGTTAGAGGTCAGAAGCCGGCTGTGCCGACCCCATATAAAGGCCCTGCAGTCCCGTCCACGGGCATTACCATTACGATTGCAGTACCATTATCATCCTGGTTGCTGTCATATCTCTCCCGTTCGGGTCGTCACTCGGTTCACTCAGCAGAGTCACACACGTCCCCTCCCCAGGTCGGGAGGGAGACCTCCCGACCAGACCACGGCATCGCCAGCTAAGCAGATTCTCCCATAGGAGGCAGCCCAGCCAGCACTCACTGGGCCTACGTCAGGGTACACGTGAGTCTTTGTCAGAACGTCCTAGGGTGAGTTACCTACAGTGGGAAGTGTATTCATTCAGGTGTGTCCGAGAGTCAGTGTCAAGTAACGTGAAGCATAATGTGTTAGTGCCCCGATATACAAGTGATATTAATGTGTTCATGTCATTGAGTGAAGTAATAAATAGTTGTATCAAGAGGTGTTTAACAAGTTGTCCCTTTAAGAAGTGATGTATGTGTATTGACATACGAGATAAGATGAGCGTAGTGACGCTGAGTAAATAACATCCAGGCCACGCTACCAAGTTTCCTATCTTTACATTCCTACTCTCTATACTTCCTCCTACTTATATATGTAATTCTCTTCTTGTGAGTTTTGTAGCATTATATTGGTGGCAGCGGTTACATCTTCCTCTTTGTAGCATTATATTGGTGGCAGCGAACTATGAAGTTAACCCATGCCCTCCCCCGGTAGCCATAACACCTGGCTCGTTAGTTCAAAAGTGCGTGAAAAGAAGTTCCTGCGTAGTAGGGTGAAAAGTGTCCTAGTGTGTCTCTGCTACAGCTCAAGTGAATGTCTCTCGTCGTGGTATGAAAGAATTTTTAATAGAAAAATGTTCAGTGCTTAACGTAATTTCTCAGTGTCCCCCGCGATCTGTGACATTCTCAGTAGCCCAAGTGCAGTTTGATTGTTGGTCAGTGTTAAATGTAGCCAGTGTGTTTCAGTGATGAAAGCGGTGTCTGTACTAACTGTTATAACTTAACATGTCTTTAACCTACATCCTTCCCCCTGTCCTAATCCTTACCTCAACCTTACCCTTCCGTCCCTGCCCTGCCCTGCCCCGGCCTGGCCCGATCAACCACGCCTCGGCTCCTCCCCACTTCACCCGCCACGCCTCACCTCAGCCCCGCCACGCCTCACCTCAGCCCCGCCCCACCTCACCCACCTCGTGTGACCTTACCTCCTTTTGACCCGCTCCGCCTCGTTGCGTGTGACCGCGATATTGCGATGAATGCAGAGCTTCACTCAGTGTATCTTTATGCTATTATGATTTGTGATGTACTCTTTGACGCGCAGTGATGAATGATATTCAGTGTAGTGCACAGAGCTTCACTCCCCGACCCAGACTGATGAGAACATTGTCGTGACGGAAATGATAGTTGCCAAACATTGACGTAACGTATAAGGTGAACATTTTTTTTTGCGAATACACTTCCAACTAATCCATCACCCCTTTAGGATTGTTTCTCTGTCAAATGTCACACACAGTACCACCCATGGCCAGCCGGACGTCAACCACAGTACATACGAGCAGAGAAGAACCAGCATGGTGAAAGCAGCTTGATGAATGCAGCACGAAACCCACCACACACCAGGCCACTTCTTTCAAGTCCTCCCTTGGTCTAGGATTAAGAAGATGTTATATTTTTCTACTAGGCAGTTAAGGAGTGTGGAATGAATCGCCACACAACGAACCCTGGTGAGCCCAGCCAGGGAGGGATTCACCACTGTGGAAGGTGTAAGACAGGACGGTCTTTGGTCTCGCCGACACTCACGTACGGAGGGCGAGCCCTGGTCCGCGGAACCTGCCTTACAAGTCATCTAAGGAGACGACAGCCCACACAGTGGACCGGCCTTCATCCCGGCCGGAGGGGGCCGACGGCAGATGAACAGAAAATCGTCTGGAATATGTTGAAAATAATGATGTTGCAGAGAAGAAATACAGATGGAGCAGAAAAATTCATCTGGAATATGAAAATGAAGATGTATAAAGAAACGCAGATGAGCAGAAAAATCGTCTGGAATATGAAAATGGAGATGTATAAAGAAATACAGATGGAGCAGAAAAATCGTCTGGAATATGAAAATGAAGATGTATAAAGAACGCAGATGGGACAGAAAACTCGTCTGGAATAGTATAGAAACCAGGAGGAAGTGAGAAGAAGTCAGAAGGTGTGGAGAAACGACCTACAAGGTGCGGTATGTGAAGAAGACAGAAGATGTGCTGTGTGAAGAAAAAAGGCAAAAGACGTGCTATGTGAAGAAAGAAGACAGAAGATGTGCTGTCCTGACATCACAAGAAAGTCGATGATGAAGGACCAACCGACTACAGCTGCTGAGCTGCCGCCATCCCCTATTTTTCAGATACCAGCTGGATGGAAGACGTGAACTATGCCGGACCCAACTAATGTACTGATGTTGTTGATGTATAATAAAAAGATATCAATACCCTAATATGTGAAGTAGGAACATTTTTGTGTATTTTGAAGTATTTTCTGTTGATTTTTGTTGATGTTTACTACAAAGAATGTCTTTTTTTTAGTCTCACTTGTTTCTATGAGTTCATGGAACACGATGTTGTAGCCATATTACTGACTGAGATGAATTATTATTTTGACATGGGCTGATAAGATGTAACACCTGTTGTTTTGATTTGCAAGTTGTCTCGGATACAAATCTAGATATGGAGGATTTTTTTCATTCTATGTTCACTTGCTATGTTTCCTTTTTCTCCTGGCATAGAAGCTTTGATCTTGGCGGGAGGTATAGTGAGCTTTGTCAGATCAAACTAGCGCCAGTAGAAAAACATACACTTATGAGATTGTTGATTGTAAATGTTATCGCCCCAGGGATTATCTTTGACACCACACGTGACGTTGCTGTCTATATGTGGCATCAGTCTGTGATGAAGCTTTGGTCTTGGCGGGAGGTGTAATGATTGATTGTCAGACCAAACCTTACAGCCCAGAATTATGCCGTATATAGCAGCAAGTACATTACAGACATCGTGGTACCACCACATTCCGGGTTGACACACCTCAGGTCGACCCATGTGACTTGACCTCGCCCGCTAATGACGTGAGTCAGGTGACCTACAGCCGCACCTAGCCAAGACACCTGGCCGGGACCACACCTGCAGCAGCTATCCAGATCAAACCAGTTTAGTGCTAATTGGTTAGAGGTCAGAAGCCGGCTGTGCCGACCCCATATAAAGGCCCTGCAGTCCCGTCCACGGGCATTACCATTACGATTGCAGTACCATTATCATCCTGGTTGCTGTCATATCTCTCCCGTTCGGGTCGTCACTCGGTTCACTAAGCAGAGTCACACACGTCCCCTCCCCAGGTCGGGAGGGAGACCTCCCGACCAGACCACGGCATCGCCAGCTAAGCAGATTCTCCCATAGGAGGCAGCCCAGCCAGCACTCACTGGGCCTACGTCAGGGTACACGTGAGTCTTTGTCAGAACGTCCTAGGGTGAGTTACCTACAGTGGGAAGTGTATTCATTCAGGTGTGTCCGAGAGTCAGTGTCAAGTAACGTGAAGCATAATGTGTTAGTGCCCCGATATACAAGTGATATTAATGTGTTCATGTCATTGAGTGAAGTAATAAATAGTTGTATCAAGAGGTGTTTAACAAGTTGTCCCTTTAAGAAGTGATGTATGTGTATTGACATACGAGATAGGATGAGCGTAGTGACGCTGAGTAAATAACATCCAGGCCACGCTACCAAGTTTCCTATCTTTACATTCCTACTCTCTATACTTCCTCCTACTTATATATGTAATCCTCTCTCTGTTTATTTTGTCTCATTATAGACGTTACAAAATGTAAGTGAATGTATTCGGTGACTTTTGCCAGTAAACTGTGTCCCCATTTTGACCAATTCATTTACAATGTAACTTTTAGGCTTTGGCCGCCACATGTGATATTTCCATGGCCACAAAGTGAAAAGTTTAGCAAACAGCGGGTCAACAGTCCAGCCCACCAACCACAGCAGTCATTGTACCAACCAAAGAAAAAGGTAGCGTTACACTCGCCATGCTTTTATATTCTGAACCCAAGATGAGGAATTTGGGTAAAGATTCTCCGCCATTGCTAATGAAGCTTCGAGGTTCAAGTCTGAACCGCCAAAATTAGTCTCTTTGTTTCCCAACAGACGGTGTTCATACCTGTACAGTTCCATTTTTCAATGTTGGAAGAGTCAGTTATTAATGCAATCATGTGTGATTACAGAATAACATGTAAGAGAAGGGTTATATATTCCTCAAAGTGAGATTGTTAATAATCTGTAAATCATTTGTCATTCACTAGACAATATCTCATATTTTTACTCAGTCATAAGATTAGTAGATTTGGAAATTGGAACTATGTCCGACACGCGGAGTCTGTCCTCGAGCGGCTACGGGGAGTGGTATTCCATAACGATGGCTGGAAAAGGTATTAGTGTCCGGGAATTACAATTAAACATTAATTTATTTTATTCATTCATATTCCCCATAACCACACTTCTTGATCAGCATACTGCCACATCTGAGATACAAACATTATAGAGACAGTATTAATATTCTTGTAATACCTACTTTATATTCCTCCATATATTGTACCACCAAAACCATTATATCATAGATTATCATGTTGTACTGCTTCCCTCCCTTATCATATTTATGTATATCAACACCACCGTAAAATATGTTTATACTTATAATAGAAATGCAAAAAAAAAATAAATGAATAAAGAAGTGATAACCGTGGTAACATTGTGATATGTTCTTACTACCACCATGTTACGTTTACTATTCCAGATGATACTATATGTTACATAATACTTCCTTGAGATAAATGTACAGTATATATCAGGTGCCTTCAAGAGAGCTCTTGCTCTCAACTGGCTCAGCCATGCTAATATTGTTATTATTATCTACTCTGTATCTGGTTTTTTTTCTGGCTAAATAAACTGTTTCAATATCAATATCATCATTGTTTCAATTTTCAAGTCTGCAACTCTTATGGTTACGTTCGAAAATATTAATGGGAAACTGGCTTACACTGACAAACATTATTTAAGTTGCTAAATCTTATTTGCATCCTTTACCAATTGCCAAACCTTGAGTTTGACATTGACTCTTCTACGAATTCTGGTGATATGAGCTGAACCAACTAATGTATTTCTGCCATTACGAAATATTTTCAGTACAGTATCATGATCTATCACTTCAATATTGTACGTAGCACTCCCAAATTATCTCTATATAAATAAGTATCTAATTTTGGAGTTTGATGAAGGGGACATGGTATGGAAGGAAAAAATATATATTTTACAAAGCAGCGGTTGAGTTGTGGCGGAACAACCAGAAACCCGATCCGGTTGTTAATTTTGTTTACCAAAGTGTTTGTTTAATTACTCGAACAGATGAATTCCAGTTTATAATGCTACAAATAAGTTGTACATATTGTAATACTGTAGATCAATAAAGCAAGAGTTGACATATTTATTCAATACTGTACGAGAAACAACTATATTTATGGAATTAATTGAAACTACTGGAGCAGGGCTCTCTACCCTTCCTTGTCATGAGTTAGTGGTATATTTATTTAGCTCTTTTGTTACTTATGTTTACAAAGAAATATATTTGCACTTTTATATTTGTTTGCACATTCTCATAAATAGATTTATTAAAATTTAATATTCATAAAAAGGTTGGAGAGTAATGTGGAAAAATATTAGGGGATAAATCATATAGCTGCTAAATCTTACAATTCGTTAACTATATTAATTTAATGAACGTGGAGTCTTGTCCACTAAAATTGCGATTGACAATTGTCATATATATCCATATTTTACAAATAGATGGGGCCGTGGGCCCCGACAGCACCCACATAATCAATGGCCATGATTACAGGATAATAATATAGCATGACCTATAAATGTTTTACTGTAATGAGTATTTGAACAACCTTCCTCCCCGCCAATGATCTCCCGGAACCTGTCCGTCGGTTCTCTAAAGGTGCTCTGGTATTCTTTCCCTGGTTAGCTCCCTCGTGTTTAACATATTCGTCTATATATTTTCTGTGGGGTTGCAATAACAACCTTTGCTAGGCCATCTAGAGAAAAGCAAATTAATCTACGACTCTCAACATGGGTTTACAAAGGGAAAATCTTGTCTAACAAATCTGCTAACGTTTTTTAGGAAAGTCTTCGAGGTAGTAGATAATGACGAAAATTACGATGTTATTTACTTAGACTTTAGCAAAGCATTTGACAAAGTACCGCATCAGAGGCTTCTGAGAAAAAATTAAGGCTCATGGTATAGAGGGGAAAGTTTCAAATTAGATAAAATCATGGCTCACCGATAGAACGCAGAGGGTCAGCGTAGATGGTGTTAAATCTGAGTGGGGCCGTGTAACCAGTGGGGTTCCCCAGGGGTCAGTACTAGGCCCACTCTTGTTCATAAACGATTTAGATACTGGGATCAGCAGTGACAAGCAAGTTTGCGGATGACACCAAAATAGGGCGGCAAATTAATTCAGGGCAGGATGCAAATGCATTACAGGAGGATCTAAATAAACTGCAGGGGTGGTCTGAAAAATGGCAAATGAAATTCAACACCAGCAAGTGCAGCGTACTTAATATTGGAAGAACAAATACTTATAATGTATACAGCCTTAACAACATCAACCTAGAGAAGTCGACTTGTGAAAGAGACCTAGGGGTACTTGTAAGCCCGGACATACGGCCTAGAAAACAGTGCGTTTATGTTCGAAATAAGGCAAACAGAGTATTGGGTTTTATATCTAGAAGTGTAAGTAACAAGAGTGCAGAGGTCTTATTGCAACTATATCTTGCGCTAGTCAGGCAGCACCTCGATTATGCGGTTCAGTTCTGGTGCCCCTATTATAGAATGGATATAAATTCACTAGAGTCGGTGCAGCGAAGAATGACAAAAATGATTCCGGGACTTAGAAACCTTCCCTATCAGGATAGGTTAAAGAAACTTAACTTGCATTCCCTAGAAAGACGAAGAGTGCGGGGAGATATGAGAGAAGTATTTAAGTGGGTGAAAGGAATCAATAAAGGGGATATAGATAAAGTTCTTATAATATCCGAGCAGGATAGGACTCGGAGCAACTGATTCAAGTTGGATAAATTTAGGTTTAGGAGGGAGATAGGAAGAAACTGGTTCACAAATAGGGTGGTGGACGAGTGGAACAAGTTTAGCAACTTTGTAGTAAGTGCGGGAACTCTGGAAAGTTTCAAAAGGAGGCTAGATAGATTCATGGATGATAGAGAGTGGTAGTAACTCCCGACAGGAGCTGCCATGCACAGGCCAACCGGCCTTTTGCAGACTCCTTATTTTCTTATGTTCAGTCCAACAGTTGCAGGTTCTCCTGACCTGTCAATCACCCCCTGACTGTTCTGGCTTTATGGATGGAGCAGCGATCTTGCACGAATATAATAGGGGCAGTCGGTAAGAGGCTTGGAGAATGGGAGACAAATACTTGCGTCAGGGAGAGTCGGGGAAAAGGTCCACTGAGCTGTGGGGGTTACTCCCTGCATTTACAAGTGCAGGTTACCGTATATTTTAGCATGATCCAAAAGTATTCACATATGATTACGTTACAATTGACATACTTATGTGATTAGTTCGTAAACATTATGGATGTGTTAATTATTAAGAAACAAAATTGCAATTGTAACTTTCTACGCGCTAGCAGGCATTTCACACACGCTAAAATTTTCGATCGTTAAGCGCTATCAAACATTATACCAACCTGACTGTAGGATTTGTGACCGTAAGAAAGTCCTTTAAATAGCTTTGCAAACGACTTTTATGAATAAGGATAATCGCAAAACGGGAGGGACCCGGGTGATGCTAGGGGCCAGTCTATTACGACCAACTGTATCAATCTGCAAACGGTATGCAAACAGGAGTATACGCAGAAGACCCAATAAAAAGAACACAGACATTGTGTTGTATAAGTGGCAGTAATATTCTATGAGTTGCTAAAAATCTGTCCCACACAACCTCGTGTATAATAGTAGGGAGCTCGTGCTAAGTAAGTATGAAATGTCGGTTCTTTTTATTCCATGAAATTACACACACAATGTGGTGCTACTACAGCGTGCGGTCTACAAGATATTTAGGTTAGGTCAGACTAATGATATATTTGTATACAGCACGCTGTACAGTAGTAGCACCTAAAATGCTATCATAACGCAAATACATACCATGTTTTAGCACACAAGATCAATACTGTATATATTTGACAAGATAATTCTTGGTCATGACTGCACCCCTGCACTAGCGCCTCGACTTGAATATTATAAATTGGTTATATAATATACATTAATAAATGTCTTAGAATTTGTAATAGTGTGAGGAGGTAAGGCTCTCCCTGATCCATCAGTGATCCTATAGAAAACCTCTAGTGACGTTACACCGGTGAACTGTAGTAAAGGATGAACGATACATAAATTACAAATTAATAGCCATCACTTTGATGAATATATAACCCTTCTCTTACATATTATTTTGCTGATAAATGATACAAAGTGTACACACAGGCATGCGCGCCATCTGTTGGTAAACAAAGATACTAATTTTGGTGGTTCAGACTCGAACCTCGAAGCTTCACTGTAATTGAGGGTACACCAACAACATTCTTCATCAAAGGTTTAAGACGCGAGGTTGGTGTAACACAACATATTTCACAGACTGTACCTGGCAACTTTTCCGTTCCGGGTGTAATATTCATCCTAGTTTTAAAATTGCCTCGAACTACAAACATTATACACCGCACCACACACATTATCCACCACAATTATACTGTACACCACAAACATCATACACCACACCACAAGCAATATTCACCACAATTATACACCACACCATAAACATTACACACCACACCACAAACATTATCCACCACAAACATTATACACCACAAACATTACCCACCACAATTATACACCACACCACAAATATTATCCACTACAATTATACATCACACCACAAACATTATCCATCACACACTCTTTGACCACCGAAGGTTCAAGACGTACCTGGCGCTGCTCTGGCAGTAGCCTGATCAACTGTTATTTTGGTCCACACCCCCAACTCCCTCCCCTGAACCCTCCTCCCCACCGAAATGTCAACAAGTTCTCGCCAGAAGTTACGATTTCATTTCGGAAAGGAATGGAACCAGCGTAGAACAGTGATGAACAGTGTTTAAGCCAGTGAACAGAAACAGCTGAGAGTCATACCCAAGCTAACCTTCACACAGTGAGGTCCCAGTTACCCAATGATAACTGCCCATGAGACCCAACAACAAGCAGTGATGTGTTAGGAGGCCTGGGACTGCACCACTTGAATGAGGGAAGTCATGTGACACCATGCCGCGTAGTGCCCCCATGAAACTACGACACCACGTAGTGAATGAGGCCCCTCATAACATCATAGGTGAGGGAATTACTATACCATGTGAGGTCCCTCGTAACACCACCTGTGAGAGAGTTACTACATAAGAACATAAGAAGAATGAAGGAAACTGCAGAGGGCCTAGTGTCCCGCACTGGACAGTCCCATTTACACCCAACCCTTATTGCTCATATATCCATCCAAACTATGTTTGAAGCTATCCAGCGTATTCGAGTTAATGATGATGTTTGGTAACTTTTTCCACTCATCCACTACTATATTTCCAACTTATTTGCAGACGATAGTAATCTCTATGGAAGCAACTCAGTCCTCCACTCCTTGATGAGAACTATGAACACTGAATTGACTAAATTCAAGACCTGGGTAATACGTAATAAACTGACCTTAAACGTCAAAAAAACCCACTACACGATTTTTCACAGAAGGAAAAACTTACCCCCATACTTGGATCCCCTGTACCTTGGTAATACAATCCGCAAACGCGAACGAAATACTAAATTCCTCGGAGTAATTATTGATGAGAAACGAAACTGGAGAAACCACATACAAGCCATTCACAGTAAACTCAATAAACAGTGCGGTATCACACTTGACAGTCATTCACTCTCACAGCAATGAAAGAAATCTATCATGATCTTGTTTACCAACACCTGATAGATACACTGTCACACACTATGGGGGGGGGGGGGGGGCCTCTGGTTCTTCAAAAACACAATCCCTGGTTACTGCACAAAAGAGAGCTGTGTGGACAATGATCTACTTGAAAAAAACAGATTACACAAACGAACATTTTGCTAAATTGAAAATTTTTAAATTTGACAATTATTTCCAGTTCCAGAATAATCAGTGATACAACTTAAGGCACCATGAGCTACTAAGACCAACCTCCATGTTCTCCTCTCAGTCCCAGACCTCCATAAAATATCATGGCTCCCTGCCTATAAATCATCTCTAAAAAAATATATATTGTCTAAGTATTAATATGTTTTTGTAATACCTACTATATATACATGCTTTTAATATACCATCGAAACCGTTTTATCAGAAATTATCATGTAGATAGACAAGAAATTACCATTGCAATAAATATATTTGCCGACTAGACAAAATCCTGAGAGCTCTGTCCTCTTGTTCAACCTTAATACTGTACAACCCATGTTATACTGCTATCCTCATTATAGTCATGTTTTTCAATTCCACTGTAACTTATGTATAAAAATATATACATCGAAATGATAACCGTGGTAACATACTGATATGTTATTATTGCCACCATGCTATGTGAACTATTCCAGATGATACTAAATGTTACAAAATACTTCCTTGAGATAAATGTACATTATGAATCAGGTGCCTACAAGAGCTCAGGCTCTCAACTGGCTCAGCCATGTTAATATTGTTATTATTATCCACTCTGTATCTGTGTTTTTCTGGCTAAATAAACTGTTTCAAATCAATTTTTACCTATTTCGCGCCTTAATCTAAATTTGTCTAATCTAAAACCATTGTTACGAGTTCGCTCCTGGTTGGATAGTTTGAGTACCTTTGTAATGTTTCCTTTGCTTAGCCCTGACTTCCATTTATACACCTCTATCATATCGCCCCTCACTCTACGTCTCTCGAGGGAGTGCAAACTAAGATGCTTCAACCTGTCTCTGTTCTCAAGGTTCCTAATGCCCGGGATTTATCTTGTCATTCTCCTTTGAATTCCATCTAGGGAATTTATATCTATTAGTAACCTTGAGTACAAAGACAGGTTAAAGCATCTTAATTTGCACTCCCTCGAGAGACGTAGAGTGAGGGGCGATATGATCGAGGTGTATAAATGGAAGTCAGGGCTAAAAGAAAGGTGATATAACAAAGGTACTTAAACTATCCAACCAGGAGAGAATTTGTAACAATGGTTTTAAATTCGACAAATTTAGATTTAGCTCGAAATAGGTGAACATTGGTTTGGGATTAAAGGTGTGGTTGAGTGGAACAAATTAACAATCATCACCATTAACTCGCATAAGCTGAATACCTTCAAACATAGGTTGGATGGATATATGAGCAATAGGGGTTGGGTGTAAGTGGGACTGCCCTCTATGGGCCAATAGGCCTGCTGCAGTTTCCTCCATTCCTATGTTATATGTTATGTTTTATGTTATATATGTTATGTTATGTTATATGTTTCATGTTATATGTTTTATGTTATATGTTTTATGTCATATATGTTATGTATTATATGTTATACAGAATATGTTATGTTATATGTTACATACGGTATTGAACTCGCCCTTTAACCGTTGATTCCTTCTTGGTTAATGGGGCTGGAACATGTAAAAGTATATAGGGTTTTAGTAGCAACACTCAGTTGTCTCTTCTCTATTTATTGAGAAACTATCTCATATTCAGTTCCAGAGGTACATCACCATAACTTAATCGCTGAAGCTTTGAGTGTTAAGATGAGGACGGAGGCTATATTAAAGTGCTCTTCTAAATACGTCCGTTTGGTGTGAAGTGTTGAGTGACAATCCCCGTAATACCCGTCAAGGGAGAACCGTAATATACGTCCTCCCTCGAGGGAAGACGGAAACATCCACGATGGCTGTCAATAAAGTCTTCCTTTCATCAAGGATATCAAGCTACTTCCGCAAGAGGTGGCCAGAAAGCCGGTTACTTAATGCCTTAGCTCAGCACTAAGTGACACGACTTAACGTGGGCACACCTTATCACGTGCTCTGAACATACTACCTCATAGCTAGTGGAAAGTGACAGAGGGTGATAGAGTATATAAATCAAATGTAATTATAAATACTTCTGCCTATAAGACAGGGGCTATTACATCGCTCGGTCACACCATCCAAGCTCTGTGAGGAATAAACTAAACTCGCAGAAAAACGTTGTACATAATCCTAACCACGTTACATGTCTATAAGACAGGGGCCACGAGCCCATGACTGTGACATGGGAACGCTAACCGCTGGACCACCAGGATACTAAAAGCAGTCCTAGACTCTGTACTATTTCACACAAAGCCTGTTCAACGAGCTTATGGCGCCGTGAACCTCTAATGGGGACTACCCGTATCACGTAGGTGGTCAGAGTAACGTTTTACCAAATCCAGCTTCGAAACACGAGGATCCATATATATTTCATTAGCCCAATAAACACGCGGTCCCAGTCATGGGCTCGTGGGCCATGGGTTCGAATCCTGGCGCGTTGAGGTGTTGATTGTATGTAGAAGTCAGTTTACATCTGGCACCGGACTTTCATAGAATTTTCTTTTCGAGTAAATCACAAATAAAATACCAACAAACCAAACCTAAACTAACCTGACCTAACCTAACCCCTCTTTGTTCATGCCCTCACATCTCGGACAAAGAACGTAGTTCTGAAATACACAGTTTTTTCTAAAAAAAAAAAAATGCCTCACTATTTTTCTGATGAAACTCGGCAATTGACGTAAAATAATCTTTATCATAATGTAGACACTGCGTGAAGGGGGGTCAGACCTTCTCCGCGAGACGTAAACAACAAATGGCGGCACGTGACTGAGCAAATCTGAGCAACAGTTCCAGCCAGGTGTTATAAGGTACAGCAGTTCCTTCTTAAAATACTTGTTCAGTGAAGATCATGTACAACGTCCTGTCGCCTCTCCTCCTGAATCATGAACCCCGATATTCAGAATCGTGAATCCGATTCATTTATGGACAGAGTAATGCATTAGTCTATATTGCTTCGGGTTCACGAGTCTGAATCTCGGGGTTCGTGGAACAGCAGGAGAGGTGACAGGACTTTTGTAATAATACAGTATTCTAGGTCAGTGGGTTTTAAATAAAATGAGCTCACACACCGCCCTGAGTGATCATACTCAATTTAGTTTCCAGGGAACTATAAATTGCTTATGCATGTAATATTGGCTTCGTGACTGATGACCCTCCAACTGCCAGTGCACTCTTTCAATACTGACAAATGATGTCGCTCTACTGTTAGGGGTAAAGGTAATGTTCTTGGTCTTACCTTCTGTTTCTCTGTTGCCCCGGAGGAGTCATTACCGTCATTTATTCAACACATTTTGCTTTCAAATTCATTTCACAGACAATCACAACAACAACTCTTGAAGGGTCAGCCAAAGGAACTAGTCAGGGCAACACAGTGTGCCCGCCCGTGTTTACTGCCTCCCTTCATCACTACGAACGGTTCACTAGAACCAATGACAGTAATGTGCCGCCACCTGTTGAGCGACACCGCCACTACTATGTTACTGAGTACGAAGCAATTCAAATTTTGGTTCCGAATTGCATGTCAACTGTTATTCATTTATTGCAATTATAAATGTGTTTTCCTATATATTTCGATTATCCTAGTTCGTGTCTGTAAGATGTTCCTTTTAACAATCCACCAACCACTGCAAAACGAAATTTTAAGGGGGACACCGGAGAATGTTAGCGTCACACTTTATGTTCTCGGGATAAATTGGTAAACATCACAGCTGACAGTTTTAGTGGAAGGAATGATCATTACTCTGCCTAACTTGTCTCGGCCTGAGAAACTTTGTACCTTAAACGACAGTGAAGACCTAACACTGAGAGCAATTACTGATGTATTGACATCATTGGATGTTGTTACCTTACAGCTGCTTTTATTGATTAGAATAACAATAATTACAATTCTATTGTCATTATATAAATATTTTTCATAAGTTCATTCCACCATTTTCAGAGCCTGAGTTTTGGCCCACAGATTTTTTTTTAATGTACGCTCGAGTTGCCATTATTCGAATATATTTTTACACACTGAAATAATGTCATGTTTAAGAAAATTATATGAAATTCCGTTAGAGTCAACAGTTTCCCGCCAAGACCAGTGTAAGAGTGTATGAGTGTCATGTGTAGGCCTATGATATAACCAATCAGTGTCTATAAACATGACGTCATAAACACATCTGAGGTAATTGGTTGAGACTGGAGTACCACTAAAATACAATTACAATGAGATGGGCTCCCTGTTCAAACAGACAGTCTGTTTTGGACTGTTGAATAAGAGAGAAGTGTCGTGTCTGTGGCTAGCTCAACATGGCAGGTACAGTATTTGTGTGTACCCTATTTGGTAAATTTCTTATTTTGAGGTTATTTTACGAGATGTAACCTCTTTAATTGATTATTTAAGAGTAGGGATTTATGCAGTGATTATGACATTCTTAAAAACGTCTTTTAAATAAATGAATAAAGGTTATAAGTGTTATTAATCCTCCTCCTGTACTGAGTAGAACAACATAAATGTGTTCGTGTTACGTAGTGATGCAGTGAGTCACGAGCACACATTTCCTCTACTGACCAAATTATTGCCTGCTATGCCTATCCCACAGTTTATTATTCTCTCTCTCTCTCTCTCTCTCTCTCTCTCTCTCTCTCTCTCTCTTGACCTACCCATCCCCTCAGAGCGGGAGGTGACACTTAATTTTAACGGGGGTGACCGCACATCAGTCTCCCCTCCAAACCTCCCTACCTCCCTCTCTCCAAACCACCACCTATGCTGTCCTCTTCTCTCCCCACATTAGGGGTCAGTTTGTTTTTCATTTGAAACATGAGACGGTTGAGAACAACTCTCTCAAGTACTTTACACATACAGGATATAAGAGAGATTGGCCTGAAGTTGGGGAGTAGGCTTTAGGGATTGGTAATATGTATCCTTGAGTCCATGTCTTTGGCAGAATACTTTGTGTGAGGCTCATTTGATACAGGTCGAGCAGTGGGTGGTTAGGGACCTCATTCAACAATCTTAGTATGTTATAGGTTACGCCATCCTCACCACGGAGGATGATTCACCTTTTATTAGTGCTGTTGTTAGTTCGTGGTGAGTTATAGGAAACTGGTCGGTAAGGTCTGGTGAGGAACAGGCTAATTCAACATTGAAGCCCCATCTAATGTGTGTGGCTTTAAGATATTACTGAATGTCAGGAGGCAGGGAAGTGATTTGTGACGCAGTAGACAATTAGACACACTAATAGCACTAAGCCTGAAATGGGCCCTTAGACGAGAGAAAGGTACAAAAAAGGACTCGGCAGTAAGTAGTGTATACGTAGGCTGAGATGGGGCGCTGGAGCTTTATAGTAGAGTTGACACATAAGCTCGGAGGAGATGCTCTCCAGGAGATGAGTGAAAGAGCAATAAAGAGAATGATGCTTTGGTTGTTTGGGGATATTTGGCCACCTCGCACTATATTACTCTGATGGTCTTATTTCTTCTGTTTTCTTGGTGTTGTTGGTCTGGTTTTTGGATGGATTATGATATGAATGGGTGATATGATGGTGAATCAATGACAGTCGAGATGGAATGCCCAGTCAGGTAACAAGTTTCTGTTTTATTTGTTTTTTATTAGTGATGGTGTAACCGGTGTCTTGTGGTTTGCATGGTGTTGTTAGCTGTCAGTTTTACTTTGCATATGTGTGTGTTGTGTGTAGTGGAAATGTCTGTGATATGTGTCTTGTGGTGTATGGGTTCAACTTTATTTATTTGTTTATTTAATTATTATTTAGGGCATATTTATATACATATTAAGAAAAATACATATTGTGTGTACCACTTTCAGTATGCCGTTAACACGGGTCTCCTAGAGGAAGAATATTACAGCGTCACTTATGGTGATATCATCTTGCAATAGGTTGGGTGCAGTCAGCACGAAGCCTCTCTTGGTCGCGCGCATCGAACCAGTTCTTCCTTCCTGTTCTTTCTGTATGCTGAGGGGCAGTTTCCGATGTTAATCTTGCAGTTGTTGCAAAGATTTAACCTGGTCCATGCTAGCTGCCACTTACTTGTTGTATGTCTTCCCCAAGAAGAGACACGACTGCCGTTCCCAGGGTACATTTGTTGTCTCCCTGAGACCCACTGTCGCTTCTGCTACTTTGTCTGCCTGTTCATTGCCCCAAATGTTGCAGTGACCAGGCACCTATATCAACACAGTAGTTAATTAATAATTTTGTCCTGAACCTCATTGCTGGTAGTATTACAACTTTGAATTGCTTTAAGAGCTGACATACTGTACAGTAGAGTCTGAAATGATAGCAATACCATTGACATCGCTTGTTATTGCAATGTCAATCGCTCTATTTATTGCAAAAAACTCTGCAGTGAATATGGTTGTATGCCGCGGCAGGCGGAAACTCCACTCTCCTCTGCTCCAGATACCAGCCCCAACGTTGTCGTCAGTCCTGGACCCATCTGTGTACACTTGAGCATAGGCACTGTATCCCTCCAGAAATTGATAGAAGATTTAATTTAGGAGCTCGGGATGTAGGTCCCTCTTCCCCCTTGGAGGCCACGATGTTGCCACAAGAAAGTTGGGGTTCTTCCATGGAGGACACAACGGTGGAACATATCTGTCAACGTCTTCTAAACGGATACCAGCGCCCTGGCACAAGCTCTGGAGGCGGACAGCCGAGACCTGGGACCTATGCAGCTGCAGATAACGGGACTAGCTCCTCCTAGCTACACTCAGCTCATACCTGATGTGATGTGGGGGGGACATAAGCCTATACCTTCTGTAGGAACCCAGACATAGACGAAGGCATCGGTTCTGTATTGTGGTCAGCTTTGCGAGTGTGGTCTGGTGTCGCATGCCGATGTATACAGCTGATATCCATTGTCGAGTTTCGTTCCTCATCATCAGGGCCGGTGGGCAGCGCCTTATAAGGGTTCCATAACCTGATTTTGGGGGGCTTGATATCACATTTCATTTGCACAATAATGATTGGTCGAGACATGACCCTATGGCGTGTGACAGCTTGCATGGTGAGGAAGGGGTGGGGGGGGGGGGGCGTAGGCGCCGGTCAGAGGGGACTATATTTTCTTTTAAGTTCCTACGTATTTTGAGGTGGCGAGATGTGGCTATTCTAAGTTATTTCTCCTGATGATAAATAATACATGATGTGTTTTTGAGGGAATCAAGTTGATCAAGTTCGGGCGTCCATATTGCATGTTTCTCTCCACATCAACTTGTAGTGTTTGGGTAGTTCTTGATTATGGTAAGTTGATTGGATGTAGTGGCTGGAGGTAAAGTGATGGCGGTACTGAGCTACTTAACATCCTTGACGATCGATTTTTACACACACACACACACACACACACACACACACACACACACACACAAACAAGAACATAAAAAGAAAAGAAGAATGGAGGAAACTACAGCAAGCCTATTGGCCCATAATGGGCAGTCCCATTTACACCCAAACCCAATCGCTCATATATCCATCCAACCTATGTTTGAAGCTATCCAGCGTATTCCAGTTAATGATGATGTTTGGTAAACAATGTTTACATATTTCGCGCTAAATCTAAATTTGTCTAATTTAAAACCATTGTTATAAGTTCGCTCCTGGTTGGATAGCTTAAGTACCTTTGTAATGTCCCCTTTGTTTAGCCCTGACTTCCATTTTTACACCTCTACCATATCGCCCCTCACTCTACGTCTCTCGAGGGAGTGCAAATTAAGATGCTTTAACCTGTTTCTGTACTCAAGTTTCTTAATGCCCGGGATTAGTCTTGTCTTTCGCCTCCGAAATCTTTCTCGGGATTCTATATCCATTCTGGAATACGGTGATTAGTACTGATCTACGAAATGCAAGTGAAGCCTCACAAGCGCAAGATATAGTTTTAGGATGACCTCCTTTGTATGAACTCAAATACTTTATTAGCCTTATTTCGAGCAAATACACATTGTTTACTTGGTTTAAGATTCATACTTATCATTACTCCTAAATCATTCTTACAGTCGGATTTCTCTTTATTTCTATAACATCGTTGTTCATCTGGTATTTGGTTTCTCTGTTTACATCTCTTTGACTAAGTACTTTACATTGTCCACATTGAATTTCATCTGCCATTTTAAAGACCATTCGAAAAATTTGTTTAGGTCTTCCTGTAGTTTTGCGGGTGCAACAATATCATTCTCCCACACACTCTAACTTAGAGCACTGTATCAAAGAACAATGAGTCGGACATCCAATTAAATTACTTTTCAATAAGCCTTAATGACCTCGGAGCCACACGACACTACAAACATCCGGTAAGAATGAACCAGACAAACTAATTATGATATTTACCAACAAAACTGTACCTGTCTCGTGACTCATATACGACACGAGTGAAGGAATTACTTTGGCTATTATAACTTATCTTAAATATGTATCGATATTAGTTTACGTTCAGAGAAGCTCCACAGTTAATAGTAAATTAATTATGAACAGGAAGTTTATATTGCATCATAATTTTACAACTGTCATCAAGATATTGGAAGCGAAATGTGTTGTCTAATGGTAGACCCTGCTGCCATATGGCATCACGAAAATTGTGACCAAGTCCGAGGTTGCTGATCTGATTTTCTCCCTCATTTACACACAATTGCAGGGTCGCAATTGTTTCTTGTACTATTAACAACACAGCATACATATATTGATTCTCACTTTTGATATTATAATTATTATTATTATTATTATTATTATTATTATTATTATTATTATTATTATTATTATTATTATTATTAATACTATTATTATTTTTTTTTATTAATATTAATATTATTATTATTATTATTATTATGATTATTATTATTATTATTATTATTATTATTACTATTATTAGCGGAATCGCCGCCCTCTGGGCGGCTCTTTCGCAAGGCCACGGTAGGACGCCACCCTCCGGGAGGCTCCACATTGTCTCACTGTAGTGCATTAAGGTAGACCACATTTTTGGTTTTGCCATTAACAGCAAGTGTGTACAGATTTTTGCCAGTTTTCACTCTGGAGCATCCAACATAGAACTGTCCATGAGAGAAGCAAGGAAACACCAGGTTTAGGTCTACCATCTTTAGGGACTGTCCCTGGATTTGTAGATGGTCATGACAGAGCTCACTTTAACCGGGAACTGAAGTCGCTTGAACTCAAATGGCAGGTCAGTGGTGATGTGAGGTATCCGTGGTATAAAAACGTCCTCTCCTTTAGCTTTTCCTGTCAGTATTGTAGCTTCCATTACATGTGGCATCATATTCTTCTTGTGAGCGACTCGTCTCTCATTTTGAGTATGATGTCTCGTTTCTCAAACCCTTGACCGATAATCAGGATGGCTACTTCATCAACTACAGGAGCACTGAATCTTCTTTCATGTTCTCCCTTAGGGGTCGTGTCTGCTATGATCCTGACTTTGTACTCGTCAGAAGGCATGTTTTCCACCGCATTTTTTAATGACTGTACATACGTGCTGCGCCCATGCAGCATTTCTTGGATAGATAGGACAATGTCATGTCTGACACCTTGAATATTGCCACACCTGATAGTAGTCTGCATTTCATGATCTCCCATGAAGTAGATTTGGAGGAACTTTGCCTGCTCATCTTCCAGTGGTAAGAGGGATCCTGCTTTGTGATAGACTTGACCCTGGACTTTGAATGATGGTATGTATCCGTGCTCACGAACTACTCTGGTAGCTCCAATGGATGTCATCTGGAAGCATGAATTGTACTTCAGTATATTTTCCAAGAAATGTGTTGACTCTGGCGTTGTTCCCAGCATGAGAGTCTTCAATGGTTGTGGTGGTTTTTCCAAATTTGGCAGTCGTACTTTCCCATGAGAGCAGCACAGTCCAGCAGATTCTCCTTTATACTTCTTTGCACCGCAGTGTTCACATTTCTTATCCATGTTGCCAATGACAACAGATGGATACTTTTCATATTCTATCTCATTGTCATAGTTAAATGCTGCTCTTGCAAGTGGATGCCACTGTGTATTATTTCTTAGAATTCTGGATCCCACAGCTCTCTGTCTATTAGAATTCAAACGAATTTCATGCGCTTGATCATTTTCTAGAGAAGGCCTTTCTGCTGTGTGCTATCTTTCAGCATTAAGACGGGATTCCCTTTCCTGATCTGTTTCCTGTGACCGACTGTCCGCTGTTCGCTCTCTCTGAGCATTAAGACAGGATTCCATTCCCTGATCTGTTTCCTGTGATTGACTGTCCGCTGCTCGCTTTCTGTTTGAATTAAGACGGGATTCCCTTTCCTGATCTGTTTCCTGTGACCGACTGTCCGCTGTTCGCTCCGGGCGGCTCATCCGTTAGGCCACGGTAGGACACCACCCTCCGGGAGGCTCCACATTGTCTCACTGTTCAGTCCCCAAAACTTCTTCTTCGATCAATAGTTCATTAACGGTGTATGTACGTTCCACCATGTTTTCACTACAGCGGTACAGCAAAGTATATTTTTTTAGCATTAAACTGTTATTATTTTATTGTCTAATCATCACTACATATAACATCATCCATCATCACTACATAAAACACCATCCATCATCACTACATATAACACCATCTTTCATCACTACATATAACACCACCCATCATCACTACATACAACACCATCTATCATCACTACATATAACATTATCCATCATCACTACATATAAAACCATCCATCATCACTACATATAACACCATCCATCATCACTACATATAACATCATCCATCATCACTACATATAACACCACCCATCATCACTACATATAACATCATCCATCATCACTACATATAACACCATCCATCATCACTACATATAACACCATCCATCATCACTACATATAACATCATCTATCCTCACTACATATAACAACATCCATCATCACTACATATAACATCATCCATCATCACTACATATAACAACATTCATCTTCACTACATATAACACCATCCACCATCACTACATATAACACCATCCATCATTACTACATATAACACCATCCATCATCACTACTACTTATAACACCACCCACCATCACTACAGATCGGTAAAGTAGTTTCCAAGATACTCGTGCGGACACACATACACACAAACACACAAACGAACACACACACAGACATACTTTTTTGTTTTAAATATATATATATATATATATACAGGGATAGAGAGAAAGAGAGAGAGAGAGAGAGATTATCTACCACTAGGAGGCTGTATCGTTGTATTATCTACCACCAGGAGGCTGTATCGTTGTATTATCTACCACCAGGAGGCTGTATCGTTGTATTATCTAACACCAGGAAGCTGTATCGTTGTATTATCTAGCACTAGGAGGCTGTATCGTTGTATTATCTACCACCAGGAAGCTGTATCGTTGTATTATCTACCACCAGGAAGCTGTATCGTTGTATTATCTACCACCAGGAGGCTGTATCGTTGTATTATCTACCACCAGGAAGCTGTAACGTTATATTATCTACCACCAGGAAGCTGTATCGTTGTATTATCTACCACCAGGAGGCTGTATCGTTATATTATCTACCACCAGGAGGCTGTATCGTTGTATTATCTACCACCAGGAGGCTGTATCGTTGTATTATCTACCACCAGGAGGCTGTATCGTTGTATTATCTACCACCAGGAAGCTGTATCGTTGTATTATCTAGCACTAGGAGGCTGTATCGTTGTATTATCTACCACCAGGACGCTGTATCGTTGTATTATCTAGCACTAGGAGGCTGTATCGTTGTATTATCTACCACCAGGAAGCTGCATCGTTGTATTATCTACCACCAGGAAGCTGTATCGTTGTATTATCTACCACCAGAAGGCTGTATCGTTGTATTATCTACCACCAGGAAGCTGTAACGTTATATTATCTACCACCAGGAAGCTGTATCGTTGTATTATCTACCACCAGGAGGCTGTATCGTTGTATTATCTACCACCAGGAGGCTGTATCGTTGTATTATCTACCACCAGGAGGCTGTATCGTTGTATTATCTACCACCAGGAGGCTGTATCGTTGTATTATCTACCACCAGGAAGCTGTATCGTTGTATTATCTACACCAGGAGGCTGTATCGTTGTATTATCTACCACCAGGAAGCTGTATCGTTGTATTATCTACCACCAGGAAGCTGTATCGTTGTATTATCTACCACCAGGAGGCTGTATCGTTGTATTATCTACCACCAGGAGGCTGTATCGTTGTATTATCTACCACCAGGAGGCTGTATCGTTGTATTATCTACCACCAGGAGGCTGTATCGTTGTATTATCTACCACCAGGAGGCTGTATCGTTGTATTATCTACCACCAGGAAGCTGTATCGTTGTATTATCTACCACCAGGAGGCTGTATCGTTGTATTATCTACCACCAGGAGGCTGTATCGTTGTATTATCTACCACCAGGAGGCTGTATCGTTGTATTATCTACCACCAGGAGGCTGTATCGTTGTATTGTCTAGCACCAGGAAGCTGTATCGTTGTATTATCTACCACCAGGAGGCTGTATCGTTGTATTATCTACCACCAGGAGGCTGTATCGTTGTATTATCTACCACCAGGAGGCTGTATCGTTGTATTATCTACCACCAGGAGGCTGTATCGTTGTATTATCTACCACCAGGAGGCTGTATCGTTGTATTATCTACCACCAGGAGGTACTGTATCTACCGAGCTATCGTTGTATTATCTACCACCAGGAGGCTGTATCGTTGTACTATCTACCACGAGGAAGCAGTATCGTTGTATTATCTACCACCAGGAAGCTGCATCGTTGTATTATCTACCACCAGGAAGCTGTATCGTTGGATTATCTACCACCAGGAGGCTGTATCGTTGTATTATCTACCAATAGGAAGCTGTATCGTTGTATTATCTACCACCAGGTGGCTGTATCGTTGTATTATCTACCACCAGGAGGCTGTATCGTTGTATTATCTAGCACCAGGAGGCTGTATTGCTGTATTTTCTACCACCAGGAGGCTGTATCGTTGTATTATCTACCACCAGGAGGCTGTATCGTTATATTATGTACCACCAGGAGGCTGTATCGTTGTATTGTCTAACACCAGGATGCTGTATCGTTGTATTATCTACCACCAGGAGGCTGTATCGTTGTATTGTCTACCACCAGGAGGCTGTATCGTTGTATTACCTACCACCAGGAAGCTGTATCGTTGTATTGTCTAGCACCAGGAGGCTGTATCGTTGTATTATCTAGCACCAGGACCAGGAGGCTGTATCGTTGTATTGTCTACCACGAGGAGGCTGTATCGTTGTATTACCTACCACCAGGAAGCTGTATCGGTGTATTGTCTAGCACCAGGAGGCTGTATCGTTGTATTATCTAGCACCAGGAGGCTGTATCGTTGTATTGTCTAGCACCAGGAGGCTGAATCGTTGTATTATCTACCACCAGGAGGCTGTATCGTTGTATTATCTACCACCAGGAAGCTGTATCGTTGTATTATCTACCACCAGGAGGCTGTATCGTTGTATTATCTACCACCAGGAGGCTGTATCGTTGTATTATCTAGCACCAGGAGGGTGTATCGTTGTATTATCTAGCACCAGGAGGCTGTATCGTTGTATTGTCTACCACCAGGAGGCTGCATCGTTGTATTATCTACCACCAGGAGGCTGTATCGTTGTATTATCTACCACCAGGAAGCTGTATCGTTGTATTATCTACCACCAGGAGGCTGTATCGTTGTATTATCTACCACCAGGAGTGCTGTATCGTTGTATTATCTAGCACCAGGAGGCTGTATCGTTGTATTATCTAGCACCAGAAGGCTGTATCGTTGTATTATCTAGCACCAGGATGCTGCATCGTTGTCTTATCTAGCACCAGGAAGCTGTATCGTTGTATTGTCTAGGACCAGGAGGCTGTATCGTTGTATTATCTACCACCAGGAGGCTGTGTCGTTGTATTATCTACCACCAGGAGGCTGCATCGTTGTATTATCTCGCACCAGGAGGCTGTATCGATGTATTATCTACCACCAGGAGGCTCCATCGTTGTATTGTCTATGCACCAGGAAGCTGTATCGTTGTATTATCTACCACCAGGAGGCTGTATCGTTGTATTATCTACCACCAAGAGGCTGTATCGTTGAATTGTCTATCATCAGGAAGCTGTATCGTTGTATTATCTACCACCAGGAGGCTGTATCGTTGTATAATCTAGCACCAGGAGGCTGTATTGCTGTATTTTCTACAACCAGGAGGCTGTATCGTTGTATTATCTACCACCAGGAAGCTGTATCGTTGTATTATCTACCACCAGGAGGCTGTATCGTTGTATTATCTACCACCAGGAAGCTGTATCGTTGTATTATCTACCACCAGGAGGCTGTATCGTTGTATTATCTACCACCAGGAGTGCTGTATCGTTGTATTATCTAGCACCAGGAGGCTGTATCGTTGTATTATCTAGCACCAGAAGGCTGTATCGTTGTATTATCTAGCACCAGGATGCTGTATCGTTGTCTAATCTAGCACCAGGAAGCTGTATCGTTGTATTGTCTAGGACCAGGAGGCTGTATCGTTGTATTATCTACCACCAGGAGGCTGTGTCGTTGTATTATCTACCACCAGGAGGCTGCATCGTTGTATTATCTCGCACCAGGAGGCTGTATCGATGTATTATCTACCACCAGGAGGCTCCATCGTTGTATTGTCTATGCACCAGGAAGCTGCATCGTTGTATTATCTACCACCAGGAGGCTGTATCGTTGTATTATCTACCACCAAGAGGCTGTATCGTTGAATTGTCTATCATCAGGAAGCTGCATCGTTGTATTATCTACCACCAGGAGGCTGTATCGTTGTATTATCTAGCACCAGGAGGCTGTATTGCTGTATTTTCTACCACCAGGAGGCTGTATCGTTGTATTATCTACCACCAGGTGGCTGTATCGTTGTATTATCTACCACCAGGAGGCTGTATCGTTGTATTATCTACCACCAGGGGGCTGTATCGTTGTATTATCTACCACCAGGAGGCTGTATCGTTGTATTATCTACCACCAGGAGGCTGTATCGTTGTATTATCTACCACCAGGAGGCTGTATCGTTGTATTATCTACCACCAGGAGGCTGTATCGTTGTATTATCTACCACCAGGAGGCTGTATCGTTGTATTATCTACCACCAGGAGGCTGTATCGTTGTATTATCTACCACCAGGAGGCTGTATCGTTGTATTGTCTAGCACCAGGAGGCTGTATCGTTGTATTATCTACCACCAGGAGGCTGCATCGTTGTATTATCTACCACCAGGAGGCTGTATCGTTGTATTATCTACCACCAGGAGGTTGTATCGTTGTATTATCTACAACCAGGAAGCTGTATCGTTGTATTATCTACCACCAGGAGGCTATATCGTTGCATTGTCTACCACCAGGAGGCTGTATCGTTGTACTATCTACCACGAGGAAGCAGTATCGTTGTATTATCTACCACCAGGAAGCTGCATCGTTGTATTATCTACCACCAGGAAGCTGTATCGTTGGATTATCTACCACCAGGAGGCTGTATCGTTGTATTATCTACCAATAGGAAGCTGTATCGTTGTATTATCTACCACCAGGTGGCTGTATCGTTGTATTATCTACCACCAGGAGGCTGTATCGTTGTATTATCTAGCACCAGGAGGCTGTATTGCTGTATTTTCTACCACCAGGAGGCTGTATCGTTGTATTATCTACCACCAGGAGGCTGTATCGTTATATTATGTACCACCAGGAGGCTGTATCGTTGTATTGTCTAACACCAGGATGCTGTATCGTTGTATTATCTACCACCAGGAGGCTGTATCGTTGTATTGTCTACCACCAGGAGGCTGTATCGTTGTATTACCTACCACCAGGAAGCTGTATCGTTGTATTGTCTAGCACCAGGAGGCTGTATCGTTGTATTATCTAGCACCAGGAGGCTGTATCGTTATATTGTCTAACACCAGGAAGCTGCATCGTTGTATTATCTACCACTAGGAGGCTGTATCGTTCTATTGTCTACCACGAGGAGGCTGTATCGTTGTATTACCTACCACCAGGAAGCTGTATCGTTGTATTGTCTAGCACCAGGAGGCTGTATCGTTGTATTATCTAGCACCAGGAGGCTGTATCGTTGTATTGTCTAGCACCAGGAGGCTGTATCGTTGTATTATCTACCACCAGGAGGCTGTATCGTTGTATTATCTACCACCAGGAAGCTGTATCGTTGTATTATCTACCACCAGGAGGCTGTATCGTTGTATTATCTACCACCAGGAGGCTGTATCGTTGTATTATCTAGCACCAGGAGGCTGTATCGTTGTATTATCTAGCACCAGGAGGCTGTATCGTTGTATTGTCTACCACCAGGAGGCTGTATCGTTGTATTATCTACCACCAGGAGGCTGTATCGTTGTATTGTCTAGCACCAGGAAGCTGTATCGTTGTATTATCTACCACCAGGAGGCTGTATCGTTGTATTATCTACCACCAGGAGGCTGTATCGTTGTATTGTCTAGCACCAGGAAGCTGTATCGTTGTATTATCTACCACCAGGAGGCTGTATCGTTGTATTGTCTACCACCAGGAGGCTGTATCGTTGTATTATCTACCACCAGGAGGCTGTATCGTTGTATTATCTACCACCAGGAGGCTGTATCGTTGTATTATCTACCACCAGGAGGCTGTATCGTTGTATTATCTACCACCAGGAGGCTGTATCGTTGTATTATCTACCACCAGGAGGCTGTATCGTTGTATTATCTACCACCAGGAGGCTGTATCGTTGTATTATCTAGCACCAGGAGGCTGTATCGTTGTATTATCTACCACCAGGAGGCTGTATCGTTGTATTATCTACCACCAGGAGGCTGTATCGTTGTATTGTCTAGCACCAGGAAGCTGTATCGTTGTATTATCTACCACCAGGAGGCTGTATCGTTGTATTATCTACCACCAGGAGGCTGTATCGTTGTATTGTCTACCACCAGGAAGCTGTATCGTTGTATTATCTACCACCAGGAGGCTGTATCGTTGTATTATCTACCACCAGGAGGCTGTATCGTTGTATTATCTACCACCAGGAGGCTGTATCGTTGTATTATCTACCACCAGGAGGCTGTATCGTTGTATTATCTACCACCAGGAGGCTGTATCGTTGTATTATCTACCACCAGGAGGCTGTATCGTTGTATTATCTACCACCAGGAAGCTGTATCGTTGTATTATCTACCACCAGGAGGCTGTATCGTTGTATTATCTACCACCAGGAGGCTGTATCGTTGTATTATCTACCACCAGGAGGCTGTATCGTTGTATTATCTAGCACCAGGAGGCTGTATCGTTGTATTATCTACCACCAGGAGGCTGTATCGTTGTATTATCTACCACCAGGAGGCTGTATCGTTGTATTATCTACCACCAGGAGGCTGTATCGTTGTATTATCTACCACCAGGAGGCTGTATCGTTGTATTGTCTACCACCAGGAAGCTGTATCGTTGTATTATCTACCACCAGGAGGCTGTATCGTTGTATTATCTACCACCAGGAGGCTGTATCGTTGTATTATCTACCACCAGGAGGCTGTATCGTTGTATTGTCTAGCACCAGGAGGCTGTATCGTTGTATTATCTACCACCAGGAGGCTGTATCGTTGTATTGTCTACCACCAGGAGGCTGTATCGTTGTATTATCTACCACCAGGAGGCTGTATCGTTGTATTATCTACCACCAGGAGGCTGTATCGTTGTATTATCTACCACCAGGAGGCTGTATCGTTGTATTATCTACCACCAGGAGGCTGTATCGTTGTATTATCTACCACCAGGAGGCTGTATCGTTGTATTATCTACCACCAGGAAGGCTGTATCGTTGTATTATCTACCACCAGGAGGCTGTATCGTTGTATTATCTACCACCAGGAGGCTGTATCGTTGTATTATCTACCACCAGGAGGCTGTATCGTTGTATTATCTACCACCAGGAGGCTGTATCGTTGTATTATCTACCACCAGGAGGCTGTATCGTTGTATTATCTACCACCAGGAGGCTGTATCGTTGTATTATCTACCACCAGGAGGCTGTATCGTTGTATTATCTACCACCAGGAGGCTGTATCGTTGTATTATCTAGCACCAGGAGGCTGTATCGTTGTATTATCTACCACCAGGAGGCTGTATCGTTGTATTATCTACCACCAGGAGGCTGTATCGTTGTATTATCTACCACCAGGAGGCTGTATCGTTGTATTATCTACCACCAGGAGGCTGTATCGTTGTATTATCTACCACCAGGAGGCTGTATCGTTGTATTGTCTACCACCAGGAGGCTGTATCGTTGTATTATCTACCACCAGGAGGCTGTATCGTTGTATTATCTACCACCAGGAGGCTGTATCGTTGTATTGTCTACCACCAGGAAGCTGTATCGTTGTATTATCTACCACCAGGAGGCTGTATCGTTGTATTATCTACCACCAGGAGGCTGTATCGTTGTATTATCTACCACCAGGAGGCTGTATCGTTGTATTATCTACCACCAGGAGGCTGTATCGTTGTATTATCTACCACCAGGAGGCTGTATCGTTGTATTATCTACCACCAGGAGGCTGTATCGTTGTATTATCTACCACCAGGAGGCTGTATCGTTGTATTATCTACCACCAGGAGGCTGTATCGTTGTATTGTCTACCACCAGGAGGCTGTATCGTTGTATTATCTACCACCAGGAGGCTGTATCGTTGTATTGTCTACCACCAGGAGGCTGTATCGTTGTATTATCTACCACCAGGAGGCTGTATCGTTGTATTGTCTACCACCAGGAGGCTGTATCGTTGTATTATCTACCACCAGGAGCTGTATCGTTGTATTATCTACCACCAGGAGGCTGTATCGTTGTATTGTCTAGCACCAGGAGTCTGTATCGTTGTATTATCTACCACCAGGAGGCTGTATCGTTGTATTATCTACCACCAGGAGGCTGTATCGTTGTATTATCTACCACCAGGAGGCTGTATCGTTGTATTATCTACCACCAGGAGGCTGTATCGTTGTATTGTCTACCACCAGGAGGCTGTATCGTTGTATTATCTACCACCAGGAGGCTGTATCGTTGTATTATCTACCACCAGGAGGCTGTATCGTTGTATTATCTACCACCAGGAGGCTGTATCGTTGTATTATCTACCACCAGGAGGCTGTATCGTTGTATTATCTACCACCAGGAGGCTGTATCGTTGTATTATCTACCACCAGGAGGCTGTATCGTTGTATTATCTACCACCAGGAGGCTGTATCGTTGTATTATCTACCACCAGGAGGCTGTATCGTTGTATTATCTACCACCAGGAGGCTGTATCGTTGTATTATCTACCACCAGGAGGCTGTATCGTTGTATTATCTACCACCAGGAGGCTGTATCGTTGTATTATCTACCACCAGGAGGCTGTATCGTTGTATTATCTACCACCAGGAGGCTGTATCGTTGTATTATCTACCACCAGGAGGCTGTATCGTTGTATTATCTACCACCAGGAGGCTGTATCGTTGTATTATCTACCACCAGGAGGCTGTATCGTTGTATTATCTACCACCAGGAGGCTGTATCGTTGTATTATCTACCACCAGGAGGCTGTATCGTTGTATTATCTACCACCAGGAGGCTGTATCGTTGTATTATCTACCACCAGGAGGCTGTATCGTTGTATTATCTACCACCAGGAGGCTGTATCGTTGTATTATCTACCACCAGGAGGCTGTATCGTTGTATTATCTACCACCAGGAGGCTGTATCGTTGTATTATCTACCACCAGGAGGCTGTATCGTTGTATTATCTACCACCAGGAGGCTGTATCGTTGTATTATCTACCACCAGGAGGCTGTATCGTTGTATTATCTACCACCAGGAGGCTGTATCGTTGTATTATCTACCACCAGGAGGCTGTATCGTTGTATTATCTACCACCAGGAGGCTGTATCGTTGTATTATCTACCACCAGGAGGCTGTATCGTTGTATTATCTACCACCAGGAGGCTGTATCGTTGTATTGTCTACCACCAGGAGGCTGTATCGTTGTATTATCTACCACCAGGAGGCTGTATCGTTGTATTATCTACCACCAGGAGGCTGTATCGTTGTATTATCTACCACCAGGAGGCTGTATCGTTGTATTATCTACCACCAGGAGGCTGTATCGTTGTATTATCTACCACCAGGAGGCTGTATCGTTGTATTATCTACCACCAGGAGGCTGTATCGTTGTATTATCTACCACCAGGAGGCTGTATCGTTGTATTATCTACCACCAGGAGGCTGTATCGTTGTATTATCTACCACCAGGAGGCTGTATCGTTGTATTATCTACCACCAGGAGGCTGTATCGTTGTATTATCTACCACCAGGAGGCTGTATCGTTGTATTATCTACCACCAGGAGGCTGTATCGTTGTATTATCTACCACCAGGAGGCTGTATCGTTGTATTATCTACCACCAGGAGGCTGTATCGTTGTATTATCTACCACCAGGAGGCTGTATCGTTGTATTGTCTACCACCAGGAGGCTGTATCGTTGTATTATCTACCACCAGGAGGCTGTATCGTTGTATTATCTACCACCAGGAGGCTGTATCGTTGTATTATCTACCACCAGGAGGCTGTATCGTTGTATTATCTACCACCAGGAGGCTGTATCGTTGTATTATCTACCACCAGGAGGCTGTATCGTTGTATTGTCTACCACCAGGAGGCTGTATCGTTGTATTATCTACCACCAGGAGGCTGTATCGTTGTATTATCTACCACCAGGAGGCTGTATCGTTGTATTATCTACCACCAGGAGGCTGTATCGTTGTATTATCTACCACCAGGAGGCTGTATCGTTGTATTATCTACCACCAGGAGGCTGTATCGTTGTATTATCTACCACCAGGAGGCTGTATCGTTGTATTATCTACCACCAGGAGGCTGTATCGTTGTATTATCTACCACCAGGAGGCTGTATCGTTGTATTATCTACCACCAGGAGCTGTATCGTTGTATTATCTACCACCAGGAGGCTGTATCGTTGTATTATCTACCACCAGGAGGCTGTATCGTTGTATTGTCTACCACCAGGAGGCTGTATCGTTGTATTATCTACCACCAGGAGGCTGTATCGTTGTATTATCTACCACCAGGAGGCTGTATCGTTGTATTATCTACCACCAGGAGGCTGTATCGTTGTATTATCTACCACCAGGAGGCTGTATCGTTGTATTATCTACCACCAGGAGGCTGTATCGTTGTATTGTCTACCACCAGGAGGCTGTATCGTTGTATTATCTACCACCAGGAGGCTGTATCGTTGTATTATCTACCACCAGGAGGCTGTATCGTTGTATTATCTACCACCAGGAGGCTGTATCGTTGTATTATCTACCACCAGGAGGCTGTATCGTTGTATTATCTACCACCAGGAGGCTGTATCGTTGTATTGTCTACCACCAGGAGGCTGTATCGTTGTATTATCTACCACCAGGAGGCTGTATCGTTGTATTATCTACCACCAGGAGGCTGTATCGTTGTATTATCTACCACCAGGAGGCTGTATCGTTGTATTATCTACCACCAGGAGGCTGTATCGTTGTATTGTCTACCACCAGGAGCTGTATCCTTGTATTATCTACCACCAGGAGGCTGTATCGTTGTATTGTCTACCACCAGGGAGCTGTATCGTTGTATTATCTACCACCAGGAGGCTGTATCGTTGTATTATCTACCACCAGGAGGCTGTATCGTTGTATTATCTACCACCAGGAGGCTGTATCGTTGTATTATCTACCACCAGGAGGCTGTATCGTTGTATTATCTACCACCAGGAGGCTGTATCGTTGTATTGTCTACCACCAGGAGGCTGTATCGTTGTATTATCTACCACCAGGAGGCTGTATCGTTGTATTGTCTACCACCAGGAGGCTGTATCGTTGTATTATCTACCACCAGGAGGCTGTATCGTTGTATTATCTACCACCAGGAGGCTGTATCGTTGTATTATCTACCACCAGGAGGCTGTATCGTTGTATTATCTACCACCAGGAGGCTGTATCGTTGTATTATCTACCACCAGGAGGCTGTATCGTTGTATTATCTACCACCAGGAGGCTGTATCGTTGTATTGTCTACCACCAGGAGGCTGTATCGTTGTATTATCTACCACCAGGAGGCTGTATCGTTGTATTATCTACCACCAGGAGGCTGTATCGTTGTATTATCTACCACCAGGAGGCTGTATCGTTGTATTATCTAGCACCAGGAGGCTGTATCGTTGTATTATCTACCACCAGGAGGCTGTATCGTTGTATTATCTACCACCAGGAGGCTGTATCGTTGTATTATCTACCACCAGGAGGCTGTATCGTTGTATTATCTACCACCAGGAGGCTGTATCGTTGTATTATCTACCACCAGGAGGCTGTATCGTTGTATTATCTACCACCAGGAGGCTGTATCGTTGTATTATCTACCACCAGGAGGCTGTATCGTTGTATTATCTACCACCAGGAGCTGTATCGTTGTATTATCTACCACCAGGAGGCTGTATCGTTGTATTATCTACCACCAGGAGGCTGTATCGTTGTATTATCTACCACCAGGAGGCTGTATCGTTGTATTATCTACCACCAGGAGGCTGTATCGTTGTATTATCTACCACCAGGAGGCTGTATCGTTGTATTATCTACCACCAGGAGGCTGTATCGTTGTATTATCTACCACCAGGAGGCTGTATCGTTGTATTATCTACCACCAGGAGGCTGTATCGTTGTATTGTCTACCACCAGGAGGCTGTATCGTTGTATTATCTACCACCAGGAGGCTGTATCGTTGTATTGTCTACCACCAGGAGGCTGTATCGTTGTATTATCTACCACCAGGAGGCTGTATCGTTGTATTATCTACCACCAGGAGCTGTATCGTTGTATTATCTACCACCAGGAGGCTGTATCGTTGTATTATCTACCACCAGGAGGCTGTATCGTTGTATTATCTACCACCAGGAGGCTGTATCGTTGTATTATCTACCACCAGGAGGCTGTATCGTTGTATTATCTACCACCAGGAGGCTGTATCGTTGTATTATCTACCACCAGGAGGCTGTATCGTTGTATTATCTACCACCAGGAGGCTGTATCGTTGTATTATCTACCACCAGGAGGCTGTATCGTTGTATTATCTACCACCAGGAGGCTGTATCGTTGTATTATCTACCACCAGGAGGCTGTATCGTTGTATTATCTACCACCAGGAGGCTGTATCGTTGTATTATCTACCACCAGGAGGCTGTATCGTTGTATTATCTACCACCAGGAGGCTGTATCGTTGTATTATCTACCACCAGGAGGCTGTATCGTTGTATTATCTACCACCAGGAGGCTGTATCGTTGTATTATCTACCACCAGGAGGCTGTATCGTTGTATTATCTACCACCAGGAGGCTGTATCGTTGTATTATCTACCACCAGGAGGCTGTATCGTTGTATTATCTACCACCAGGAGGCTGTATCGTTGTATTATCTACCACCAGGAGGCTGTATCGTTGTATTATCTACCACCAGGAGGCTGTATCGTTGTATTATCTACCACCAGGAGGCTGTATCGTTGTATTATCTACCACCAGGAGGCTGTATCGTTGTATTGTCTACCACCAGGAGGCTGTATCGTTGTATTATCTACCACCAGGAGGCTGTATCGTTGTATTATCTACCACCAGGAGGCTGTATCGTTGTATTATCTACCACCAGGAGGCTGTATCGTTGTATTGTCTACCACCAGGAGGCTGTATCGTTGTATTATCTACCACCAGGAGGCTGTATCGTTGTATTGTCTACCACCAGGAGGCTGTATCGTTGTATTATCTACCACCAGGAGGCTGTATCGTTGTATTATCTACCACCAGGAGGCTGTATCGTTGTATTATCTACCACCAGGAGGCTGTATCGTTGTATTATCTACCACCAGGAGGCTGTATCGTTGTATTATCTACCACCAGGAGGCTGTATCGTTGTATTATCTACCACCAGGAGGCTGTATCGTTGTATTATCTACCACCAGGAGGCTGTATCGTTGTATTATCTACCACCAGGAAGCTGTATCGTTGTATTATCTACCACCAGGAGGCTGTATCGTTGTATTATCTACCACCAGGAGGCTGTATCGTTGTATTGTCTAGCACCAGGAGGCTGTATCGTTGTATTATCTACCACCAGGAGGCTGTATCGTTGTATTGTCTACCACCAGGAAGCTGTATCGTTGTATTATCTACCACCAGGAGGCTGTATCGTTGTATTATCTACCACCAGGAGGCTGTATCGTTGTATTATCTACCACCAGGAGGCTGTATCGTTGTATTGTCTACCACCAGGAGGCTGTATCGTTGTATTATCTACCACCAGGAGGCTGTATCGTTGTATTATCTACCACCAGGAGGCTGTATCGTTGTATTATCTACCACCAGGAGGCTGTATCGTTGTATTATCTACCACCAGGAGGCTGTATCGTTGTATTATCTACCACCAGGAGGCTGTATCGTTGTATTATCTACCACCAGGAGGCTGTATCGTTGTATTGTCTACCACCAGGAGCTGTATCGTTGTATTATCTACCACCAGGAGGCTGTATCGTTGTATTATCTACCACCAGGAGGCTGTATCGTTGTATTATCTACCACCAGGAGGCTGTATCGTTGTATTATCTAGCACCAGGAGGCTGTATCGTTGTATTATCTACCACCAGGAGGCTGTATCGTTGTATTATCTACCACCAGGAGGCTGTATCGTTGTATTATCTACCACCAGGAGGCTGTATCGTTGTATTATCTACCACCAGGAGGCTGTATCGTTGTATTATCTACCACCAGGAGGCTGTATCGTTGTATTATCTACCACCAGGAGGCTGTATCGTTGTATTATCTACCACCAGGAGGCTGTATCGTTGTATTATCTACCACCAGGAAGCTGTATCGTTGTATTATCTACCACCAGGAGGCTGTATCGTTGTATTATCTACCACCAGGAGGCTGTATCGTTGTATTATCTACCACCAGGAGGCTGTATCGTTGTATTATCTACCACCAGGAGGCTGTATCGTTGTATTATCTACCACCAGGAGGCTGTATCGTTGTATTATCTACCACCAGGAGGCTGTATCGTTGTATTATCTACCACCAGGAGGCTGTATCGTTGTATTATCTACCACCAGGAGGCTGTATCGTTGTATTGTCTACCACCAGGAAGCTGTATCGTTGTATTATCTACCACCAGGAGGCTGTATCGTTGTATTGTCTACCACCAGGAGCTGTATCCTTGTATTATCTACCTTAGGAGGCTGTATCGTTGTATTATCTACCACCAGGAGGCTGTATCGTTGTATTATCTACCACCAGGAGGCTGTATCGTTGTATTTCTACCACCAGGAGGCTGTATCGTTGTATTATCTACCACCAGGAGGCTGTATCGTTGTATTATCTACCACCAGGAGACTGTATCGTGTATTATCTACCACCAGGAGGCTGTATCGTTGTATTATCTACCACCAGGAGGCTGTATCGTTGTATTATCTACCACCAGGAGGCTGTATCGTTGTATTATCTACCACCAGGAGGCTGTATCGTTGTATTATCTACCACCAGGAGGCTGTATCGTTGTATTATCTACCACCAGGAGGCTGTATCGTTGTATTATCTACCACCAGGAGGCTGTATCGTTGTATTATCTACCACCAGGAGGCTGTATCGTTGTATTATCTACCACCAGGAGGCTGTATCGTTGTATTATCTACCACCAGGAGGCTGTATCGTTGTATTATCTACCACCAGGAAGCTGTATCGTTGTATTATCTACCACCAGGAGGCTGTATCGTTGTATTATCTACCACCAGGAGGCTGTATCGTTGTATTATCTACCACCAGGAGGCTGTATCGTTGTATTATCTACCACCAGGAGGCTGTATCGTTGTATTATCTACCACCAGGAGGCTGTATCGTTGTATTATCTACCACCAGGAGGCTGTATCGTTGTATTATCTACCACCAGGAGGCTGTATCGTTGTATTATCTACCACCAGGAGGCTGTATCGTTGTATTATCTACCACCAGGAGGCTGTATCGTTGTATTATCTACCACCAGGAGGCTGTATCGTTGTATTATCTACCACCAGGAGGCTGTATCGTTGTATTATCTACCACCAGGAGGCTGTATCGTTGTATTATCTACCACCAGGAGGCTGTATCGTTGTATTATCTACCACCAGGAGGCTGTATCGTTGTATTATCTACCACCAGGAGGCTGTATCGTTGTATTATCTACCACCAGGAGGCTGTATCGTTGTATTATCTACCACCAGGAGGCTGTATCGTTGTATTATCTACCACCAGGAGGCTGTATCGTTGTATTATCTACCACCAGGAGGCTGTATCGTTGTATTATCTACCACCAGGAGGCTGTATCGTTGTATTATCTACCACCAGGAGGCTGTATCGTTGTATTATCTACCACCAGGAGCTGTATCGTTGTATTATCTACCACCAGGAGGCTGTATCGTTGTATTATCTACCACCAGGAGGCTGTATCGTTGTATTATCTACCACCAGGAGGCTGTATCGTTGTATTATCTACCACCAGGAGGCTGTATCGTTGTATTATCTACCACCAGGAGGCTGTATCGTTGTATTATCTACCACCAGGAGGCTGTATCGTTGTATTATCTACCACCAGGAGGCTGTATCGTTGTATTATCTACCACCAGGAGGCTGTATCGTTGTATTATCTACCACCAGGAGGCTGTATCGTTGTATTATCTACCACCAGGAAGCTGTATCGTTGTATTATCTACCACCAGGAGGCTGTATCGTTGTATTATCTACCACCAGGAGGCTGTATCGTTGTATTATCTACCACCAGGAGGCTGTATCGTTGTATTATCTACCACCAGGAGGCTGTATCGTTGTATTATCTACCACCAGGAGGCTGTATCGTTGTATTATCTACCACCAGGAGGCTGTATCGTTGTATTATCTACCACCAGGAGGCTGTATCGTTGTATTATCTACCACCAGGAGGCTGTATCGTTGTATTATCTACCACCAGGAGGCTGTATCGTTGTATTATCTACCACCAGGAGGCTGTATCGTTGTATTATCTACCACCAGGAGGCTGTATCGTTGTATTATCTACCACCAGGAGGCTGTATCGTTGTATTATCTACCACCAGGAGGCTGTATCGTTGTATTATCTACCACCAGGAGGCTGTATCGTTGTATTATCTACCACCAGGAGGCTGTATCGTTGTATTATCTACCACCAGGAGGCTGTATCGTTGTATTATCTACCACCAGGAGGCTGTATCGTTGTATTATCTACCACCAGGAGGCTGTATCGTTGTATTATCTACCACCAGGAGGCTGTATCGTTGTATTATCTACCACCAGGAGGCTGTATCGTTGTATTATCTACCACCAGGAGGCTGTATCGTTGTATTATCTACCACCAGGAGGCTGTATCGTTGTATTATCTACCACCAGGAGGCTGTATCGTTGTATTATCTACCACCAGGAGGCTGTATCGTTGTATTATCTACCACCAGGAGGCTGTATCGTTGTATTATCTACCACCAGGAGGCTGTATCGTTGTATTATCTACCACCAGGAGGCTGTATCGTTGTATTATCTACCACCAGGAGGCTGTATCGTTGTATTATCTACCACCAGGAGGCTGTATCGTTGTATTATCTACCACCAGGAGGCTGTATCGTTGTATTATCTACCACCAGGAGGCTGTATCGTTGTATTATCTACCACCAGGAGGCTGTATCGTTGTATTATCTACCACCAGGAGGCTGTATCGTTGTATTATCTACCACCAGGAGGCTGTATCGTTGTATTATCTACCACCAGGAGGCTGTATCGTTGTATTATCTACCACCAGGAGGCTGTATCGTTGTATTATCTACCACCAGGAGGCTGTATCGTTGTATTATCTACCACCAGGAGGCTGTATCGTTGTATTATCTACCACCAGGAGGCTGTATCGTTGTATTATCTACCACCAGGAGGCTGTATCGTTGTATTATCTACCACCAGGAGGCTGTATCGTTGTATTGTCTAGCACCAGGAGGCTGTATCGTTGTATTATCTAGCACCAGGAGGCTGTATCGTTGTATTATCTACCACCAGGAGCTGTATCGTTGGATTTTCCTACACCAGGAGGCTGTATCGTTGTATTATCTACCACCAGGAGGCTGTATCGTTGTATTATCTACCACCAGGAGGCTGTATCGTTGTATTATCTACCACCAGGAGGCTGTATCGTTGTATTATCTACCACCAGGAGGCTGTATCGTTGTATTATCTACCACCAGGAGGCTGTATCGTTGTATTGTCTACCACCAGGAAGCTGTATCGTTGTATTATCTACCACCAGGAGGCTGTATCGTTGTATTATCTACCACCAGGAGGCTGTATTGCTGTATTTTCTACCACCAGGAGGCTGTATCGTTGTATTATCTACCACCAGGAGGCTGTATCGTTGTATTATCTACCACCAGGAGGCTGTATCGTTGTATTATCTACCACCAGGAGGCTGTATCGTTGTATTGTCTACCACCAGGAGGCTGTATCGTTGTATTATCTACCACCAGGAGGCTGTATCGTTGTATTGTCTACCACCAGGAGGCTGTATCGTTGTATTATCTACCACCAGGAAGCTGTATCGTTGTATTGTCTACCACCAGGAAGCTGTATCGTTGTATTATCTACCACCAGGAAGCTGTATCGTTGTATTATCTACCACCAGGAGGCTGTATCGTTGTATTATCTACCACCAGGAGGCTGTATCGTTGTATTATCTACCACCAGGAGCTGTATCGTTGTATTATCTACCACCAGGAGGCTGTATCGTTGTATTATCTACCACCAGGAGGCTGTATCGTTGTATTATCTACCACCAGGAGGCTGTATCGTTGTATTATCTACCACCAGGAGGCTGTATCGTTGTATTATCTACCACCAGGAGGCTGTATCGTTGTATTATCTACCACCAGGAGGCTGTATCGTTGTATTATCTACCACCAGGAGGCTTATTGTTGTATTATCTCCACCAGGTAGCTGTATCGTTGTATTATCTACCACCAGGAGGCTGTATCGTTGTATTATCTAGCACCAGGAGGCTGTATCGTTGTATTATCTACCACCAGGAGGCTGTATCGTTGTATTATCTACCACCAGGAGGCTGTATCGTTGTATTGTCTACCACCAGGAGGCTGTATCGTTGTATTATCTACCACCAGGAGGCTGTATCGTTGTATTATCTACCACCAGGAGGCTGTATCGTTGTATTATCTAGCACCAGGAGGCTGTATCGTTGTATTATCTACCACCAGGAGGCTGTATCGTTGTATTATCTACCACCAGGAGGCTGTATCGTTGTATTATCTACCACCAGGAGGCTGTATCGTTGTATTATCTACCACCAGGAGGCTGTATCGTTGTATTATCTACCACCAGGAGGCTGTATCGTTGTATTATCTACCACCAGGAGGCTGTATCGTTGTATTATCTACCACCAGGAGGCTGTATCGTTGTATTATCTACCACCAGGAGGCTGTATCGTTGTATTATCTACCACCAGGAGGCTGTATCGTTGTATTATCTACCACCAGGAGGCTGTATCGTTGTATTATCTACCACCAGGAGGCTGTATCGTTGTATTATCTACCACCAGGAGGCTGTATCGTTGTATTATCTACCACCAGGAGGCTGTATCGTTGTATTATCTACCACCAGGAGGCTGTATCGTTGTATTATCTACCACCAGGAGGCTGTATCGTTGTATTATCTACCACCAGGAGGCTGTATCGTTGTATTTTCTACACCAGGAGCTGTATCGTTGTATTATCTACCACCAGGAGGCTGTATCGTTGTATTATCTACCACCAGGAGGCTGTATCGTTGTATTATCTACCACCAGGAGGCTGTATCGTTGTATTATCTACCACCAGGAAGCTGTATCGTTGTATTATCTACCACCAGGAGGCTGTATCGTTGTATATTCTACCACCTGGTGCTGCATCGTTGTATTATCTACCACCAGGAGGCTGTATCGTTGTATTATCTACCACCAGGAGGCTGTATCGTTGTATTATCTACCACCAGGAGCTGTATCGTTGTATTATCTACCACCAGGAGGCTGTATCGTTGTATTATCTACCACCAGGAGGCTGTATCGTTGTATTATCTACCACCAGGAGGCTGTATCGTTGTATTATCTACCACCAGGAGGCTGTATCGTTGTATTATCTACCACCAGGAGGCTGTATCGTTGTATTATCTACCACCAGGAGGCTGTATCGTTGTATTATCTACCACCAGGAGGCTGTATCGTTGTATTATCTACCACCAGGAGGCTGTATCGTTGTATTATCTACCACCAGGAGGCTGTATCGTTGTATTATCTACCACCAGGAGGCTGTATCGTTGTATTATCTACCACCAGGAGGCTGTATCGTTGTATTATCTACCACCAGGAGGCTGTATCGTTGTATTATCTACCACCAGGAGGCTGTATCGTTGTATTATCTACCACCAGGAGGCTGTATCGTTGTATTATCTACCACCAGGAGGCTGTATCGTTGTATTATCTACCACCAGGAGGCTGTATCGTTGTATTGTCTACCACCAGGAGGCTGCATCGTTGTATTATCTACCACCAGGAGGCTGTATCGTTGTATTTTCTACCACCAGGAAGCTGTATCGTTGTATTATCTACCACCAGGAGGCTGTATCGTTGTATTATCTACCACCAGGAGGCTGTATCGTTGTATTATCTACCACCAGGAGGCTGTATCGTTGTATTGTCTACCACCAGGAGCTGTATCGTTGTATTATCTACCACCAGGAGGCTGTATCGTTGTATTATCTACCACCAGGAGGCTGTATCGTTGTATTATCTACCACCAGGAGGCTGTATCGTTGTATTATCTACCACCAGGAGGCTGTATCGTTGTATTATCTACCACCAGGAGGCTGTATCGTTGTATTATCTACCACCAGGAGGCTGTATCGTTGTATTATCTACCACCAGGAGGCTGTATCGTTGTATTATCTACCACCAGGAGGCTGTATCGTTGTATTATCTACCACCAGGAGCGGTATCGTTGTATTATCTACCACCAGGAGGCTGTATCGTTGTATTATCTACCACCAGGAGGCTGTATCGTTGTATTATCTACCACCAGGAGGCTGTATCGTTGTATTATCTACCACCAGGAGGCTGTATCGTTGTATTATCTACCACCAGGAGGCTGTATCGTTGTATTATCTACCACCAGGAGGCTGTATCGTTGTATTATCTACCACCAGGAGGCTGTATCGTTGTATTATCTACCACCAGGAGGCTGTATCGTTGTATTATCTACCACCAGGAGGCTGTATCGTTGTATTATCTACCACCAGGAGGCTGTATCGTTGTATTATCTACCACCAGGAGGCTGTATCGTTGTATTATCTACCACCAGGAGGCTGTATCGTTGTATTATCTACCACCAGGAGGCTGTATCGTTGTATTATCTAGCACCAGGAGGCTGTATCGTTGTATTATCTACCACCAGGAGGCTGTATCGTTGTATTATCTACCACCAGGAGGCTGTATCGTTGTATTATCTACCACCAGGAGGCTGTATCGTTGTATTATCTACCACCAGGAGGCTGTATCGTTGTATTATCTACCACCAGGAGGCTGTATCGTTGTATTATCTACCACCAGGAGGCTGTATCGTTGTATTATCTACCACCAGGAGGCTGTATCGTTGTATTATCTACCACCAGGAGGCTGTATCGTTGTATTATCTACCACCAGGAGGCTGTATCGTTGTATTATCTACCACCAGGAGGCTGTATCGTTGTATTATCTACCACCAGGAGGCTGTATCGTTGTATTATCTACCACCAGGAGGCTGTATCGTTGTATTATCTACCACCAGGAGGCTGTATCGTTGTATTATCTACCACCAGGAGGCTGTATCGTTGTATTATCTACCACCAGGAGGCTGTATCGTTGTATTATCTACCACCAGGAGGCTGTATCGTTGTATTATCTACCACCAGGAGGCTGTATCGTTGTATTATCTACCACCAGGAGGCTGTATCGTTGTATTATCTACCACCAGGAGGCTGTATCGTTGTATTATCTACCACCAGGAGGCTGTATCGTTGTATTATCTACCACCAGGAGGCTGTATCGTTGTATTATCTACCACCAGGAGGCTGTATCGTTGTATTATCTACCACCAGGAGGCTGTATCGTTGTATTATCTACCACCAGGAGGCTGTATCGTTGTATTATCTACCACCAGGAGGCTGTATCGTTGTATTATCTACCACCAGGAGGCTGTATCGTTGTATTATCTACCACCAGGAGGCTGTATCGTTGTATTATCTACCACCAGGAGGCTGTATCGTTGTATTATCTACCACCAGGAGGCTGTATCGTTGTATTATCTACCACCAGGAGGCTGTATCGTTGTATTATCTACCACCAGGAGGCTGTATCGTTGTATTATCTACCACCAGGAGGCTGTATCGTTGTATTATCTACCACCAGGAGGCTGTATCGTTGTATTATCTACCACCAGGAGGCTGTATCGTTGTATTATCTACCACCAGGAGGCTGTATCGTTGTATTATCTACCACCAGGAGGCTGTATCGTTGTATTATCTACCACCAGGAGGCTGTATCGTTGTATTATCTACCACCAGGAGGCTGTATCGTTGTATTATCTACCACCAGGAGCTGTATCGTTGTATTATCTACCACCAGGAGGCTGTATCGTTGTATTATCTACCACCAGGAAGCTGTATCGTTGTATTATCTACCACCAGGAAGCTGTATCGTTGTATTATCTACCACCAGGAGGCTGTATCGTTGTATTATCTACCACCAGGAGGCTGTATCGTTGTATTATCTACCACCAGGAGGCTGTATCGTTGTATTATCTACCACCAGGAAGCTGTATCGTTGTATTATCTACCACCAGGAGGCTGTATCGTTGTATTATCTACCACCAGGAGGCTGTATCGTTGTATTATCTACCACCAGGAAGCTGTATCGTTGTATTATCTACCACCAGGAGGCTGTATCGTTGTATTATCTACCACCAGGAAGCTGTATCGTTGTATTATCTACCACCAGGAGGCTGTATCGTTGTATTGTCTACCACCAGGAAGCTGTATCGTTGTATTATCTACCACCAGGAGGCTGTATCGTTGTATTATCTACCACCAGGAGGCTGTATCGTTGTATTATCTACCACCAGGAAGCTGTATCGTTGTATTATCTACCACCAGGAGGCTGTATCGTTGTATTATCTACCACCAGGAGCTGTATCGTTGTATTATCTACCACCAGGAGGCTGTATCGTTGTATTATCTACCACCAGGAGGCTGTATCGTTGTATTATCTACCACCAGGAAGCTGTATCGTTGTATTATCTACCACCAGGAGGCTGTATCGTTGTATTATCTACCACCAGGAGGCTGTATCGTTGTATTATCTACCACCAGGAGGCTGTATCGTTGTATTATCTACCACCAGGAGGCTGTATCGTTGTATTATCTACCACCAGGAAGCTGTATCGTTGTATTATCTACCACCAGGAGGCTGTATCGTTGTATTATCTACCACCAGGAGGCTGTATCGTTGTATTATCTACCACCAGGAGGCTGTATCGTTGTATTATCTACCACCAGGAGGCTGTATCGTTGTATTATCTACCACCAGGAGGCTGTATCGTTGTATTATCTACCACCAGGAGGCTGTATCGTTGTATTATCTACCACCAGGAGGCTGTATCGTTGTATTATCTACCACCAGGAGGCTGTATCGTTGTATTATCTACCACCAGGAGGCTGTATCGTTGTATTATCTACCACCAGGAGGCTGTATCGTTGTATTATCTACCACCAGGAGGCTGTATCGTTGTATTATCTACCACCAGGAGGCTGTATCGTTGTATTGTCTACCACCAGGAGGCTGTATCGTTGTATTATCTACCACCAGGAGGCTGTATCGTTGTATTGTCTACCACCAGGAGGCTGTATCGTTGTATTATCTACCACCAGGAGGCTGTATCGTTGTATTATCTACCACCAGGAGGCTGTATCGTTGTATTATCTACCACCAGGAGGCTGTATCGTTGTATTATCTACCACCAGGAGGCTGTATCGTTGTATTATCTACCACCAGGAGGCTGTATCGTTGTATTATCTACCACCAGGAGGCTGTATCGTTGTATTTTCTACCACCAGGAGGCTGTATCGTTGTATTGTCTACCACCAGGAGGCTGTATCGTTGTATTATCTACCACCAGGAGGCTGTATCGTTGTATTATCTACCACCAGGAGGCTGTATCGTTGTATTATCTACCACCAGGAGGCTGTATCGTTGTATTATCTACCACCAGGAGGCTGTATCGTTGTATTATCTACCACCAGGAGGCTGTATCGTTGTATTATCTACCACCAGGAAGCTGTATCGTTGTATTATCTACCACCAGGAGGCTGTATCGTTGTATTATCTAGTAGCAGGAGGCTTTATTGATGTATTATCTAGTAGCAGGAGGCTGTATCGTTGTATTATCTACCACCAGGAGGCTGTATTGTTGTATTTTCTACCACCAGGAGGCTGTATCGTTGTATTATCTACCACCAGGAGGCTGTATCGTTGTATTATCTAGCACTAGGGGGCTGTATCGTTGTATTTTCTACCACCAGGAGGCTGTATCGTTGTATTATCTACCACCAGGAGGCTGTATCGTTGTATTATCTACCACCAGGAGGCTGTATCGTTGTATTTTCTACCACCAGGAGGCTGTATCGTTGTATTATCTAGCACTAGGAGGCTGTATCGTTGTATTTTCTACCACCAGGAGGCTGTATCGTTGTATTATCTACCACCAGGAGGCTGTATCGTTGTATTTTCTACCACCAGGAGGCTGTATCGTTGTATTATCTAGCACTAGGGGGCTTTGTTGTTGCATTAACTACCACCAGAGTGCTGTACCCTGTCAATATCAACATCATTACCCCCGCTGCATCATTTTACACAAAGAGAGAAAATAAACTGGCATCTTTTCTGGTGAGTCGCCAAATCCTATTTTCAAGAGAATTACAATATCCGCTTTTACGGATTTCCAATAACCGGGATTCGAAGCCGAAAGAATGCGGCATCGGTTTCGTTTATACATTCATTTTTTTTCTCGAGGGTTTTAGTGAATATTCCGTACCAAAAGGTACATAAAATTATACTGAGACCACATTATTAAAACCTAATAATTCCTAACAGGTTTCCCTTTTTATAAGAAAAATTATAAAATAAAATAGAATGGCCTCCGACATTTAGTGAGGATTTGTTTCGACAATTTTAGACTGTCACTTAGTTGCTGTCATTGTTAAGAAATGGAAAAAAAAGTCCTTATCTTTTGACATAATGGTAATGGAGTACGTTAGGAAGACTGGAAGATGGAGGCAGCCAACACAACCCGAGATGAAGTATATAGTATTCATCGTGTTTATAACACCCTTGGTGGATCCCACACAAGTGATCAACGTAAAAAATTGCCTTGTGTGAAAAAGAAAGAGGTTCTGTCCTGGCTTCTGATATATAACATCACCCAGCTCTTTTACACCCCCTCAAGAATTCTCCATTATTTACTGTCGGGGGGTGATTCATTACAGTCCTGCCAACCGCACGCCGCAGCTCTGACGCTGCTACACCAAGAACCAACCGCACTACACCATACCGCACCGCTGCTGCCGCCCAGCAGTGATGGGTAAATTAAGTCTAGTCGTCGTGATGCCAGGTGCCACCAGCACGTGAAAGAAATTACTATATTGCAGCAAATCCTTACATGCAAACGAAAGTTGGTGAATAGGGAAACAGTAACACATGAGCTATGTCACAACACGTAAAGGCTCGTCCGCAGGATACATTTAATTCACGAAGTACTGAACAGCCTGTTAGAGACACGACTCTGATATTTTCTAGGTGTCAATAAACAATCATAGGGAGTTGTGGCCGAGTGTATAAGGCACTTGCCTCTTGGCTCAAGGGGCCGTGGTTCGAACCTAGAAACTCCCAGTGCACCCAACTGTACAGTATTTGGGAAGTGAAGGTGGTCGAGTACCATACACTGACGACCACTGTTTTAGTAGTCAGTGTACTGTATCCGCACTGCCCCTAGCAAGCATTCGGACTAATAGGACTCACTTATGCTTCTCAGATGTTCATGACCATGATGGCTGGTACCTGAAACAGTGTGTTAAGTGTCTCACTTCAGAATTATTGATATCATTTTGTAAGTATATTGTGCTTCACCAGATATTATAACCATCTGATTATTAGTGTTAGTATTGTTGAGTATTGTTATACATTAATGTAATAATAGCAGTGTACTGCACAGTAGCTAGTGATGATATGGTATACAGTCTCACCCAAAAGTTCGTTAACTCTCCCAGCCAGCTATTGCTGCACTGCCTGCTTCAGATGTATGAAACTGTCTCAGTATCAATCAGAACATGAAACCGATATGAATAAACCTAAAGGTTCGAAATATCAGACTTAAGTTCATACATCTGAGACAGGCAGTCAGTCTACACTGGTGCCCTGGTATCAGACAACAGGTATTCGCTATAGGCTGTTTAATCCACCTACTTAGTAATATAAGAGCTGGTGAGAGAAACAACGTGTGTCTTGATCGCTATAAACATGAAAATATTCTCAAGTGCTTAAGTAATATATCGCACTAGTTACGTTACCCAAATTAACCGGGCATATTCTTGACGAAGTAAAGGTAACTAGAATGGGTGCAGACATAGATTATGTCCACCCTTGACTAAAATTATGTGTACATGAAAAAAAAAGAAAAACAAATTTCAGCACTATCTTGAAGACCATGGCCGTGCAAAGCAATGAAACAATAATATGGACGTGTTTGTGACATTCTTGGAGTTCATGCTCATCTCCAAGCCAAATTTCAGCCCTGAAAAAAAAGACTTTGCTTTATATATATAGTATATTAGACTGATAAAATACCCAGAAAGACGATTATTACCATCCATAACACAACGTTACTCCCACTCGTCACTCTACCTCGCTGCCTAGCGTATAAGTAAGGTATCATCTTGCTGCATATATGAATAACTAGCAGAATCTCCGCCCTCCGGGCGGCTCATCCGCTAGGCAACGATAGGACGCCACCCTCCGGGAGGCTCCACATTGTCTCACTGTTCAGTCCCCAAAAACTTCTTCTTCCATCAATAGTTCATTAACGGTGTATGTAAGTGTCACCTTGTTTTTCACTACAACGGTACAGAAAAAGTATATTTTTTTAGCATTAAACTGTTATTATTTTATTGTCTAATCATCACTACATATAACACCACCCATCATCACTACATATAACATCATCCATCCTCACTACATATAACACCTTCCATCATCACTACATATAACACCATCTATCATCACTAAATATAACACCGCCCATCATCACTACATATAACAACATCCATCATCACTACATATAACATCATCCATCATTACTACATATAACACCATCCATCATCAGTACATATAACGCCATCCATCATCACTACATATAACACCATCCATCATCACGACAGATCGGTAAAGTAGTTTCCGAGATTCTCGTGCGGAACACACACAAACACAAACACACAGACACAGACATACTTTTTGTTTTATATATATATATATATATATATATATATATATATATATATATATATATATATATATTATATATATATATATTACACTATGAGTTCACCATTAATAACGCTTAATTATATTTCAATTTTATATAAATGAACATATAATCGGAATTTTACTTCGGAGTGATTTAAATGAGAAACAAAATTACACAAAAATTTACCCCTCGGTGCCTTTGTTAGAGAATCAGCCAATCAGCGGCCGTGGTTCCAACACAATAGATCTGTAGTGTATGTGTGACAACAGGAAACCAGTTAACATCAGCTCGCGGGAGTGGCTACTACTGTACTGTAGTGTGATCTGACACAGTCTTGGGGAGCGTCCCTTCTATTGACCGCCCCTCACCCTACATCCCATCACCGACCCTCACATCCCATCACCGCCCCTCACAACCCATCACAACCCAACACTGCTCCTCACAACCCATCATTGCCCTTCATAACCCATCACTGCCCCTGACAACCCATCACTGCCCCTCGTAATCCGTCACGGCCCCTGACAACCCATCACTGCATAACAGCACGTCACGACCCATCACTGCCTCTCCCAACCCATCACTGGCCCTCACAACCCATCAATACCACACACAACCCCTCACTGCCCTTCACAACCCATCACTGCCCCTGACAACTAATCACTGCCCATCACAACCCATGACCACTCATCACTGCCACTAACAACCCATCACTGCCCCTGATAACTAATCACTGCCCATCACAACCCATCACCACTCATCACTGCCACTAACAACCCATCACTGACCCTCACAACCCATTTCTAAATCGTTGCCAAACATAACCATCACTGCCTCTCCCAAACCATCACTGCCCCTCACAACCAATCACTGACCCTAACAGCTGAGTGAGGAGAATTTCAAGTTCAAAACGGAACTAACGACAACAGCAGACCGGGTGGATTATGTGGATGACATTGGGCGGCGAAACAACCTCATGATTGCTGAAGTCGCCGAAGATGCCCACGAGAACTGACACTCATCCCAGCTCAAAATTTCACGCCTACTGAATGACCATTTTAAACTTACTGAAGTAAAATTTGACCATGTTCAACGCGTCGGGAACCCAACTCCTCCCTCCCAAGCGACATTATAACAAAATTCTCATCCACCTCTGACCGTGACAAAATGTTTTATCAATGCGTACACTGAAAGGAACCACTATCTTCGTCAACGAGGACCTCTGCCCTATGTACAACTAAAGCCCGTCCAAAGCAAATGGACCAGTTTAAAGAAGCCAGGAAACAAAGGAAACACGTGACATAAGCAAGTTTGCGGATGACACCAAAATAGGGCGGCAGATTAATTCAGGGCAGGATGCAAATGTATTACAGGAGGATCTAAATAAACTGCAGGGGTGGTCTGAAAAATGGCAAATGAAATTCAACACCAGCAAGTGCAGCGTACTTAACATTGGAAGAACAAATACTGATAATGTATACAGCCTTAACAACATCAACCTAGAGAACTCGACTTGTGAAAGAGACCTAGGGGTACTTGTAAGCCCGGACCTACGGCCTAGAAAACAGTGCGTTAATGTTCGAAATAAGGCAAACAGAGTATTGGGTTTTATATCTAGAAGTGTAAGTAACAAGAGTGCAGAGGTCTTATTGCAACTATATCTTGCGATAGTTAGGCCGCACCTCGATTATGCGGTTCAGTTCTGGTGCCCCTATTATAGAATGGATATAAATTCACTAGAGTCGGTGCAGCAAATAATGACAAAAATGATTCCGGGACTTAGAAACCTTCCATATCAGGATAGGTTAAAGAAACTAAAATTACATTCCCTAGAAAGACGAAGAGTGCGGGGAGATATGATAGAAGTATTTAAGTGGGTGAAAGGAATCAATAAAGGGGATATAGATAAAGTTCTTATAATATCCGAGCAGGATAGGACTCGGAGCAACGGATTCAAGTTGGATAAGTTTAGGTTTAGGAGGGTGCTAGGAAGGAACTGGTTCACAAATAGGGTGGTGGACGAGTGGAACAAGCTTAGCAAATTTGTAGTAAGTGCGGGAACTCCGGAAAGTTTCAAAAGGAGGCTACACAGATTCATGGATGATAGAGAGTGGTAGTAACTCTAGACAGGAGCTGCCATGCACAGGCCAACCGGTCTATTGCAGACTCCTTATTTTCTTATGTTCATAAAACCATTGTTGTGAGGGATCGGGCAAGTGGACACCCTCCCACTCACCCACCCGCTGTTCCAACCCCCGCCCCCCCCCCCCCCAAGCCCCTCGATAAGCCCCGCCCCACTGAGAGGAAACCAACCACTGTCGCTATCACCTGAAGAGTTTCCCCCCAAACCAGCCAACTCGAGTACTACACGTCTACCCTCTGTGGTGGAAACCAGCAACCCTCAAAACTGAGTGACAGGCGCACCTCCCACTCTATCTGGGAATCACCCTCAACAGTACCGGTCATCTTAATTCTGTTGGTTGTAGCACTTGTGAGTACTATACCCCCCCCCCCTCCCCCCACTATTATAACTTTCTTAGATCTTCCTTTTTCACACCTCATTGACCCTGAGTGTTTGCTGTTCCTTAATCAGTATCAATGTTCCTACATTGATGATGCTAGTGTCATTCCCTTAAATGTACTAGATCGTATGTGTTACACCTCCTTTACCCATGGTGTTGACACAATACTCCCTCATAGTGATCCTGATGCCTTTCTACAAAACTCACTGGGTTACACCAACCCAAACTGTAACTATTACTTCCCTGACTCTCCCAAGTTTAGTTCTAGTCTTCTACTACCTCATTCCTTCTCCTTGATTAGCCATAACATCAGTAGTATCCCCCTCATCTAGATACCTTCTTAGATCAGTGTTTATCTTCTATTGCCCACAAATTTGATATACTTGGGTTCTGTGAGACCAAACTCACTAACGATATTTAACATTTGTATAACATTCCTAAATATAATAGACACTGCGTCAACACGTCACGATACAGTGGTGGTGTCGCCCTATATGCTGATATCAAGTATAACACTTCTGTAAGAGATGATTTAAAGGTTCAGGAGGAGTACGTGGAGAGTGTTTTCACTGATTTACGTAACGACACACGAATTATCCTAGTAGGAGTAATCTACAGAAGACCCCACACTAATGTAAGAAAATTTCTTGATAAATTTTCGGAGCTTATCACTATCATAAGTTCAGAGAAGAAGCTTTGCTACATAACAGGAGAATTCAACCTTGATCTCTTGAAATAAAAAAACGACACCTTCTTACTACCTGTCATTCTAATCTCTTCTTCAACACTATAACCAAACCCACTAGAGTAACTGCTACCTCTGCCACTGTGATAGATCATATCTGGACTAACAACACTCCTAACAATCTTACAAGTGGAATTACTTATAACAATATCTCAGATCACTTAACAGTTTTTGCCAGTATAAAATAGCCGCAAGACTAAAAAGTCTAGTAGAGTATCAATACAATACAGAGACTACTGCACCGACAACCTGTTCCTTTTTCTAAACAACCTAATGAATGCTAACTGGGATCTTGTCTATGCCTCCGACAACTCTTATGTGAACAGCTGCAACTTCTCTTGTATCTTCAATGCTTGCTTTGTTAAATGCTTCCCTCTCAAGACTAAGTCAGTGAAAACTGTATCCATTTCCAAACCCTATATCACAAGCGAAATTAAGATAATGATAAAAGAGAAACACAAACTCCAAAGGAAATTTTCAAAAAGACCCATAACTTTCAGTGATGCTTACTGAAGTATCAGATATAGAGCAACTCAAGTAGTTAGAAACGCCAGACGAAGCTATTATACATAAAAATTCCAGTCAGCATCAGGCGACGACTAAGAAAACCTGGAATGTCATAAATTCTATTCAGAACAGGAACACTCAGCCTTCGGCCCCCACGCAGCTTTTATGATAAATGATTCAATTGTAACGGAACCCTCCCCCCATTGCCAACCACTTCAATGAATATTGTATTAATGTTGGCCAAAAGCTTGCAGAAAGCATCCCTGATCACTATGAGGAATTTAGAGCCTACCTGCAAAACAGACAGCAAAATGAGCTGTTCTTATCCCCTGTCACAGCAGATGAATTACTGGCCATCATAAAAATGTCCAAAGATGCAGCAGCAGGCGACGACAATATACCAATGAGCATCATTAAGAAAGAAGCCCACTTATTACTACCTGTTCTCCTACGCATTTGTATCTCCTTCACTAGTGGTGTCTTTCCGGATAAACTGAAAATTGCTAAAGTTCACCCAGCATATAAAAAAACCTGGGGACAAAGGTCTCATCAAGAATTACCGCCTGTTACGAGTTGGGGATTTAGAATATAGTTATACGTCTACCCAGATCCCAACAGGTAACAACAAAAAAAAACAAGGAAAATCGGACTATAAAAGGGTAGACAAAGGATGCGAGTTTTTGTTGTATATAATAAAGTACCATAAATTCCTTAACAAAATATTCAGCTTATAAACTACCCTTAACCAAACTTAACCTAAACATGAACAGTATATACATAGTAATAAAACATAGAACAATAGTGAAGCAATGTGGAGGTGGGAGAGGCAATACAAGATTACAAATACTTAAGTGAGGAGCTGAGATGGCTGACGGGCAAGGCTGAGTATGGTAGAAGACGGTAGGTAGTCACTGTGCCGTAGGTTTCCAGGATAGGTGATCCTGTGGTCGCTTCCCAGAGTGAAGTGTCCTCTCCTCGAATTGGAGCTGACAAAGTAGACTGAGGCGGAAGTGACGCAACAACCAGGATATGGAGAAGGGAAACCCGGGAGTGGTAACTAAGACGAGCCATACTCGTGTTTCGTCCCTAGATGGCGTTGCTCGTGGTGCTGGGTAGGTAGATGAAGACAATCGGTGGAGGGGTTCGTAACACCGCCCCATATCAGTCCTCCCAGTCTTGAGTAAGATGCTGGGGAAGGTAGCATGTAGTAGACTCAATTCCTTCTGCAATGCCAATAACATCTTTACAGACTCCCAGTTTGGATTTAGAGGTAGAAGGTCGACTGAGAGTGCTCTGCTATCCTTTCCTAATGACATCTTAAATTTCTTTGATAACAGTCAGTTCACAGTAGGTATATTTTTGGACCTCTCTAAAGCCTTCGATACTGTCGACCATACCATCCTCCTTTCAAAGCTTGAACATTACTGCGTTAGGGGCTTGTCCCGCAATTAGTTTACCTCATATCTGTCCAACATGATGCAGTATGTCTACTATAATAATCACCAATCTGACTGCTCACCAATCTTGTATGGCGTCCCCCAACGCTCCATTCTCGGTCCAGTACTGTTTCTGTTGTACATAAACGACATAGTCCACGCCAGCTCACTCATAAAATACAACGTATTTGCAGACGATAGTAATTTCTATGCCAGCAACTCAGACCTCCATTCTTTGATGAGAACTATGAACACTGAATTGACTAAAGTCAGGACCTGAGTAATACACAATAAACTGACGTAACCTTGAGAAAACCCACTCCACGATCTTTCACAGAAGGAAAAACTTACCCACAGACTTGGACCCCCTGTTCCTTGGTAAGCAGTCCTCAAACGCGAACAAAATACTAAATTCCTCGGAGTTATTGTTGATGAGAAACTTAACTGGAGAAACCACATACAGTACAAGCCATTCACAGTAAAATCAATAAACATTGCGGTATCATGTATCACACTCGACAGTCACTCACTCTCACAGCAATGAAAGAAATCTATCATGATCTTGTTTACCAACACCTGATACACTGTCACACACTAAGGGGGGCTTCTGGATCTTCAAAAACACAATCCCTGGTTACTGTGCAAAAGAGAGTTGTACGGACAATGACCTACTTGAAAAAAAAATAGATCACACAAACGAAAAAGTTGCTAAATTGAAAATGTTAAAATTCGAAGATATTAACATCTACTGCTGTGCCCCTTTGTTTACAAATCTATCAATAACTGGCTTGACAATAATTATTTCCAGTTCCGGAATAATCAGAGATACAACTTAAGGCACCCAGAGCTACGAAGACCACCCCCCATGCTCTCCTCTCAGTCCAAGACCTCCATAAAATATCATAGTGTGAAGGTGTGGAACAACTTACCCCCACCCATCCCAGCAAAGACTACGCTCCCTTCCTTTAAATCATCTCTTAAAAAATATCTATTGTTCAATTCAATTCAATTTCAATTGTTTATTCCTTGATAGAGGAAGCGGGATCCTAGTGCTGTCACTAGGTACCCCTGTACAATGACACCAGAATCATCTGGCAAGTGTGAAAAGTATATACAGTATAAATATTATAAAGGGGCTTACTAAAGCCTAAGGAAGGAAGGATGTTCCTTTAACACATAATTAATATTATTTACAAAATATCTGGCCAGTATTGGGAGGATCATCGTGTCTCCGTCAGGGGGTCGTGGAGTGGTGGTCCAGCAGGCGTCACGGAAGCGTTGTGTGTGGGGACATCTTAGGAGGTAGTGAATAAGGGTGCGGCTGTCGGGTCTTCTGCATAACGCACAAGAGCGTTGCTCAGGGGATGTGGGGATACCAATCTCCCAAGCAAAGTCATACCCAATGATGATACGGGCAGCAATCACGTCCCCCTTCCGCGACCCTTTCCCGTAGACGTACGAGAGGTCAGGAAGTTTACGGAGGACATCGTACCATGTGGGCGGGGAGTCCAGGGGGATGGCTGCTTCCCGAGCTTCTCTCTGTTTGCGGCGGATTTGGGTCCTAATCTGTAAGAGTGTTCGAGGAACAACGTAGTCAGGTGTGGCCTTGTTGCAGCCAGTCTTGGCAAGGTCATCTGCTGCCTCATTCCCCAAGATACCGACATGACTAGGTATCCATAGGAATGTCACAGGACGGCCTTCATCCTGAAGTGTGGATGTTAACCCTCGTATTCGGAGGATGAGGTCCTTATTTTCCCCAGATCCAAATGCGATCCCGTCGAGAGCAGACCTGGAATCGCAGCAGACAAGCAAGGGGCAGAAACCATCTGCTTCTTCCTCAGCGAGAAGGGCAGCAAGGAGGGCTATTAGTTCAGCCTGAGTGGAGGATGCCCCGTCAGAAACTCTGAGAGACAGTTTGATAGGCTCAGGGGCATGAGGACGGGAGATGTAGACACCAGCCCCGGCCCTACCTGTAGCGGGGTCAACAGAACCATCAGTGTAGAGGACGACCCTACCTGGGGACCAGTGAGCGATCCTGGAGAGGTGGTATTTGCAGAGAATAACAGGGTTCACCTGGGATTTCGGGAGCGGTCCACCGAGGGCAATCACTTCAGGTTGAAAATCCAGCCAGGGAGAAGGAGACGAACCAACAGCAGGGGTGACAACAATATCAGGCAGGAGGTCGTGTTCCTGAAGGGCTCGGATGAGTGACCCTCGCCACTGTCTTCTAGATGGAGGTCGGTCTCGAACAGCAGTAGTCAAGTTGGTTTGGACATAGTTGCCCCTAGGATCCCGTAGAATGGAAACGGCAGTTTTTAGGTAAAACTCCTGGACACGATCCTGTAAGGGGGAAAGACCAAGTTCGTTATATAGAGAAGTAGAGCGTGTCCACTGAGGAGCCCCAAGGATGATACGAGCAGCTTTCCTCTGGATAACTTCGAGACGGTTGACAGCAGTCCGACTAATGTTGACGAGGGCAGGGGCGGCGTAGTCGACACAGGAACGGACAAAGGACTTGTACATGGTGAGAAGTACAGGGATGGTGGCACCAAGGGAACCCCTGCACATGGTAGAGAGGGGAGCGAGACGCCGAAAACATATGTCTCGAAGATAGCGGACTTCAGGGATCTGACAACGTGTGCGAGTTACATACACACCCAGGTATTTTGTCTCATTAACCCAGTCCAAGGGCGTTCCTGATAAGAAAAGGGGTGGAGGTACAACACGACCGTGCCACATGGCTTTTGTTTTCGCAGTTGAAAGAAGGAAACCAAGTGAATCACACTCTCTGGAGACCAGATCAAGGGCTTCCTGCATGCTGAGGTAGTCAGGGGCTTGGAGGAGGACATCGTCGGCATATCCTGAGTGGACAACTTCTGTCGGCCACGGGAGTGATGCAATGGAGTGCATGAGAGTGTTAAACAAGGTGGGACTCAGGACTCCACCTTGAGGGGTGCCGAGGTTCATTTCTTGAACAGGAGACATAGAGCCTTCAACGCGAACCCGGGCCTGACGTCCAGTGAGGTAAGAGGCGATCCATTGTAGAAGTCTCCCTTTAACCCCTAACCGTGCAAGTTCAGCTAAAATGAGGGCAGGCTGAGCCGTATCAAAGGCTCCCTTGATATCAAGGAAGACGGAGACGCGGGCAGTCTGATTGCAATAAAAGGAAGCAATGGAGTGTGCTGTGCTGCGATGTTGAATGAAACCATTGAGGGAGTTGTGGAAGCCGCCTATGGTGTGAAGAAGGCGACGATGGAGTATCCTCTCCATCATCTTGCAAACACAGGAGGTAAGACTAATGGGTCGATATTTCCCAGGATCTCCCGGCTTAGGGATGGGGATAATAGTGGCATTTTTCCAGTTGGACGGGAGAACCCCATGTTCATAAGACATATTGTAGAGAGCAAGCAAGGGGCCGTTAGGAATATTAGTACAGGCGTTGAGGACGGAGTAGGTTATCTGATCATCCCCAGGAGAGGTGTCTTTTCTAGAGCGACGAGCACTGTCAAGCTCGAACTGTGTGATGGGATGATCAGTGGGGGCAGGGGAGGTAAGAGCAGCACGAACAACAGGCTCAGACGCATCGATGCGGGCCTGCACTGCCTCCTGCATTGGATCTGGAAGTGCCTCAGGGGAGGAAGCTCGTGCCCAGTCCTCCATTAAAGAGCAGGCAAGGGAGGCGGGGTCAGGGTGGGGAGGAGGCCTCCGTCGAGTACCCCGTATAGCATTAATCCGATTCCATACATAAGAGGGTGACGACTGGAACGATAGAGACCCCGTGAAGGATAGCCAGTCCGCCTCACGTATCCGACGGCGCTCCTGAGTTGCAAAGGAGCACCAATTTTTGAAGTCTTCCCAGTCCTCTGGAGACCGAGACCTCCGTATGGCAGAGTGGAGATCACGGGTTACCTGCCGGAGATGTCTCATGGCAGGGATACGATACCAGTAGTTGGTGGCACTTCTGGGGTGACGGGGAGGGCGTGGAGGGGTAGCGCGATTGACAGAGTCATACACGGCATCAACAAAATCAGCGCTGTAAGAGTCAAGGGACTGAGGGACAACATAGGAATCCGCCCAGGTAGAAAGGTATTGGGTAAAGGAAGGAACAGCATCTTGTGTGAGACGAAGGCGAGGGGATCGATAAGGAGTTGATGTCGGGGCAGAGAAGGAGAGCCTGAGATGGGTAGTAACGGCAAGATGGTCACTATACAGAGCAGGCTCGGTGCAGACGGTAGGATGAAAGGAAGTATGACCGTTCAATAGTAAGCCAACATCAAGGAAACTATGGGGGAGGCGAGTAGGATCGTCAGGACAAAGAAAGCGAACATCATCATCCCCATTAAGAAACTGTGAGAGATGTGATCCGTTAAGGGTACATGGAGTGGGATGATCCGGAGTAAGAGTGGGATGGCGGGCATTAAAGTCGCCAAGAACAATAGTGGGAACCCCATCATGGAGGTCGTGAAGAACCTGGGGGTCCAGAGAATCACTCTTGAAATGAACATTGACTACACGAAGGGTCCGGTCACCAAGAGTAAGGGAGACAGAAAGTAATTCAGACGGGGGTCCATGTGAGTCAGGTGAAGGGAGACGAACAGATGGAATGGTGTTACGCACAAGGGTGAGGAGGCCACGAGCCTGCCCACGGTACCGAGGCAGGGTGTAAACAGTATAGCCAGAGAGGCGGAGTGGAGTAACATCGTCTGTGATGGTTTCCTGAAGTAGAGCAACATCTACTTGATGGGAGAGCACAAACTGGGCGAGGTCTCAGTCCCTGGATGTTCCAGTGTAAGAAGAGGAGGGAACGGCCTCCGGTGTGAGATGAGTCGGAGGGGCTAGACAGGGCTCCAGAGGAGGTACCAAATTCTGTTGAGAGAAATGGAGAGGGAGGAGTGGGAGAGCGAGGGATGGATCCTCCATCTCGGGAGATGGAAGGAGGCGGGTCATCAGGGCTTGCAAAGTGCGCCCCTGTTGGGTCAGGGTGTCCAGAATGAGTTGTTGTTGCTTCTGCAATGTCGCAATTGTTTTCACAAACAAGTCGAGTTGGGCTGAGAGAAGGTTGATTTGCTTGGAGTGGCGATCCAGACGGAGAGTGATTGTTTCCATAGAACCAACTTGGTGTACCTGTGCAGGAGCTGGAGGTGGCGGCGAGGATTGCCGAGGGCCCGACTGGGCATGTGGTGGTGGTAGCGACGGAGAGGGACGGTGAGGGTTCAGTTGAGTAAGAGGTGGTGGTGCTGGTGAGAGACAGCGGGGGTCCGGGTGGGCAGGAGATGGTGGTGACTGTGTGGCAGGGCCGGCAACGACCTTGTTCCAAGAACGGTAGGGAGAGGGAGGGAGGGGAGAAAGGATGGGTGGTAGGGGTGATGGAGGGGGTGGTAGAGGAGAGGAGATCAATGGGAAATCCTTGGTGGATGGAAGAGGCGGTGGTGGATAGGATTGAGGTTTGGTTGACAGGGGCTTCGTCAGAGACGAGGGCGGTGGTACAAGGTAAGTTTTCCCCGGGCGAGTGCCAGGACGCTGTGGGCAATTGGCGTTCCAGGCGTGGTGACTGCCATGGCAATTGACGCACCGTGGAATAACTGGGATTTTGTTCTGAATTTTCGATTTGCATTCCACTGTGTCGTGAGGACCTGCACAGAAACCGCAGGCGACCATCCTCGTGCACTCCCAGGTGCGGTGTTTCCACGATTGGCAACGACCACAGATTTTCGGGGTTCCGATAAATCGGTCGAGAGGACAGTTGTGAATTGGTCCTACATTCACCTTCGGGGGGGAGGGGGCCCACCCACCAGCCGATGAGTTCGTTGGATGGACGTTTGGAGATCGGGTTGATGCGGCGTTCCATGTCCAGTAGTTGTGGGAGAAGAGGGCGAAGATCGTCGATAGGGATCTCCCAGGGTACGTGGCGAACCATTACCTTGGTACGACGAGTTTCTGGGGTGATGATGGTGAACTTCAGCATCACCTCCCCCTGGGGAGCAGGAAAGCCCACTTGAGTGAACAGGCGTACCGTCTCGTCCATTTGTGTGGTGACTATCACGGCTGTGGGACCTCGGTGGAGGCGAAGTGTTGAGTCCTGAAGTGGAGAGCAGTGACGGAAGAACCAGGTCGTCCGTGTGCTCAGAGGCAAGTCCCGAGGGAAGGCGAGACGACGAAGGCGCGACGGGGCAGGGAGACAAAGGGAATCCCCTATGTCCATCGTCGGCGGAGGGTCGGTCATTGAGCCACATGTAGGCTCACTTGGGGACCCCGATGACAGGAGTCCACCCTCTACAGCCCCAGAAGGGGTGCAAGGGGGAGCCGTGGCCCCTGCTGGAGACCCTGACTTCTGAGGTTTCTGCTTCTTCTTTGACGTGTCTTCAAGAAGAAAGTCGTCAGCATCACTGTCACCCACTGCCGCCGTTTCCAACGAACGGGAGCGTTTAACGGCGGGCATAGGGCACGTTGGCAACACTGCAGTCAGGTGGAGTGGTAATGACGTCACACTATCACATTGCGCATGCGCAAACTTGAAAAACTTTGCTCAGAGGGATCGGGTGGTAGGACCAGATGTTTTATCCCCAAAAAATGACAAAGTCCAAAAGTAACAAAAAAATATATGCCACTGTGCTGATAACTGGGTCTTACTATAGTTGTCTGCACAGGCTGGGATTGGTAGACGCGCTGAATTCGTCAGAAATACGAATTTTAAGGAGCAGTCTCTTACAGCCTTTGTTGACACTACGCACGCATGCGCGTTCCTGCTATATCTATTGTTAAAGTATTACTATTCCTTGTAATACCTAATCTATTTACAGTACCTGCTTTTATTGAACCATCAAACCGTTTTATCGGAAATTATCATGTAAATAAAAAAAAAATTACCATTGCAATAAATATATTTGCCAACTAGTAGTCATAATCCTGATAGCTCTGTCCTCTTGTTCAACCTAAATACTGTACATCCCATGTTGTACTGATCCCCCATTATAATTATGTTTTTCGATTCCACTGTAATTTATGTATATACTTATAATATAAATATAAACAAAATAAATAAAAAACAATAATAAATAGATAAAATAAATAAATATTGAAGTGATAACCGTGGTAACATTATGAAATGTTCTTATTACCACCATGCTATTGTACTATTCTAGGTGATACTAAATGTTACATAATAATTCCTCGAGATAAATGTATAGTATATAGCAGGTGCCTAAAAGAGAGCTCAGGTTCTCAACTGGCTCAGCCATGTTAATATTGTTATTATTATCCACTCTGTATCTGTGTTTTTCTGTCTAAATAAACTGTTTCAATTCAATTCAATTCAATTCAATAACCCACCACTGCCCCTCACAACCCGGCACTACCCCTCACAATCTATCACTGCCCCTCACAACTCATCACTGCTCCTCACAACTCATTACTTATTTCTTGATATACAATTACTTTGGTTCCCAATCAATTGCCCCTGAACATCGTAAAGCTGTCACAGTTTAAGGTCAGGTCACACAGGCGGAGTGTCAGGTTGCACAGGTTACAGAAGTGGAGGGTCAGGTCACACTGTTGGAGGAGTGTCAGGTCACACAAGTGTAGGGTCTGGTCACACAAGTGGAGGGTCAAGTCACACAGTGGAGGGTCAGGTCACATCACCCGGGTGAAGGAGGGAGCATAAGCTGCATCTTCGTCAGTCATTCAGTTAGTCAGTCACAGAGAAGAACACCAGCACATCTCTGCACTATAAATGTCCTAACGATAAACAGACAGACAGACAGACAGACAGAGACAGATAGACAGGCAGAGAGACAGACAGATAAACAGACAGGAAGAGAGACAGACAGATAAACAGACAGGCAGATAGACAGCATCGGTCTTCATTAAAGTGAGAAGAACAGACAACGCACATTACAGAAACCATAAAACGCACCTAATTTACCACCGCCACCCAGCTAATTCTGGCTACACTGGCAGGGGTGTTTCATGAAATACTCACTCCGGCTGCTACAGATTAGGCTACTTTCAGGCGCTTTATAGCCTAGAAAGTGGTGGAGTGAATGTGGTGGTTTTGATTGTGGTGGTGTTGTGAAAATGGTAGTTGTGGTGATGTGATGGTGGTTGACTGTGATGTTTGTGGTGGTGATTGTCGTGGTTGTGCTTCTGGTGGTGTGGTAAAACGTACCGGTATCTTGTTATGGTGCTCCACTGATGTATTTTTTTTATTTGGGTGGTGCTATGGCCTTATGGTGCTGGTAATGGTGCTATGGTGCGAGGGTGTAGATGGTCCTAATGGTGTTGGTAGCGACACTATAGCGTCACAGAAGGACTAACTTGTACCCAAATTTGGACTCCCAGTACTTGGTAATACAGGGAGGGAGAGAGTGAAAGAGCGGGTAAGTAAGGGAATAGGGATATAGAGAGGGAGAGATTGAAGTGGAAATGAATGGATAGATGGAGGGGAGTCTACGATAGTCTATGAGTGAAGAAGAGAGAGAAGGAAAGGGAGATGCTACTGTCATCCAAGTATGGGAGAGAGAAGAGCTGCCTTCCTTCATTAATAACATGGTAGACAAGGCCACTACGAATACTGAAGAAAATTATCCATTATTCCTCCAGTAAATGAGAATCTAATGCGTCCACACCTAGCTGGCGGCCTTCGCCAGTACATGGAGGGCACGGCAGAATGGGGGCTGTAATGGTGAGGTGATGATACAGTGATTTTGCAATACGGTGCGTTGGCACACAGCGATATAGTGATGTTAGGACACAGCCATATAATATCTTTAGGGCACAGTGATATAGTGAAGTAGAGATGTGATGTGGGAAAACAAGGGACCTGGACACTTGAAGCAAGGTGGTGGTGAACTTATTGCGCGAGAGGCAATGAGGAGGAATAACACACTGTACTGGGCCAGGAGAGTAGCACATTCCCCCACCCCCCCGCCCACACACCAGCAATGACTATCTCCTCCCCTCACCCCCTTCTCCTCGAGTGTCAACAGAGGAAGGGATATACGCTGTCGGGCGTCAAGACTAGGGTGTATGCGTGTGTGTGTAAGTGTCGCCCCATGGTGTAGGGTGTAGGAGGGTCACGACACACGGTGGGAGAATTGAATATGAATTTTGCTGCGAACCCCAGCTAGTTTATTGTGCACCCCCATTTTAATGATTGTTTGTCAGACCACAGCTTACAGCCCAGAGAAGAACAGCACATATAGCAGTGACCGGAAGTGCAGGTGTGCACACCCTCGTACGTTGACCCACCCCTTCGTAATTAAAGTGAGATTAAGACCTGACCCAAGTAGAGGTCACGCTCACAATGACCCAGAATTCTCACCGCCGCGTCATTAGCTAACCCGGCGACATGACCGTGCTACTCAAGAAGCTACCCTCCAGCCAGTACACCTGTCACCTGGCCAGACACACCCAGATTAATGACGACATCTTCCGGTTTGTAATTTCCAGTATAAGGGCCCTGCAGCTCCTTTCAAGGGGCATCTGGATTATTATTATAACAGGGAAGGGGCCGACAGCTCCTTCCCAGAGACAGAACTCAGAAGAAGACTCGTCACTAGTTGAGGTCGGGAGGAAAACTTCCCTCCCCAGCACCGAGCCTCCAACAGCATCTGCAGACATCACCCAGCCGCTGGGCCTCCCTCAGGTCACACGTGAATCATTGTCAGAGCCATCCAAGGGTGAGTTACTTAACATAAGAACATAAGAATGGAGGAAACTGCAGCGGGCCTATTGACCCATACTGGGCAGTCCCGTTTATACCCAACCCCTATTGCTCATATAATCATCCAACCTATGTTTGAAGCTATCCAGCGTATTCGAGTTAATGATGATATTTGGTAACTTGTTCCATTCATCCACTACTGTTTCCAAACCAGTGTTTACCTATTTCTCGCCGAAATCTAAATGTGTTTAATTTAAAACCATTGTTACCAGTTCGCTCCAGGTTGGATAGTTTGAGTACCTTTGTAATGTCCCCTTTGTTTAACCCTGACTTTCATTTATACACCTCTATCAAGTCGCCCCTCACTCTATTTCTCTCGAGGGAGTGCAAATTAAGATGCTTTAACCTGTCTCTGTATTCAAGGTTCCTAATGCCCTGGATTAGTCTTGTCATTCTCCTCTGGATTCTTTCCAAGGATTCTATATCCATTCTGTAATACGGTGACCAGAACTGAACTGCGTAATCCAGGTGAGGTCTCACAAGCGCTAGATATAATTTTAAGATGACCTCGCTAGTCATGTAACTAACACTCCTTTGTATGAACCCAAGTACTTTATTAGCCTTGTTACGAGCAAAAACACATTGTTTACTGGGCTAAAGATTCCTGCTTATCATTACTCCTAAATCTCTCTCGCAGTCGTATTCCACAATGGCATCGTTGTTCATCTGGTAACTGGTTTCCCTGTTTACATCTCCTATACTGAGTACTTTACTTTTGTCCACATTGAATTTCATCTACCATTTTTCCGACTATTCGAAAAATTTATTGTGGGAAGTGTATCTGTTTTATGTTTGTGTCCGAGAGTCATTGTTTAGTAACGTAAATATAATGATCTGTTAATGCATGTGTCATTTAGTTAACTAGTAAATAACTGTACTTAGAATTGGAGTTTAGAAGATTTCCCTAAGAGTATATTAACGTTAAATAACTAACCGGCTACGCTACCAAACTTTCCTCAGTTTACAAGCCTAATATTAATAACTCTTACTACTATTTCTACTTAGGATCGTCTCATTACACCATACTCTTCCTGTTAGCGGTAGTTCAAAAGGATTACACAGTACATAGAAGTTTTCTTCGGTACAAGATGCGAAGTGTGGATGCAGCTCAACATAGTATATCAGCCATCAGAGATAAAGTGCTGTGACTTTGCATACAGAGTGTGCATGGATCTGTCCTTAAAATGCTCTATTATTTTTCCACAGTCTATGACGTATTGTTGGAATGTGTGGCCATATGTAAGGCTGAACACTATACATTTAGTTTTGTTCATATCTGTCTCAGGGCCATACTGCCAGAGGTACTTACAACCTAACCTTAGTCTAGCGGTTACATCATCTTGTAATCTTGTCTTATTGCTTCAAATTCATTAACAAGTTCTTTCCTACTTAAAATTTTTAAGATTCTGTTTGACAGTCCTAAATTGTATTAAACATTGTCATTGCTGGACGCAAGTTTAGCTAAGATGCCAACTCTTATCATGTCGACTGATCCCACCAGTATGTGAGAGAGGATTCACAGCAGCTTGATGTTGATACTTGTGTCTGGTTTCAGAGACAAGCGGTTGATAATTTGAATTTAGAGTATCAAGAGCAAGTAATGGGGATAAGGAGTCAGTGATGATGAGACTGTCAGTGGCAGTGTCTTCAACAAGTTTCAGGGCTGCCTGTGAGTATCACAAATAGTTCAGTGAGTAGAGAGGATGTCCAGGTACTAATGCTATCTCTTTTCTGTATTGTATTACCGTTAAGAAGTAGGGGTGGGATTGGATGAGGAAGCGGGGGGGGGGGGGGAGGGTGATGAGGAGGCAGGGGAGAGAGTGGGTGAAGAGGCAGGGGATGGGGTAGGGGAGGAGGCAGGGGAGAGGGTAGGGGAGGAGGCAGGGGAGAGGGTAGGTGAGGAAGCAGGGGAAAGGGTTTTATTTATTTATTTCTTTTTTTTGTAGAGAAAGGAGGGGTGAAAGAAGATTAGAGGTGGGGGAAGGAAGTTACAGTTCGGAAATTGAAGAAATTTAGGAGGGGGTAGGAGAGGGCGGGCTGACCGCCTTGCTAAGCTAATGGTGTGTTGGGGTTGTGTCATCGGTTAGTTATTGTCTGTAAACACAGGCACTAGACAGCCTACCCTATCCCACAACTTTGCAACTTTCTTGACGACAGAAATGCCAGACTGAGGGTGGGACAACACACAGGAAAGACCTCCTCACTCATGAGCGGAGTCCCTCAGGGCAGCGTCCTCTCTCCCACCCTAATATACCACGAGACTAGGAAACGAAGTTATTATGTATGCAGATAACATCACTCAAATAACAAAACATCAAGGAAAATCGCGAGCGTTGCGGGAGCGGGAATTAGAAAAGGTAAATAATTACGAAAAATAATGAAAATCCAAACCAGTATCCCGAAATTCACAGTGATACCCTTATGCAGAAGGAAAACCCATCCAATAGTAACCAATAATTCCCAGATAGAATACTAAGGTAGAGGCACCCTCCTGGGCCCGCATATATCCACGACAGATTACTCCCATCATGTCCACACCAGGAAGGAAACGGCAAGAAGAGAGCTGAGAAAACTATACCGCTTTAACGCGCTTCCTGAGAAAATAAAACTCCACCTGGTAACATCATTTATCATACCGATATTAATTTACCCAGCAATACCTTTTCATACTATGAGCACCACTCAAATACTGAAATTACAGGTGGTCCAAAATGAAGCCCTATGATTCGTCACAGGTGAAAGATACCACTTCACCTGAACCACAGCCGAGATACATAGAGACCTGAGAATAAAACCCATCAACCAGCAGCTGCACACCCTGGCCAGCAGTCTGGCAAAAGATAGAACGATCAGAGCAGGAACTCCTTCAAAGACTCCCACCAGATAACGCCAACAACCATACATGGTTCCCAAAAAGTTACCAAATCTCAAAAGGTCCATTACCACCCCCAATCTATATGGCCAGGCAACAGACAACCTCCCTAGACCAGCATCCGCCAGTAGGGTCGCCGGAATATGAAATAAGGTCCTCAAAACACCCATATATGGGATAGGGTAAGCTGTCTAGTGCCTGTGTCGACAGACAATAACTAACCCGTGACTCAACCCTGACACACTGTTAGCTTAGCTAACCTACAGCAGGGCGGTCAGCCCGCCCTCTCCTGCATCCTCCTAAATTTCTTTAATTTCCGAGCTATAACTTCTTTCCCCCACCTCTAATCTTCTTTCACCCCACATTTCTCTTTAAAAAAAATGGGCGGAGGGGATAGGTGAGGAGGCAGAAGAGGGGGTTAGTGAGAAGGCAGGGGAGGGGGTTTGTGAGAAGGCAGGGGAGGGGGTTAGTGACAAGGCAAGGGAGGGGTCAGTGAGGAGGCAAGGGAAGGGGTGGATGAGGATGCAGGGGAAAGGGTGGGTAAGGAGGAAGGGGAGGGTGTGGTGAGGCAAAAGCAACGGTAAAATACGTGACCTCTTACTGATATGAACGGCCATTAACAAAAACTGAATATAATTAGACAAAACGTCACTGAATTCTGTGGTGAGTGTAATTAGTTAACCGCCTCTCATTTTACACGCTGGGTAATAAAGTTAATAAAACTATTATTAACGTTACTGATACAAATTATTTTGAGAATAAATAAATATTCCTTGTTATTTATGCTAATTAATTTCCTCGGCGTGTTTTAGTATTTTGAATAATTCCTGCAATGAATATTGTGTACAACACCTGGCCGGACGCTAGACGGTACTAACCTAACCTAACCTAACCTAACCTAGCCTAACCTAACCTAACCTAACTAAACGTAACGTAACCTAACGTAACCTAACGTAACCTAACCAAACCTAACTAAACCAACGCAAGGGAACGGTCCTAAGTTATTGTTCTGGTAAAGTTAAGTATATTTGAAAAGATAAAGCAAGCTTAGCTAAGCACAGTAATCTTGGTTATGTTGTATAAGATTGGTTATGTTGGTTAAGCTTGGTTATGTTATATAAGCTTGGTTATGTTAGGTAAGATTAGTTATATTAGGTAAGCTTGGCTGTTAGGCAAGCTTGGCTATGCTGGGTAAGCATGGTTATGTAAGGTAAGCTTGGCTATGTTAGGCAAGCTTCGTTGTTAGGGAAACTTGATTACGTTTGGTAAGCCTGAATATGTTAGGTAGCCCTGTTTATGTTAAAAAAGCTTAGCTATGTTAGGTAAGCTTGGGTATGTTAGATAAGCTTGGGTATGTTAGGTAAGCCTAGTATGCTAGGTAAGCTTGGTTATGTTAGATAAGCTTGGTTATGTTAGGTAAGCTTGGTTATGTTAGGTAAGCTTGGTTATGTTAGGTAAGCTTGGTTATGTTAGGTAAGGTTGGTTAGGTAAAGCAAGATTAGATATGGTGTGATTGGTTCATTTGGTCAAGTGAGTGAAGCAACTCTCCCCCCACCGGCCACATGCCGCAGGCCTTCGCCCCTCTGCACAGCTTTCACCTCACTACCACAAACCCCTCCACACTACCACAACACCCTTCACACTACCACAACACCCTCCACACTACCAAAACCCCTCCACACTACCACAACCCCCTCCACACTAACTCAACCCTCTCCACACTACCACAACCCCCACCACACTACCATAATCCTCTCCACATTACCACAACCCTCTCCACACTACCATAACTCCCACCACACTACCATAAACCTCTCCACACAAACACAACCCTCTCCACACTAACACAACCCTCTCCACACTAACACAACCCTCTCCACACTAACACAACCTTCTCCACACTACCATAACTCCCACCACACTAACACAACCCTCTCCACACTAACACAACCCTCTCCACACTAAAACAACCCTCTCCACACTAACACAACCCCCTCCACACTAACACAACCCTCTCCACACTAACACAACCCTCTCCACACTAACACAACCCTCTCCACACTAACACAACCCTCTCCACACTAACATAACCCTCTCCACACTAACACAACCCTCTCCACACTAACACAACCCTCTCCACACTAACACAACCCTCTCCACACATACACAACCCCCTCCACACTAACACAACCCTCTCCACACTAACACAACCTTCTCTACACTACCACAACCCTCTCCACACTACCACAACCCTCTCCATACTAACACAACCCTCTCCACACTACCACAACCCTCTCCATACTAACACAACCCTCTCCACACTACCATAACTCCCACCACACTAACACAACCCTCTCTACACTACCACAACCCCCTCCACACTAACACAACCCTCTCCACACTACCACAACCCCTTCCACACTAACACAACTCTCTCTACACTACCACAACCCCCTCCATACCGACACAACCCTCTCCACACTAACACAACCCTCTCTACACTACCACAACCCTCTCCATATTACCACAACCCTCTCCACATTAACACAACCCCCTCCACACTAACACAACCCTCTCTACACACTACAACCCTCTCCACACTAACACAACCCTCTCCACATTACCATAACTCCCAGCACACTACCACAGCCCTCTCCACACTAACACAACCCTCTCCACACTAACACAACCCTCTCTACACTAACACAACCCTCTCCACACTAACACAACCCTCTCCACACTACCATAACTCCCACCACACTACCATAACTCCCACCACACTACCATAACCACCTCCACACAAACTCAACCCTCTCCACACTACCACAACCTCATCCACACTACCACAACCGTCTCCAGATTACCACAACCTTCTTCACACTAACACAACCCTTTCCACACTAACACATCCCTCTCCACATTACCACAACACTCTCCACACTAACACAACCTTCTCCACACTAACACAACCCTCTCCACACTAACACAACCCTCTCCACACTAACACAACCCTCTCCACACAAAACACAACCCTCTCCACACTAACACAACCCTCCCCACACTAACACAACCCTCCCCACACTACCACAACCCTCTCTACACTACCACAACCCTCTCCAAACTACCACAACCCTCTCCACACTAACACAACCCTCTCCACACTAGCACAACCCTCTCCACACAAACACAACCCTCTCCACACTAACACAACCCTCTCCACACTAACACAACCCACTCCACATTAACACAACCCTCTCCACACTAACACAACCCTCTCCACACTAACACAACCCTCTCCACAATAACACAACACTCTCTACACTAACACAACCCTCTCCACACTAACACAACCCTCTCCACACTACCACAACCCTCTCCACACTAACACAACCCTCTCCACACTACCATAACTCCCACCACACTACCACAACCCTCTCCACACTAACACAACCCTCTCCACACTAACACAACACTCTCCACACTACCATAACTCCCACCACACTAACACAACCCTCTCTACACTACCACAACCTTCTCCATGCTACCACAACCCTCTCCACACTAACACAACCCTCTCCACACTACCATAACTCCCACCACACTAACACAACCCTCTCTGCACTACCATAACCCTCTCCACACTAACACAACCCTCTCCACACTACCATAACTCCCACCACACTAACACAACCCTCTCTACACTACCATAACCCTCTCCACACTAAGACAACCCTCTCCACACTACTATAACTCACACCACACTAACACAACCCTCTCTACACTACCATAACTCCCACAACACTAACACAACCCTTTCTACACTACCACAACCCTCTCCACACTACCATAACTCCCACCACACTAAAACAACTCTCTCTACACTACCACAACCCCCTCCATACTGACACAACCCTCTCCACACTAACAAAACTCTCTCTACACTACCACAACCCTCTCCATACTACCAAACCCTCTCCACACTAACACAACCCCCTCCACACTAACACAACCCTCTCTACACTACTACAACCCTCTCCATACTACCACAACCCTCTCCACACTACCAAAACTCCCACCACACTAACACAACCCTCTCCATACTAACACAACCATCTCCACACTAACACAACCCCCTCATCACTAACACAACCCTCTCCACACTAACACAAACCTCTCTACACTACCACAACCCTCTCTACACTACCATAACTCCCACCACACTAAGACAACCCTCTCCATACTACCACAATCCTCTCCACACTAACACAACCCTCTCCACACTAACACAACCCTCTCTACACTACCACAACCCTCTCCACACTACCACAACCCTCTCCACACTAGCACAACCCTCTCCACACTACCATAACTTCCACCACACTAATACAACCCTCTCTACACTAGTACAACCCTCTCCACACTACCACAACCCTCTCCACACTAACACAACCCTCTCCACACTACCAGAACACCCACCACACTAACACACCCTCTCTACACTACCACAACCCTCTCCACACTAACACAACCCTCTCCAAACTACCATAACTCCCACCACACTAACACAACCCTCTCTACACTACCATAACTCCCACCACACTAACACAACCCGCTCTACACTACCACAACCCTCTCCACACTACCATAACTCCCCCCACACTTACACAACCGTCTCTCCACTACCACAACCCCCTCCACACTAACACAACCCTCTCCACACTAACACAACTCTCTCTACACTACCACAACCCTCTCCATACTACCACAACCCTCTCCACACTAACATAACACCCTCCACACTATCACAACCCTCTTCACACTATCACAACCCTCTCCACACTACCATAACTCCCAGCACACTACCACAACCCTCTCCACACTCACACAACCCTCTCCACACTAACACAACTCTCTCTACACTACCACAACCCTCTCCACACTACCACAACCCTCTCCACACTACCATAACTCCCACCACACTAACACAACCCTCTCCACACTAACACAACCCACTCCACACCAACACATCCCTCTCCATACTACCACAACCCTCTCTACACTACCACACCCTCTCCACACTAACACAACCCTCTCTACACTGCCATAACTCCCACCACACTACCATAACCCCCTCCACACTAACACAACCCTTTCCACACTAACACAACCCTCCCCACACTAACACAACCCTCTCCACACTAACACAACCCTCTCCACACTACTATAACTCCCACCACACTACCATAACCCTCTCCACACTAACACAACCCTCTCCACACTAACACAACCCTCTCCACAATACCATAATCCTCTCCACACTAACACAACCCTCTCCACACTACCATAACTCCCACCACACTACCATAACCCCCTCCACACTAACACAACCCTTTCCACACTAACACAACCCTCTCCACACTAACACAACCCTCTCCACACTAACACAACCCTCTCCACACTAACACAACCCTCTCCACACTAACACAACCCTCTCCACACTACCATAACTCTCACAACACTACCATAACCCCCTCCACACTAACACAACCCTCTCCACACTAACACAACCCTCTCCACACTACCATAACTCCCACCACACTACCATAACCCTCTGAACACTAACACAACCCTCTCCACACTAACACAACCCTCTCCACACTACCATAACCCTTTCCACACTAACACAACCCTCTCCACACTAACACAACCCTCTCCACACTACCATAACTCCCACCACACTACCATAACCCTCTCCACACTAACACAACCCTCTCCACACTAACACAACCCAACCCTCTCCACACTACCATAACCCTTTCCACACTAACACAACCCTCTCCACACTACCATAACTCCCACCACACTACCATAACCCCCTCCACACTAACACAACGCTTTCCACACTAACACAACCCTCTCCACAGTAACACAACACTCTAGACACTAACACAATAGGGTGTGTCATACGGAGGCGAATTTTTTTTTTTTTTTGAGTTTGAAAAATCGGCCTATGGTATTAATGATGTAGTTCTATGTGCAAAATCATGTGATATCTTCAGATTTGAAAAGTTTTCATTTTTTGCTAGGTTAATTTTAACTTGAAATCTTGAAAAATTCAGTATTCCCACCCTTTTACCAACACCACTAAATAGCATATTTAAAGTAAAGCAAATGTATCAGGTTAACTTATTAGGATGAAAATGATCCAAAATAGTGAAACGAATTATTTTGACACATTTATTAAATTTAATATTCCTTTAGAAAACAAAATCATAAAATACAAAAACCTGTTTTACTACTACGACCCGGTGTTGCTGCACACCATAGAGAACATGTCTTTCTTGCTTCTGTTTCTACTCATCACCTCCCTGCTGACCACCTGAGCTCGGATGTAGCCTTCCCTCCTCTCCTGGCTGTACACGTGACTGCTGGCCTCGCTCACTTGCTGTACACAACGCTCTATACTCTGGGTGTGCGAGGGCCAGGCAGGGACATGCATGGGGTTGTCCAGGAAAGCTCTGACTTGAACATTGGTGAGGCTGCAGGTAAGAGGGGGCTCACTGCCAGCCTGGATGTTATCCAGATCTATGAGATCAGTGAGGGTCTTGGCACCTAGATTGACTTCAGGAGTCTTCCTGACCCTGAAGGAATCGTCACCAACTGATTCGTCATGCCTAGATCCTCTCATAAGTCTCATATCCAAGATCTTTTTGACTGCCACTCTTCTCTCCTCCTCATCCTTACTGCAGAGCATTGTCTGCAGAACTGCCTCGGGATGAGCATACCAAGAAGATCTCCTCACAGTCTGCTCCACAATCTGAACAACCTTCCTTGGCTGATTCCTCAGGAGTTCAAGCTGGAAGAGAACATGCCTCGGACCTTCGGAGAACGATGACTTGACCTTGGTGTTGAACCAATTTGGCAAGTAGACACTCACGATGAATTGGACAATAAGTCTCAGGCTGTGAAGCTGGTTCCCTGTCAGTTTATGATGAGCGACCCAAATTCTGCAGAACCTGAGAGCCGTTGTGAGCCACCTAGAATGTGAGACTGGACCTATCTGCAGGTAAGCAAGTCTATCAGGCATGACCCCAGTTTTGATGGCACTGCAAATCATGTAACCATAGTACTGGTCAGTACTCAGGTCGTCAATGACAGTATGTGCAAGCTCAACGAGTGGAGGGCCAACTGTGATTTTTTCAAAGCTCGGATTTATTTCTAACTCAGTGGCAGAGTCCAGCATCTTGCCAAGAGGACCAGACCATCTGTTGTTTGAAAGAGTCTTGCCATCCAGCTCCTGGATCAGATGTCTGAGTGGCAACTCGTTGGTGTGGAGGTCACAAACAATCCAGACCAGCTTCCTCCCAATCTTCCGCTCTATCCACTGTATGATCCCCCCTTGCCACCCTGTGTTCGTGTTGGTGCTGTCCCCTCCAATGGCCTGCAGGGTCTGGTCTACGTTCCTCTCTCTGAGCCAGTTCACAATGTTATCTGCCACTATCTCAGCTGGTTTCCTGATGTCATCTTTCTCTGGAATGAAATGCCACAAATACTTCCCTCCTGGTTCACTGCAGCAGGAGTAGTGTTCCTCCTTCACCATGGCAGGGAACAGCTTGTCAGAATCTCCAACTTTCATGAACACTTTAGTGTCATCCCTTCTCCCATCAAAGAACAAACAATTGATTCCATTTTCTCTTATCCCCTTATCAAACTCCTCTTCTAGGTTACTGACAAGTTTCTCCTGAGCTCTCCTTACTTTGATATGATCTATCACCAGGTGAACATCATCAGGTGTTATCAAACCACCGTCAATCCAGGCAGCTGTTGCTATCTCTGCAGTTTCTCTGAGACCAGTGTGGTGTCGCATGCTGGCCAGAGCTATGCTCGGGATATCTTTCCTATTTCGAATCTTATGCCTGGAAGGTTTGGGATCATTATTTTCTGGGTTAGGGACAAAGTCACCATTCTCCTGGTCAGCACTCGGATCATCATTAAACTCTGAATCAGCTTGACTCCAATCATCGGCCTTTTTTACCTCACCCTGGGCCTTCTCAAGTCTCTTTTCCTCGGCAACTCTTCTCCTCTTCTGTCTCTCTGTGGCAGCCTCCTGTCTCTTGGACTCCGGAATATCTTGGCTAGAAATCATGAGAGCCCCTATACTGCCAGTCTTCTCTCTCTGTGCTTTGACAAATGCCAGTTCGATCACAGGAATCTTCGGTTCACGCTTGCAAATACAGGAGATGTGGGCCTCGGATTTACAGTCACGATCGCATCCAAACTCAGGACAGAGAACAATTGGACACTTGCAAGTAATTATGTTAAATAACTGGTCCAGTTGCTTGGCAAAGCTGTCCTTAACTGTAAGTTTTCCTCTCCCAAGAGAGATATCTCTTGCCTTTTCCCAACTGGCTAGCAGTCTCTTCTTCTGACTTGTTATGACTGGAGGCTTGAACTGAGCGTTAGCCAGAGTGTACTGTGCCATGACAGCTTTGGTCATATCACTGGCAATATCTTTGTTTGTGTAAGTTCTTTGGTTCTTTTCACTGATTTGCCTGATTAAAACACCGTATCTCAAAGCATCTCTCAATGTAGGCAACTCCGACTTCAGGAGCTCCCTCCCAGACCCAAGATAGTGACTGAGATGGCTGGATTTTTGGTTCCTCGTCCTGACACAAGCAGCCATCGCAAATATTATCAACTTATAAATGCATCAGAATCTGAAACAGAAAAAAATATTGTTAGTTGGGTTGTTAAAGAATGAAGTCAGATAGCCATGTTCACTATTTAATTGTAATGCACTAATGCAGCTGTACGTTAGATTTTCGATAAATTTCACGCAAAAATTTACCTAGCAAAAGGTTGCAAAATATTGAAACTGAAATTATTTTCTGTTTATATACACTAAAATCTACCAAAAAAGTGATGGGCCATTAGTTTTAGCTGATCTTCCCTCCTATGACACACCCTACTAACACAACCCTTTCCACACTAACACAACCCACTCTACACTAACACAACCCTCACCACACGAAAACAACCCTCTCCACACTAACACAACCCTCTCCACACTAACACAACCCTCTCCACACTACCATATCTCTCGCCACACTACCATAACCCCCTCCACACTAACACAACCCTCTCCACACTACCATAACCCTCTCCACACTAACACAACCCTCTCCACACTAACACAACCCTCTCCACACTACCATAACCCGCTCCACACTAACACAACCTTCTCCACACTAACACAACCCTCTCCACACTACTATAACTCCCACCACACTACCATAACCCCCTCCACACTAACACATCCCTCTCCACACTAACACAACCCTCTCCACACTACCATAACCCTCTCCACACTAACACAACCCTCTCCACACTAACACAACCCTCTACACACTACTATAACTCCCACCACACTACCATAACCCTCTCCTCAATAACACAACCCTCTCCACACTAACACAACCCTCTCCATACAAACACAACCCTCTCCACACTAACACAACCCTCTCCCCACTACCATAACTCCCACCACACTACCATAACCCTCTCCACACTAACACAACCCTCTCCACACTAACACAACCCTCTCCACATGATCATAACCCTCTCCACACTAACACAACCCTCTCCACACTACTATAACTCCCGCCACACTACCATAACCCCCTCCACACTAACACATTATGGCAGCGTCTCCAATGGTTGTGTTCACTAGGGCGTCTTGTACTCCCATGTAATGATGCTTTTAGGAACGATCATGCCACTAATCGGTGGCACTCACTCGAGAGAAGTAGAGTGAGTGGTGATATGATCGAGGTGTATAAATGGAAGTCAGGGCGAAACAAAGGTGATATAACAAAGGCACTCAAATTATCCAAACAGGAGCGAACTGGTAACAATGGTTTTAAATTAGACAAATTTTGATTTAGGGGCAAGATAGGTAAACATTGGTTTGAAAATAGAGTAGTGGATGAGTGGAGCAAGTTAAAAAACATCATCATCAACTCGAATACGTTGGATAGCTTCAAACATCGGTTGAATGGATATATGAGCGATAGGCGTTGGGTGTAAATGGGACTGCCCAGTATGGGCCAATAGGCCCGCTGTAGATTCCTCCATTCTTATGTTCTTATGTTAACTCTTAAAGTGGAAGAGAGATTCCACTTAACTTTTTACTCTCAGCGTGTGCGTAAGAGAGATACAAGTAACGAAGGACAAACTTATAAACACCAATAAATGATTATAGATAAACAGATAACGAGATATAAACGAACACAGTAGAAGCTAGACCTGTTTGTTGACGGCTTACTGTACAGGTAATATTGACAAGGTAACAAATTGGGCCAAACACCTGAGTATTGTGACCTGTACCTCGTCCAGCGTTGATAAACTTTCTTCTGAAATTCTTTTAAAATATTCTTGTGGCTACAAAAGTTATGTTTTGGATATGATTATGATCATTGAGCTCTGACCACCAGTAGTGACCTCAAACTCTTTTCACTTTTGATTAGTGTTTTTATTGTGTAGTTACGATAAGTATTATCTTGAAGATTCGTCAACATTTCTGTATGTGGATAAACATTTTCCTAGAAGATCATCCTGCGATCAGAAGGACGAAGGGACTTAAGGGCAAGCACGCAGTCATTGCAGACTGGGTTGGCTTGGGGACCCACCCAAGACCATTCGAGTCCGTGGTGCCTATCGGACTCTGAAGGTAACTCTCTATCAGCCCCCTACCCGGAGGTGTTACAGTTGTCAACACTGGGGCCATGTGGCCCGATTATGCCCCTCTACTAAGCCGTGGTGTGGTCTCTGCTCAAGACAACATGCAACACAGGCTTGCGGAGATACAGTTGCTCAAGGGGGTGTCATTCAACAGAAGTGTATTAACTGCAAAACAGTTGGAGTTCCTGTATGGCACCCTGACTGCCCTAAGCTCCTACGCCCCTTCAGCGCCCAGACCCGCCACCCAGGCAGATCTCAAGAAACACTGCTGCTGCTAGGGTACTCCCTACAGCCAACCCCTGGCCCACCCTCCCCACCAAAGCTCCATGATCATCATAAGAACATAAGAATGGAGGAAACTGCAGCGGGCCTATAGACCCATAGTGGGCAGTCCCGATTATACCCAACCCTATTGTTCATATAAGCATCCAACCTATGTTTGAAGCTATTCAGCTTATTCGAGTTAATGATGGTATTTGGTAATTTGTTCCACTCATCCACTACTCTGTTTCCAGACCAGTGTTTACCAATTTCACGCCGAAATCTAAATTTGTCTTAATTAAAACCATTGTTACCAGTTCGCTCCTGGTTGGATAGTTTGAGAACCTTTGTAAGGTCCCCTTTGTTTAACCCTGACTTCCATTTATACACCTCTATCATGTCGCCCCTAACTCTACGTCTCTCGAGGGAGTGCAAATTAAGATGCTTTAACCTGTCTCTGTATTCAAGGTTCTTAATGCCCGGGATTAGTCTTGTCATTCTCCTCTGGATTCTTTCCAATGATTCTATATCCATTCTGTAATACGGTGACCAGAGCTGAACTGCGTAATCCAGGTGAGGTCTCACAAGAGCTAGATATAATTTTAAGATGACCTCGCTAGTCTTGTAACTAACACTCCTTTGTATGAACCCAAGTACTTTATTAGCCTTGTTACGAGCAAAAACACATTGTTTACTTGGCTTAAGATTCCTACTTATCATTACTCCTAAATCTCTCTTGCAGTTGGATTCCATAATGTCATCGTTGTTCATCAGGTAACTGGTTTCCCTGTTTACATCTCCTATACTGAGTACTTTACATTTGCCCACATTGAGTTTCATCTGCCATTTTTATGACCATTAGAAAAATTTGTTTAGATCTTCCTGTAGTTTTGCAGAGTCCTCGTCAGATTTAATTACACGTCCTATTTTAGTGTCATCAGCAAATTTACTTATGTTGCTGTCTATGCCGATATCTACTGTGTGTCGTTTATGTATATAATAAATAATAGTGATCCAAGTACTGAGCCTTGGGGAACTCCACTAGTGACGTTGCTCCATTGAGATTTAGTGCCGTTTATGCTCACTCGCTGTTTCCTGTCCCGTAACCACGCCCTAATCCATCTAAGGATATTACCTTTCATGCCATGCGCTTCTACCTTTCTGTCGAAGGCTTTGCCAAAGTCGAGATATACCACGTCATAATTGTGCCCCTCGTCCACCAATTCGAAAACTGTTGAAAAGAATGTTAATAGATTAGTTAGACATGAACTCCCGCTTGTGAAGCCATGTTGGGAATCATTGATCAACTTGTGCTTCTCCAGGTGGTTTCGAATAGAGTTTGAAATGATTGCTTCCAGAAATTTGCCTACTATTGATGTTAGACTGATTGGGCGGTAGTTAGAGGATAGTGATCTATCCCCCTTCTTGAAAATCGGTAATACATTCCCTATCCTCCATGATTCTGGTACTACACCTGTTTTTAAGGACATGTTAAACAACTTTGCTAAGGGCATACTAAGCTCTTCCTTACATTCCTTTAATACTCTGGCAAATATCTCATCGGGACCAGGTGACTTATTAGGCTTTAGTTTGTCTATTTGCTTACTAACATCGTTACTAGTCACTACTATCTCGTTTAATTTGTTTTCTTCACTATCTCTGAATATAGTCGGTGCCCAGGGTATCATGTTTAAATTTTCGGTGGTGAAAACTGTTGAAAAATATTTATTCAAATTATTGCTCATTTCTCTGTCATTATGAGTGAGCTCGCCGGTATCTGACCGTATTGGTCCAATCTTTTCTCGTGTTTCAGTTTGATACATTTGGTAGAATCCTTTGGGGTTTGTCTTCGCCTCCCCTGCTGCCTTCAGTTCATAGTTCCTCTTGGCTTTTCTTATCTCGGTGTTAACCCTACCGGCCAATACCTTATAATACTCCCGGAGGTAAAATTCGCCACGGTTTATCCTTCTACCTATAGCCTTCCTTTGGCCAATAATGTTCTTTAAATAATTATTTATCCATTTAGGGTCATTGTTGTCTGATCTGAGTTTTTTGTATGGTATGTTCTGCCTTTGTGCATTAAGTAACTAGTTATTTAAATTGTCGTGGAACTCGGCAATCTCAGATCTCGTTATCAGGTCGGTGTCATCTTTGTTCACATCCAAGCATAATACCCCCTCTCTCAGCTGCCTCTTTAAACTATCAAAGTTTGCCCTTCTGAAATTTGGGACTTTAATGGAATATCCTTTACGTCTGACCTGAAAATCTAACTGGAATCTAATTTCTTTGTGATCGCTGTTTGCAAGTTCGTTCCCTACCTCGACATTGCTAATGAGATTTTCTCTGTTCGACAGAACTAAATCGAGTATATTATTACCCCGGGTGGGTTCGGTTATATGTTGACTTAGGAAACAGTCCTGGATCGTTTGGAGGAAATCCTCTGATACTGAGTTACCCGTAAGTTCAGTCCAATCTATTTGGCCAAGGTTAAAGTCGCCTACTATACAGACTTTGTTGTGTATGGAAGCCCTGCGCATTTCATCCCAGATAAGTCGCTCATTAAGTCTATCAAGATTGGGAGGTAGCACAGACGTACCGACACAACAGGTAAGCTGCCAACACACCCCGTGAACGCGCACAAAGCGAAGAGATCAATGATTTGAAAAATGACATTAAGGAACTCAAAGCTCAATTTGCAGCTCAAACTGATATGTTAAAGAGCCTCTGTGATACATTACAGAAAAAGAACACCACCTACACACTGCAGCAGCTATGGAAAGATTACAGTCAAACTGAAGACATTCAGATGACAGTACCAGATGTGGAAACTCAACACCCACCAGGAACAAGTATCCACGCAGAGGAAAATAGTGATACTGGTAACAGTTCTACTGATGCCTCTGTGGACATGGTCACTAAAGATGAACAAACACAATCAGAAAATGGTAGTGATGTCGAGTGTAACCAAAGTGTGTTGTTACTTTGTTCAATGTTCTTATGAATGCATTATTAAATTTAATACCAGACAACCCCAGCAATATCACAATCATCTATGCTGATGATTTTCTTATCCATAATAAAACTCATCGTGAAATGCAATCCACCCTGAACCATGTATACGCAGCCTGTGAGAACCTCGGTCTTATTATTTCCACTAAAAATACTAAGGTGTTCAACAAACAAGCTGGTAACAGCAAACGCGGCCCCGTCAAATTCAAGATAGGTAAAAACACTATTGACTATGTTTCTTCTTTTAAATATCTTGGTGTCTCCGTCCCTTGTACCCTACCTGCCATACAACAGCTAACCCGCCAATGTACTGACAGACTGAGACCTCTTAGAAGTGTAGCGGGGTACAGCCCACATTATGGTGCAAATATTTGAATTGTTAAAACAATGTACCTAGGCTATATGAGATCTCTAATAGATTACCACGCACCAGCCCTGGTTCTTCGTGACAAGAAAGGCGTTGACAAGCTCGAGAAAATGCTAAATAAAGCCCTCAGAATTATCCTAGGATGTCCCATGAGCACTAAAGTACGTAATATGAGGAAAGAACTAGGTATTAGGGTGTGTCAATTTAGGGGGTGAACTGGCTAAATTGAAAATCGAGTAATTTGGTAGCAATTTATTGTAGTCTTTAAGCATGCAAAACAATATTCTGGCATAAATGTTTTTTTTATAATAAGTCCTACCTACATCAAATGGATTTTTAAATGTACATATTTGTGAATTTATAACATAACCAGCGTTTGCACACATGTTACTGTTTCAAGTTTCAAATTATTATATTTTATTATCCGTAGTCTATTTGAAAGTAACCAATGCCTTCATACTCTCTTTGCTTTGGTTTCTTGTCATCAGTAGTCTGCTTGCTATTTGTGCTTTGATGTAACCTTCTCGCCTCTCGTGGCTGTAAACATGGCCCGCTGCTTCTGTGACCATTTTCACACATCTCTCCACACTTTGAGTGTGGGAAGGCCACTTCGGCACCTGCATTGGAGTCTCTTTAAGGTTTCTCAATTCTTGGCTAGTTAGACTTGTTGTCAATGGTGGCTCTAAGACTTCCAAACTCAAGTCAACCAATTCTGACAATTTGGTGGCATTGACGTTTATTGGGGGAACTTTTCTTGAATGAAACGAACAGTCTCCCAACTGGTCGTCATCTATTAGCGTTCCTCTAATCTTTAGAATGACTTCTACAGCCTTGGTTCGGAGATTGGTACATTGACTGCAAAGCATTGCTTGCAAAACTGCTTCTGATCGAGCATACCAAGCGGACCTTCTTGCCACAGGTAACACGATGTCCCTCACTACCTTCCTCTGTGTTCTTACTAGCTGCAATTGAAACAAAAGGTGATTGGGCCCATCCACCCACATAGGATTAAGTTTCACACTAAACCACTGGGGAAGATAAACTCCAATAATAAATTCAACAATTAACCTCAAATTCTTCAGCACTTTGCCCTTCAATTCGTGTTTGGAAATCCAAATCCTGCAGAAACGAAGAGCTGTAGTTAACCAACGGCTGTGACTGACAGGTCCAATCTCCAAGAGAGCCAATGACTGAGGCACTTCTCCTGATCTTATTGCTTGGGCAATACGATAAGCATAGGATTGATCTGTGCTGAGATCTTTGATGACTCCTTCAGACAACGCCGGAAGGGGAGGGCCAACTTCGACCTTTGGAAAGGTTGTATTTATTTCTAGTTGTGTTGCTTCATCCAGCATGATGCCAAGGGGACCTGACCACTTGTTGTTGCTCTTTGTAGGACCATCAAGTTCCTGGATGAGATGACGAAGAGGTAGCTCGCCTGTATGTAAATCACATACAATCCAAACAAGTCTTCTTCCTAGTTTTTTCTCTAAATGCGTCATTACACCCCCCTGCCATCCGGTGTTCACTGCAGTTGAATCTCCACCAACAGCCTGCAGTGAACTGCCAAGTCCTCTCTCCTGAACCCAACATAAAATATGATCAGCAATGACCTCTGCATGTTTCTTCCCTTCTACTTCAGTTTCGGGAGCAAAGTGAAACAAAAACCGACCACCAGGCTCAGAACAGACAGAGTAGTGTTCTTCTTTGATGAGACCTGGAAACTTTCTGTTCACTCCCTCTACTTCTAGCAAAACTTTTGTGTCATCTATTCTTCCATCAAACAAAAGACAGGAGAGCCCTCCCTCGCTTAAATCTTTTTCATGCTGATCAGATATTTCCTTCATTATTTTTTCTTGTGCTCTTCTAATTTTATTATGATCTATCACCAAAGATACATCCTCTCGGCTGATGAGGCCTGCATCTATCCAAGCGGCAGTTGCAATTTCTGCAGCCTCACGAAGTCCAGCATGGTGGGGAATACTAGCTAAAGCAATGTTTGAAATATTTCTTGTGTTGTATTTCATTTTCTTTGGTAAAGGTTCAGATGGCTCTTTGGAACTATCATCTGATGTTGCTTCCTGTTCATCAGAAGAACTATCAAAGAAGTGATAAACATCTTGACACAGCTCTTCCTCTCTTTGGATGGCTTCTTCACTCTTCATTTTCTTCTTTTGTTCCCTCTCTCGGATTTGTTCTCTCTTCTTGGCATTAGCAATCTGCTTCTTTGTTTCTGAATAATCTATTGAACCCATTTGCATACTTCCTTGGCCTTCTGCCCTTGTCCTCTGTGCCTTTATAAATTCAAGCTCTAAAACAGGGATCTTCTTTTCACGAGGACAACCACAATCAATGTGGGAATTATTTTCTCTCTTACCTGAGTGAGAACAGTTGGATTCAGAACATAATTGTATGGAGCACTTGCAGGTCAAAATGTCAAACAGAGTATCAAGTGTGTGCAGAAATTCATTTTTCCTGGCCAAGTTTCCTTTACCAAGTGATGTTTCAACTGCTTTGTGCCATAATTTCGTTAGTTTTAGCTCAATAGTTCGACACTGATTAATCACAGGTGGTTTGAATAGTGCATTAGCTTTTGTCCATTGATGCAGAAGAGGGACTATCATGTCATTTATGAGTTCTTTATCTGTATAGTTCCTTCTGTCCTTTGCATTTTTTTCTCGAAGGAGTAACCCTAATCTTAGCATGTCTCTCACTGTTGGAAGTTCTGATGCAGGAAGCTCCTTCCCTTTACCAACTAGCAGGCTCAAGTGGGTTGACAACTGACTTCTTGTCTTCAATTTTGACATCTTCACACTATCTGACAAATAGAAAAATATTTCAATGTTTCATAATTCAATTGTTGTTTCAAAAAATATCAATTTGTTTATCAAAAATGCTGTAACAGAAATAACATAATAATTTCTTAGAACATAATGTTTTATACAATGATATAAGTAACTGCGACAATCAATATGCCCTACTTACAATAATTAAAATGTTGAATTCGTCTGGTAGAGTACAGTAGGTGCAAGTGTAATGAGAGCAAACCACGGTCTATGATATCTAGAAGGAGAGTGAGCCGGGCGCCTTATCCTCACGCTTGGTACAAGTCAAAACAAGAATTAAAGTGTCCCACACGGAGAGCCTGTTCATGTTCTGACATGCATATTGTACACAAGCTATAGAACCATAAAATACTCCATAATCCATATGCTTACATGAGATTAGTTAATATCAAGTGAATAATTCTAATCAAGTCTCATTAATTTGTTGAAATACTGATATTTGAAACTTTAAGGTATAATTGATGTAGGTGAGGGTTATTTCAATTCATTTTTGTTTGCTAATCTCAAGTTTAGACATAAAGAGGCACAATATTTTGACTACCAAATTTGATTTTTAACATGTTGACAAAATTGACACACCCTACTAGGTATACCCAGTGTTAAAGTTAGAATAATTGAAGTCAACCTCATGATAGCCCTGATACTTCTGCATGGTGATCCTGATGACATTGTTTCCTTAAAATTGCTAGAATGTATGAACCATGGGACTGGTGAATCTAAATGGATCCGAACTACAGCTACACATATGAAGATGTTTGGACAAGATCATCTGTATAAAGTTGAGACACAACAGCGCTTCCTGCCACCCTAGCGGACAGTTCTCTTCGATATCACAATACCGATATATCCGCCTAAAAAATGATTATACAAAGTATTTACCTCCAACACACTGCCAAAGTAAGAGTTCTTGAACACATACACACTCTACAAACTGATGATAATATCACAAAACCATCTACACTGATGGATCTCTTAACACTGCCTGTGGGAGGGCTGGAAGTGCTATTGTTATGACTCAACCTGACGGTAATATAATTGAGAAAGGAGTTTGAACTGTGCATCCACTCTACAAACTGAATTAGTTGCCATACTCACAGCTAATAAATTCACTGAAACCACTGTCACTGACAGTTTCATTATCACTGATTCTCTATCTTCACTACTTGCCCTTGACACCCTCAACTCAAGTTGTCACGTGCTTGTCTCTGAACACAGACACAGATATGCGTACCTTGTTGACCCGGGTGTCAAGGTCAAACTGTTGTGGATCCACTCTCACATAGGCCTCATAAAACATAACAGAGTTGATGCCCTCGCCAAACTCGCGTCTAACAAAGACATTGTTGAATACAATTTGGGTCTGTCAAGAAGAACCCTTAAAATTGTAATTAGGAAAGAACTTATTGATGAATTTGACGCAAGTAGAAACGTACAAACAACCACTAGTCGATCCATAGTTTACCATGACGAGATGTATATGGAGCAAGTAACAAGATCACTATTGTAGATTACAAGATGTTGTAACCGCTAGATTAAGGTTAAGATATAAGTACCTCCGGCAGTATATTCCTCAAGCAGATGTAAACAAGACAACGTCCTCGACAGTGTGAAGATAGAACCTTTTAGGGAAAGGTCCAAGCACACTCTGTGTGAATGGCACAACACTTTATCTCTAATGGCAAGATAGCCGACATATTAAGATTGTATCCACTTTTTTGCACTTAGTATCTATATCAGTTCTCATATCTAGTACCAAATACACAATGTGCTTGAATACTTCTCACGCAAATGTCAATAACAAAGTGTGCGGCCAGACATACTGCCTCACACGCCTGTACTCACGCATTTGTGAATAAGTTACCCTTTATGTATGGAACTAAACAAATAATGTAATTGAAATACTGTGTAACAATCAGTGCCATAATATCCTGACAACGGGGGTTAATTATTATGACCCGTTGTAAACTCTACGCTGTAATCCTTTTGCGCTACCGCTCACAGGATGAGTGTGGGGTGCACAATAAAGTAGCCGCTGTAAGCGGCAAAAAAAAAAATAAAAAATCCATCTCACTAACTCCCTTCCTCTCTTCCTCTTTTTCCCCTCTCCCCCCCCCCCCACTCCCTATCTTCCTCATCTTTTTCTTCCTCTCTCCCTGTCTTCCTTCTTATTACTCTTTCTTCCTTCTCTTACCCCCCCCCTCTCTCTCCTCCATTTTCCTACCACACCCTCTCCCTTTTTTTTCCTCTTCTTTCCCTCCAGTGTCTATTTCCTTTCTTTTCTCCCTTCCTCTTTTCTGACCATCATCTCTCTCTCATTACACCTTTCCTTTCTATTCCTCCCTCCTTTCCTCCTTCCATCTTCTCAAAATCACCCCCCGTTCCTTGCCCATACCTCTTCATCACCGTGTTGCCGTTATCCAGTTCTCAGACGTGATATAAATGGTCAGCTGTACACACTAAGCAGACCCTCTGCCCCCAACACACACCATCCTTGAAGGCTGGTAGAGTGCTTCAGGTTTTAGTTTTGTACACCTTGTTTGTGACTCCCCCTGTTGGTCACCCCTGCAGGTCACCCCTTCTGGCCATCCCCTGCTGGTCACCCCTGCAGGTCACCCCTGCTGGTCACCCCTGCAGCTCACCCCTTCTGGTTATCCCCTGCCGGTTACCCTTGCAGGCCATCCCTTGCTGGTCACCCTTTCAGGTCACCCCTTCCGGCCATTACTTGCTGGTCACCCATGCTAGTCACCCCTTTTGGCCATCACCTGCTGGTCACCCCTGCTGGTCACCCCTGCTGGTCACTCCTTCTGGCCATCTCCTGCTGGTTACCCCTGCACGTCACCCCTGCTGGTCACCTCTGCAGGTCACGCCCCGCAGGCCATCCCCTGCTGATCACGCCTTCTAGCTATCATCTGCTGGTCACCCCTGTTAGTTACCCCTGATTCTCACCCCTGCTGGTCACCCCTGCTGGCTTACCCCTGCTGAACACCCCTTCTGGCCATCTCCTGCTGGTTACCCCTGCAGGTCACCCCTGCTGGTCACCCCTGCAGGTAACCCCTTCTGACCATCCCCTGCTGGTTACCCCAGCAGGTCACCCCTGCTGGTCACCCCTGCAGGTCACCCTTTCTGGCCATCCCCTGCTGGTCACCCCCGCTGGCCATCCCCTGCTGGTCAGATAAGAACATAAGAAAATAAGGAGTCTGCAATAGAATGGTTGGCCTGCGCATGGCAACGCCTGTCGAGAATTACTACCACTCTCATCCATGAATCTATCTAGCAAGTTCCACTCATTCACCGCCCTATTTGTGAACCAGTTCCTTCCTATCTCCCTCCTAAACCTAAACTTATCCAACTTAAATTCGTTGTTACGAGTCAGATCCTGCCCGGATATTATAAAAACTTTATCTATATCTATCTCCTTTATTGACTCCTTTTGTATGTATATTATGTATGCTGGATTATATATTATGTATGTATATTAAGTATGTGCTCCATTTATTTATTATTTATTCAGCCTAGCTATCAGCGTGTGGCAATGTAATTACCATATCCCACATGCTTAATTAATGTGCCTGGCGACGTATGGAAGCTGTTAATGCATCACTTGCCATACGTCATCTATAGAACAGTTGACAAGCAGCCAAGCTGAGGAGCGGTACTCCCCTTTGCGTACATATCTCTTATCCAGTAAATCGAACTTACAAAACTATACAGGTGTTTGTGTTCGCTCCTGTATATTGAACTTATTACCTAGAACATAACATGGCGCAGTGCGTACTTTTACTGGATAATTACGAGTGACAGTGCAAAGTTTGTGGAAAGCCGGCTTATAGACCCCTCGCCCTGTGTCAACCGCCGCCCGCCATCCCTCCTCGAAGAATTTAGCAACTTTGAGCAGTGTCAGTGACAGTGATTTTCTGTGAAGTGTTTAGTGCCATTCATGTGTGACCTTGTTATAAAGGATTCCCAAGGTACACGGCATGTTCTGGGCATTTGTAAGGAGTAGACTTGAGTACACCTCCCCTCACGAAGCCTGGAGGGTGACTGACGCTCCTCGCCCTCTCCACCCCCCCTCACAGCGTCGTCTCCACACCCCTTCGCAGCTCGAGGAGACCGCTCTCACTGCCCGGGACACACACACACATACAAGTACTAACACTCACTGACCGCGGCGGCTCCCTTATATATATTTTATATATATAATCTACTTATCTGTGTATTTAATTAATTTTTTGTCTGAGATCTTGTTGATACGACGGGCTGACCGGTCAACACTGATTTAAGACACAGTACACAGATGAAGTAGTTATGTCTCAATCCTTACGTAGCCGTGGACCCAGCGTCTGGATGAGTCAGGCGGATGATAGCCCCGCAGAGACGGATGACCAGGCCGACCACGACGCTCCAGCTCTCACAACATCGCGCAGCCCTTCACCTCAATATTCAGCGTTGTCTCCAGAGATAATTGCTTTAATGAAGTTTATGAGAGATGAAAGGCGCGAGGATGAAGCTAACAGACGTGTGGCGGATGAACACAGAAGGCAAGCAGAGGCAGAGAGAGACCACCAACGGAGATTGGAAGACAGTGCACGGTTTGAAGCTTTGATATCTCGCCTCACTGTTAACCAAGCCCCTGGCTCTAACACTGCCTCGGTACTGAATGGTTCAGATACCTCATCAATGCTTCCTTCACGCCCCCCAGCCCCACCTAAAGCAGCTGCTTAAACACCGCCCATCTTGAAGCCTGATGTGACTTTCCAGACTTTTCGTGAATGGCGGCGACGGTGGACTGATTATTCTACAATGGTGGATCTCCAGAGTTTGTCACAGCCTAAACAACTCATCCAGCTGCGTATGTGCCTGTCCTTGGGAGTTCAGCGTGTCTTAGAACATACGCTGCAGGTACCTCCGACCTCTTCGCTGTCTGTAGAGGAGGTACTGGACGTTCTACAACGGCACATCAAAGGACAGCAGCATGAAGCTCTGCGCAGGAGGGAATTGTTTAGCTGCAGACAGATGGAGGGTGAGACTTTTGACGCCTTTTATGTACGTCTTAAGGGAGCCTCGGAAGAGGTAGATATATGTTTAGGCCACCACCAGCAGTGCGAGGAGACCCAGTTGAAGCAGGTGATCCTGATGGGTGTTAAGGACAAGGAACTTGTCCAACGCCTCACCTCCCTCGACTCTTCCTCTTCTCTCAAGGATGTGTTGACGATATGTCGCTCCTATGAGGCTGCCAGGTGTGCCACCTCTGCCATCCGAGCTCCCCCTACAGCTGTACGCGCTGTGTCCCGGTACAAGAAGGACAAGAAGTCTGCTCCTACGCCTTCGCCCACCACGTCCACGCCCGGCTCATTTTGTAACAACTGTGGTAAGCAGCACGGAACACAGGCGTGTCCAGCTGCTGAGTCTACATGCAACAGTTGTGACCGTAAGGGCCACTGGTCACTCACAGTACGGTGTCCAGCCAAACGTGTCCAGTGCAATGTGTGCGGTCGTCTGGGCCACTATGACAAGTGTTGCCCTTCCAACAAACCCAAGGGACAGCGTCGGCGGAAGCTTCAGCTCCCTTCCACCAGTGAGGGCCGCCCACAGTCGCCAAATCAGAAGCATGACGACCCTCGACAACGCTCGAGCCATATTAGGAGGGTGTACTCCTCGCATCCCAGGACCAAAGTTCCCCAGTACATCAGTGTCATCGTGACCTATGGCAGTGTGTCATCACGTCTTCAGATGTTGCCTGACACCGGCGCTGATGCTGCAGTCATCGGTCCCCAGCATTTGCAATGCTTGGGGCTCTCTCCAAGCGATCTAGGACCGCCTCCCAAGGGCCTCTGCGTCACGGCAGATGGTTCACAGATGGCCCCAGCCCTGGGTTCACTCTATGCACATGTCACCTTTGGCAACAGGTCGTGTCAAGCCTGGATTGACGTGCATAATGGCGTCCCGACTCCTTTGCTGTCCTACAGACATTGCCAAGAGTTGGCCATCATCTCCCAGGACTTCCCAACACCGATTCTGGAGGTAAAATACGCCAACAGGGTGCACGAAGGGAGCAGCAACTACCTTGCTGCCGCCCTACCCCTACCTCTGGCCAGTGACACCTCTCCTTCGGTAGTTGTCCCTGCTGCATCACGTCCCCACGTCTTGGCTCGCTTTCACGACAGTCACCGTGGAGCTGAGGCCACCAAACGACGTGCACGACAGACTGTGTTCTGGCCCGGCATCAACTCCGACATCTCCAATGTTGTCCGTGCGTGTGAGCCCTGCCAAGTATTACAACCGAGCCAGCAGCAGGAACCCTTCATGAGTGACAACAACCCCACCCGCCCCTTTGAGTCTGTGTCGGCCGACTTTTTCTGTGTGTCAGGAAAGTCCTTCCTTGTTATCGTCGACCGTCTCTCTGGTTGGCCGGTTGTCATCAAGTGCGGTAATGACATGACGTCTGCCGCCACCATCAGCATGTTCCGCCACTACTTCCGTGACGTGGGCGTTCCTGTACGCCTGCGAACCGACGGAGGGCCTCAGTTCACAAGCCGGGACTTTGCTGTGTTCCTTAACCGATGGGGAGTCCGGCATGTATTGTCATCGCCCCATTACCCGCAGTCCAACGGCCACGCTGAGGCTGCTGTCAAATCCCTGAAGCACCTCATCCTTAAGGTGGCCCCTTCTGGGAACATTGACTGCGAGGCCTTCGACCGGGGTCTTCTTGAACTCCGCAACACATCGAACTACACCGGACGCTCCCCTGCCCAGGTTTTGTGTCCCTGCTCACCCTCAATCCTTCTCCAAGGAGTGGCAGGCCAAGACAGAGGATTGTGATCGCCGAGCCGCCGAACGTGTTCAGGACGTCGTCGCCTGCTTCAACGACCACGCCCGTTCTCTCCCCAGGTTGAGTGTCTGCACCCAAGTCCATGTTCAGGACCCGACCTCCCTACGTTGGGACAAAGTAGGCGTAGTCATGGGTCTCGGCAGGTCACGGGACTACCAGGTGCGGTTACCCAGTGGTCGTGTGTGGTGGAGGAACCGCCGTTTTCTCCGCCCCGTAACAATACCTTCTGCTGGCCCCACCACCAGTGTTGAGTCCCATACCCTTCCCAGTGATGAAGTCCCTCGACGCTCAGAACGGATCCAAAAGAAAAGGTCCGCTCAAGACTTTGCTATGAGCGTATAGGGGGGAGGGAGGTGTATGTATATTATGTATGCTGGATTATATATTATGTATGTGCTCCATTTATGTATTATTTATTCAGCCTAGCTATCAGCGTGTGGCAATGTAATTACCATATCCCACATGCTTAATTAATGTGCCTGGCGACGTATGGAAGCTGCTAATGTATCACTTGCCATATGTCGTCTATAGAACAGTTGACAAGCAGCCAAGCTGAGGAGCGGTACTCCCCTTTGTGTACATATCTCTTATCCAGTAAATCGAACCTACAAACTATACAGGTGTTTGTGTTTGCTCCTGTATATTGAACTTATTACCTAGAACATAACACCTTTCACCCACTTCAATACTTTTATCATATCACCCCGCACTCGTCGTCTTTCTAGAGAATGCAAGTTTAGTTTCTTTAATCTATCTTGATATGGAAGGTTTCTAAGTCCCGGAATCATTTTCGTCATTCTTCGCTGCACCGACTCCAGTGATTTGATATCCATTCTATAATAAGGGCACCAGAACTGAACAGCATAGTCGAGGTGCGGCCTGACTAGCGCAAGATACAATTGCAATATGACCGTTGCATTATTATTAATAACACGTCTAGATATAAAACCTGATACTCTGTTTGCCTTATTTCGAACATTAACGCACTGTTTTCTAGGCCGTAGGTCCGGGCTTACAAGTACCCCTAAGTCTCTTTCACAAGTTGACTTCTCTAGGCTGATGTTGTTAAGGCTGTATACATTGACAGTATTTGTTCTTCCAATATTAAGTATGCTGCACTTGCTGGCGTTGAATTTCATTTGCCATTTTATGATCACTCCTGCACTTTATTTAAATTCTCCTGTAATGCACTTGCATCCTCCCCTGAATTAATCTGCCGCCCTATTTTGAAGTCATCCGCAATTTGCTCATGTCACTACTGATCCCAGTATCTAGATCGCTTATGTAGATTATGAACAATAGTGGGCCCAGTACTGACCCATGGGGAACCCCACTGGTTACACAGTCCCTCTCAGATTTAGCACCATCTACGCTGACCCTCTGTGTTTTATCGGTGAGTCATGATTTTTTCCAATTTAAAACTTCCCCTCGATACCATGAGCCTTAACTTTTCTCAGAAGCCTCTGATGCGGTACTCTGTCAAATGCTTTGCTCAATTCCAAGTAAATATCATCGTAATTTTCGTCATTATCTACTACCTCAAAGACTCTCCTAGAAAAACGTCAGCAGACTTGTTCGACAAGATTTTCCATCTGTAAACCCATGTTGAGAATAGTAGATTAATTTGTTTTTCTCTAAATGCGATCGGATGCTATTTGCTATAATAGATTCAAGAAATTTCCCATCTACTGACGTCAAACTAATCGGCTGGTAATTTGACGCTGATGCTTTGTCTCCCTTTTTGAATATGGGTACTACATTTGCCTGGTTCCACAAGTCTGGCACAACTCCTGGGGATTATGTCTTCTTTAATTTATTGGTCTTCTTAAGAACATCCTCTTATCTGATAATGATATTCTTTAATTTATCTTCTTCATTTCCCTTAAATATCAGTTCCACCTCTGGTGTTTTCTCGTGAATTTCTTCTGTGAAAACTGATAAGAAGTAGCTGTTTAATGCTTTGCTTATTTTCTCACTATCATCGATCACTTCCCCTCTCTCTGACTTTAAAGGTCCCACTTTGTCCTTGACCTTTGTCCTTGACCTTTGTCCTATATACCTGGAAAAATCCCTTGGAATTCGCCTTTTATTCTCCTGCTATCCCAATTTTGTAGTTCCTCTTTGCCTTCCTTACATTTTTCTTAACATTCCTACCATTATACCTATTTCTGAGCTGCTCCTCCCCTCCCTTTAATTTCTTATAAATTCCTTTCTTTATTCGTATGCCATGTTAAAGTTTTTTGGTTATCCACTGTGGCTCATTCTTATTTGACCTATTTTTTTTGTATGGTATATTTTTGTTAGGTTTTATATGCAAGAAAGTGGTTTTCTTACCGTAGATCTCAGATACCTTCACACTGATTACTCACCCAGGAGATTATGGTGTATCACTACGTAGAATTTCACTCTGCTTCCGGCATTCAATGCGTTGTGTATTTGATAAATGATGATTTAATGAATTCCATTAACTTCCAACATCCATCTAAGTTATTGGTTATACTTTGTCTTAACCAATCAGTCATTACCTTTGATAATAATAATAATAGAGGGGTCACAGATACGGGCAGATAATTGCACTTACGTTTATTTGGCACAATTCCATACACTGGACTTATAATTTGTATGGATAGGTCAGTCACTCACATTCACGCCACAGAGAGTTTGTCAACCTGGAGAATTAATCGTTAGATCTATTAGGCGGGCCTGGAGTGCTCTTGTAGCAAACAGGCCCTCACCAGTGATCACTTCCTTTACAGGGTGCGTTAACTTTTCGCTGGACTTAACAACAATCTAGGGAATTTGCACACACAGACTCGTAGCAGGAATTTCTCCTCTCACCCAAGGTCTAAAGACCAGTGACTAAAATGTGGTTTTGATGCGTGAAATGACCGCTATCGGCTGGCCGGGTACCTTATCTCTACCTAAACAAACATTTGGGATGGGTTGTGCGGGAGGCCCAACGCAACCCATGGCAATTTTGTTATTGTGCTTTATGTAGTATACTAGTGAATATTGAATTGAAACAGTTTATTTAGCCAGAAAAACAGAGATACAGAGTGGATAATAATAACACTATTAACATGGGTGAGCCAGTTGAGGAGCTGAGCTCTCTTTTAGGCACCTGATATATACTATACATTTATCTCAAGGAAGTATTATGTAACATTTAGTATCATCTGGAATAGTACAATAGCATGGTGGTAATAAGAACATCTCATAATGTTACAGTGGTCATCACTTCAATATTTATTTATTATTATCTTATATATATATATATATATATATATATATATATATATATATATATATATATATATATATATATATATATATATATATATATATATACATACATTACAGTGGAATTGAAAAACATAAGTATGATGGGGGAGCAGTACAACATGGGTTGTACCTTCTTAACCCCTCAAAATTCGCTGATCAAAAGTCTGGGACTCTGACCATATTGTCATTGTTTTTCATTCCCAATTTAGAGTGAACCTGATTTCTCTGTGTTCACTGTTCCCCAGTTCTTCCCCTCCTGTGATATCTCTGATAACATTTTCTTTATTTGTTAATGCTAGGTATAATATATTGTCGCCTGTAGTAGGTTCTGTAATTAGTTGTTTTAAAAAAATTGTCCAGTACTGCGTCTAGGAAGTCTTCAGATTCATAGTCACCTACAACGTTGTCCCATTCAATATTTCTGAAATTGAAATCCCCCATAATGCACAGGTTGTTGTATTTTGCTGCCCTACTCATTTCCTGCCAATTAGGCTGAGCTGCTTCTTTCCCAAGACTTGGGGGCCTGTAAATCACTCCCATAATTAGTTTTTCTCTTCCTTCCGTGATTTCTACCCATACAGACTCAGTTCCTATTTCACCCTTTATTGAATTATACATACAACATTTTAATGTATTCCTGACGAAGAGTGCGACCCCTCCCCCCTTCCTATCTTCCCTGTCCTTCTGAAAAAGGTTGTACCCTTCTACAGTATGTGGTACTCTGATAAAAAGTTCTTGCTCGCCAGATTCATCCAGGTTTCGGTGATTGATATGACGTCTACATTCTTGGTACATACAACTGCTCTCAGCAATTCTATTTTATATCTAACGGAGCGTTAGAAATAAAATAGAATTGCTTCCTGGTCCTGTTTTACCTCTTGTCCTGAGTAACCAATTTTACTTCCCAGGACTTGCTTGTTTTTTTACTCCCACTTACCCTGACCTCTCTTACTAGCGAAACCCCCCCCCTTTGGAGTGACAATTTCACTACTGTACAGGTAGTCGTTGCCTGCTGGTCATCCCTGTTAGTGAACCCTGTTGTTCACCCCTGTTGGTCACCCCTGTTGGTCATCCCTGTTGGTCAACCCTTTTGGTCATCCTCTGCTGGTCACCCCCTGCTGGTCACCCCTTCTGGTCATCCCTTGCTGGTCACCCCTGCTGGTCACACCTCTTGATCATCCCTGTTGGTCACCCCTGTTGGTCAACCCTTCTTGTCATCCCTTGTTGCCCATTCCTCTTCGTCACCTCTGTTGATCACCCCTTGTTGTTCACTCCCTATTGGTTACCCCTGTTGTTCACCCCTGTTGGTCACCCCTGTTGGTCACCCCTGTAGTTCACCCCCTGCTAATCACCCCCTGTTCTTCACCCCTTTTTGTTATCCCTGTTGTTCACTCCCTGCTAATCATCCCCTGTTGGTCACCCCTGTTGGTCACCCCTGTTGATCACCCCTGTTGGTCACCCCTGTTAATCACCCCTGTTGGTCACCCCCTGGTGGTCACCCCTGTTGGTCACACCTGTTGGTCACCACCTGTTGGTCACCCCTGTTGGTCACCACCTGTTGGTCACCCCTGTTGTTCACCCCTGCTGGTCACCTTGTTTGTCACTCCTGTTGGTCCTCCCGCTGATCACCCCTGCTGATCCTCCTGCTGATCACCCCTATTGATCACCCCTGCTGATCACCCCTGTTGGTCAGCCCTGCTGGGCACCCCTGCTGATCACCCGCGCTGATCACCCCGCTGATCACCCCTGTTGATCACCCCTGCTGGTCTCCCCGCTGATCACCCCTGCTGATCACCCCTGCTGATCACCCTTGCTGATCACCTCTGCTGATCAACCCCGCTGATCACCCCTGCTGGCCTCCCCGCTGATCACCCCTGCTGATCACCCCTGCTGATCAACCCTGCACATCACCCCTTCTGGTTCCCCAGCTGATCACCCCTGCTGATCACTCCTGCTGGGCACCCGCGCTGATCACCCCCGCTGATCTCCCCGGATGCTCACCCTTGCTGATCACCCCTGCTGTTCACCCCCACGGATCAACCCCGATTATCACCCCTGTTGATCACTCCTGCTGGGCACCCGTGCTGATCACCCCTGGTGATCACCCCTGCTAGTCGCCCCACTGATCACCCCTGCTGGTAACCCCGGCTAATCACCCATGCTGATCACCCATGCTGGTACCTTCGGTGATCACCTATGCTGGTACCCCTGCTGATCACCCCAGCTTATCACCCCTGCTGATCACTCATGTTGCTAAGCCCCGCTGATCACTCCCGCTGATCACCCCTGCTGATCACGCATGCTTGTACCCTAGCTGATCGCCCATGCTGGTAACCCCGCTGATTACTCCCACTGATCACCCGTGCTGATCACTCGTGTTGGGCACCCAAGCTGATCACCCCTTATGATCACCCCGAATGTTCACCCCTGCAGATCACCCCTGCTGATCGTCCATGGTGGGCACCCCTGCTGATCACACCCGCTGATCAACCCCGATTATCACCCCTGTTGATCACTCCTGATGGGCACCCGTGCTGATCACCCCTACTGATCACTCCTGCTGGTCTCCCCGCTGATCACTCCCGCTGATCACCCCTGCTAGTCGCCCCACTAATCACCCCTGCTGATCACCCATGCTGGTAGCCTCGGTGATCACCCATGCTGGTACCCCTGCTGATCACCCCAGCTGATCACCCCTGCTGATCACTCAAGTTGCTAAACCCCACTGATCACCCCTGCTGATCACCCATGCTGGTACCCTCGCTGATCACCCCTACTGGTCACTCATACTAGTTACCCGTGTTGGTTACTCCTGGCAGTCACCCCCCCCCCCCCCCTGATTACCCCTAGCTGATCAGCCTGCTCGTCACCTCTTGCTGATCACCCCTGCTGGTCACCCCTTGCTGATCTCCCCTGCTAGTCCTCCCGCTAATCATCCCTGCTGGTCACCCCTGCTGGTCATGTCTCGCGGTGAGGTGCTTCCCTTCCCTCACCTAAACGAAAAACTACATCATTAGCAATTTTTCTGTTGCTGACACGACCGTGTTTGTCACTTTACTGCTATTGTTGTTGTTCCTGCTGGTGTTGTTCCTACTGGTGTTGTTCCTGCTGTTGTTGTTCCTACTGTTGTTGTTCCTACTGTTGTTGTTACTGCTGTTGCTGTTCCTGCTGTTGTTGTTCCTGCTGTTGTTGTTACTGTTGTTGGTGTTCCTGCTGTTGTTGTCCCTGCTGTTGTTGTTCCTGCTGTTGCTGTTCCTGCTGCTGTTGTCCCTGCTGTTGTTGTTACTGCTGTTGTTGTTCCTGCTGTTGATGTTACTGTTGTTGTTGTTCCTGCTGTTGTTGTTCCTGCTGTTGCTGTCACTGCTGTTGCTGTTCCTGCTGTTGTTGTTCCTGTTGTTGTTGTACCTGCTGTTGTTGTTCCTCCTGTTGTTGTTACTGCTGTTGTTGTTCCTCCTGTTGTTGTTACTGCTGTTGTTGTTCCTGCTGTTGTTGTTCCTGCTGTTGATGTTACTGTTGTTGTTGTTCTGCTGTTGTTGTTCCTACTGTTGTTATTCCTGCTGTTGTTGTTCCTGCTGTTGCTGTTCCTGCTGTTGTTGTCCCTGCTGTTGTTGTTACTGCTGTTGTTGTTCCTGCTGTTGATGTTACTGTTGTTGTTGTTCCTGCTGTTGTTGTTCCTGCTCTTGTTGTTCCTGCTGTTGCTGTTCCTGCTGTTGTTGTCCCTGCTGTTGTTGTTACTGCTGTTGTTGTTCCTGCTGTTGCTGTTCCTGCTGTTGTTGTCCCTGCTGTTGTTGTTACTGCTGTTGTTGTTCCTGCTGTTGATGTTACTGTTGTTGTTGTTCCTGCTGTTGTTGTTCCTGCTGTTGATATTCCTGCTGTTGCTGTTACTGCTGTTGCTGTTCCTGCTGTTGCTGTTCCTGCTGTTGATATTCCTGCTGTTGCTGTTACTGCTGTTGCTGTTCCTGCTGTTGTTGTTCCTACTGTTGCTGTTACTGCTGTTGCTGTTCCTGCTGTTGTTGTTCCTGCTGTTGTTGTTCCTGCTGTTGTTGTTACTGCTGTTGTTGTTCCTGCTGTTATTGTCCCTGCTGTTGTTGTTCCTGCTTTTGTTGTTCTTGCTGTTGTTGTTCCTGCTGTTGCTGTCACTGCTGTTGCTGTTCCTGCTGTTGTTGTTCCTGCTGTTGTTGTTCCTGCTGTTGTTGTTCCTGATGTTGATGTTACTGTTGTTGCTGTTCCTGCTGTTGTTGTTCCTGCTGTTGTTGTTCCTGATGTTGATGTTACTGTTGTTGCTGTTCCTGCTGTTGCTGTTCCTGCTGTTGTTGTTCCTGCTGTTGTTGTTCCTGCTGTTGCTGTTACTGCTGTTGCTGTTCCTGCTGTTGTTGTTCCTGCTGTTGATATTCCTGCTGTTACTGTTACTGCTGTTGCTGTTCCTGCTGTTGTTGTTCCTACTGTTGCTGTTACTGCTGTTGCTGTTCCTGCTGTTGTTGTTCCTGCTGTTGTTGTTCCTGCTGCTGTTGTTACTGCTGTTGTTGTTCCTGCTGTTATTGTCCCTGCTGTTGTTGTTCCTGCTTTTGTTGTTCTTGCTATTGTTGTTCCTGCTGTTGCTGTCACTGCTGTTGCTGTTCCTGCTGTTGTTGTTCCTGCTGTTGTTGTTCCTGCTGTTGTTGTTCCTGATGTTGATGTTACTGTTGTTGCTGTTCCTGCTGTTGTTGTTCCTGCTGTTGTTGTTCCTGATGTTGATGTTACTGCTGTTGCTGTTCCTGCTGTTGCTGTTCCTGCTGTTGTTGTTCCTGCTGTTGTTGTTCCTGCTGTTGCTGTTACTGCTGTTGCTGTTCCTGCTGTTGTTGTTCCTACTGTTGATGTTACTGTTGTTGTTGTTCCTGCTGTTGTTGTTCCTGCTGTTGCTGTTTCTGCTGTTGTTGTTCCTGCTGTTGCTGTTACTGCTGTTGTTGTTCCTGCTGTTGCTGCTACTGCTGTTGCTGTTCCTGCTGTTGTTGTTCCTGCTGTTGTTGTTCCTGCTGTTGCTGTTCCTGCTGTTGCTGTTCCTCCTGTTCTTGTTCCTGATGCTGTTGTTCCTGCTGTTGCTGTTACTGCTGTTGTTGTTCCTGCTGTTGCTCTTACTGCTGTTGCTAGTGTTCTTGCTGTTGTTGTTCCTGCTATTGCTGTTACTGTTGTTGCTGTTCCTTCTGTTGTTGTTCCTGCTGTTGCTGTTCCTGCTGTTGTTGTTCCTGCTGTTGCTGTTACTGCTGTTGCTGTTCCTGCTGTTGCTGTTCCTGCTGTTGTTGTTCCTGCTGTTGTTGTTCCTGCTGTTGCTGTTACTGCTGTTGCTGTTCCTGCTGTTGTTGTTCCTGCTGTTGTTGTTCCTGCTGTTGCTGTTCCTGCTGTTGTTGTTCCGACTGTTGTTGTTCCTGCTGTTGTTGTTCCTGCTGTTGCTGTTGCTGCTGTTGTTGTTCCTGCTGTTGTTGTTCCTGATGCTGTTGTTCCTGCTGTTGCTGTTCCTGCTGTTGCTGTTCCTGCTGTTGTTGTTCCTGCTGTTGCAGTTCCTGCTGTTCTTGTTCCTGATGCTGTTGTTCCTGCTGTTGCTGTTACTGCTGTTGTTGTTCCTGCTGTTGCTGTTACTGCTGTTGCTGTTCTTGCTGTTGTTGTTCCTGCTGTTGTTGCTGTTGCTGCTGTTTTTGTTCCTGCTGTTGTTGATGTTACTGGTGTTGTTGTTTCTGCTCTTGTTGTAGTTACTGCTGTTGTTGCTGCTATTGCTGCTGTTGTTCCTGATGTTATTGTTCCTGCTACTGATACTGATGATCTTGTTGCTGCTGCTCCTGACTCAGTATACTGTTTATTAACTGACAGAGGCGCCAATCACAGTAGCCATCAAATGCCTTCATGATTCGCCATATATCTTCAGTAAATAACTAACAAAACGTTCCCTCCAACTTGGTCTTACAAGGTGGCTACAAAATGTTTCTTCCTGGCGCTTCGAGACGACTAAACAATTATTAAATAAACGTTTCTACCTGATGCTACGAGGTGACCATAAGACGTTTCTACATGGAGCTACAAGGTGGCCATCAAATGTTTCTACCTGATGCTACATGGAGGCCATAAAACGATTCTACATGGTGCCACAAAGCGGCCGTAAGACGTTTCTAGATGGAGGTACTCGGTGGCCATAAATTGTTTCTACAAGGTGACTATAAAACGATTTTACCCGGAGTGCAAGGCGGTAAAAAAGCTCCTCCTGCACCTCCATGTTAAGACGTGTTTAATGAAGACCGCATCCTCTGCCACGTCTCCTCACAGTGTTCACCCGACCGTGCTGTTGTGACGCCCAGGGAAATGTTTTCCTCCTCCTCCTCCTCCTCACTCGCCTCCTGCTACTGTTCCTCTGTCTCCTCCTTCTCTACCCCTCCTCCTCCTCCTTCTCCACCTCCTCCTCCTCTTCTTTCTTCTCCTGCCCTTCCCCTTCCTTCTCCTCTCCCTGCTCCTCCTCATCCTTCTGCTGCTCCTCCTTTCTTTCCTCATCCTCTTGCCTTTTATCTTTCTCTTGATCCTCTTCCTGGTTCTCTTCCTTCTCTTCGTTCCCCTGCTCCTGATCCGCCTCTTCCTTCTACTCCTCATTGTCCTCCTTTTCTTTCCTCCTTCTCTTCCTCAAATTTTTCCTTTTCCTCAGTGTCCTATTCTTTTTCCACCTCCTCTTCCTCTTCCTCCTCGTCCTCTTTTTCCTGCATCTCAGTGCCATTTTCTTCTTCCTCTTCCTCCTCTTCCCTTTCCTGTTTCTCCATCTCTTCCTGGGCGTCCTCACCCCAGCAGCTTCATCAGTATGTTGGGAGAGTTATGCTAATCATTTTAACCTTGTTTCTTCTTTGTGTGAGTCTTGATGCTGCATACGATTAGCTCTCTCTCTCTCTCTCTCATCCGGTCTGAATTGTGTTGAGAAAGTGTTGAGTTTATGTGTGAAAACTTGACTCGGAAGAGAGAAAGAGAGAGAGAGAGAGATACATTTATTCCTGGTGTGACAGAAAATCCTCACAACCAATTAAGTCCCTGACACGTACGCACACACGCACACACGCACGCACGCATTCACGCACGCACGTACGCATGCACGCACACCTATGTATACGTGAGCGCTCATAGAGTCAAGACGTGTCCTAGGCCTGTTTCTGGCAGCCTGGTCGGAGCAATTGGCTCTGCCCCCCCCCCTTACCTCCCCCCATCTCCTCCCCAATCTCACTACACCGGGATTTATCAGCAAATATTAAAGTGCAAAGACCGGTTAAGAAACTGTTATCCAATAGTGTATCCGAAGGAAAAAACAAGCGTGATTCACAACAACAATCATCAGTGAGTAGTGTAGTACTAACCTGTGGGAACTTTGTTGGTGATCCTGAAAGTGCCAGAGATAAGAACTGCCTCTGTGTTTACAACTCAACAAGTATTGACAGATGTCTACCGGTGTATTACACTATGAAAATATTTATGGGTGGCCCTCTAAGTGCGACCATCGAGTTAAACACCACCGGGGACAAACACTTCTGTCCGTTTACAACAACAGATTTTAACAATTGTTCATCAGTGAAGTACTCCAGGCACACCTTGTACAGTTTAAAGCAAAGGAACATATATCCTGATGGCAGTGTTATTGCACTACTAAAATTACTGAACATATTCCATGCTCGCAGTCATAGACAAGGACGTCTTAAACAAAAGACCATGAGGACCATCACCTCCAGTAGAAAACAAAAGAACCTTACTCCTGACAGACAGGACCAATACACTGAAGTTCACCGAATATCGCATAGTCTCCCTTTCTTACTCCTTTCGAACGTCACCTCCCTCGCCTACAAATTTGATGAGCTTGACACCACAGTCAGGTCAGTTACTGCCAATATCATTGCCATATGTGAGGGGTGGCAAATTTTTCCTGAGAATAGCCCCATTGAGGGATATCAACTCTTTCACCACCTTCGTAAACATGAACGTGGAGGCCTGGATATATTAGTCTCAGGCATTATTAGTACATGTTGTGCCAGGTGCTCACCCTTGCCACACTGCCTCTATCATATACTGTGCGGTATACCACTTGCCTCGCTCACCAGCTAGAGACATTCTTATAAATCACATCATTACCACCTCAGAGTTAGGTACCCATGTGCCAAGCTAGTAATATGTGGGGATTTTAACGAAATTGACACGACTGATATCGAGGAACAGCTGCTACCATCACAAGCTATGAACTAACCTATGCACGATCAAAACACCCTTGACTTAGCGGATCAGTAGCAGCCACCTAAACCAATACCCCCTATCGGGTGTAGCACACACCTATCAGTGTTTTGGTCTCCAGCTCCCACTACCAACAACGTGTACAGCCCCTACATCAAGACCTACAGTCCGATTACCGACTCTGCAAAGCGTCTCTTCGGGTAGTGGATTGTTCACCATCCCTGGACTGAAGTACTAAGTGCGGATGATGTTGACACCAAATGGGCAAATTACATCAAAACCACTTCTTCCCTGAGAAGTCCGTCAGATTACACCCACATCTCATGAAAAAAACTGCTATAGGACCCGTCTCAACCAAGTAATCCGTGAAATACGCGCTGCAAAGAAGTCTTACTGAGGCAAACCAACATCAGTCACTAGTAAGGTAAGCTTAAAGAACTCTGCGGACTAAACAATAAGACACACCCCCTTCCCTTCCTTAGCCATCTCACTAATTGTGACGCAGCTGAGCAATATAATAATCATTCCGCAAATATGTGACAGACGCTTCCTCAGCTTGGCACAATCAGTCTCCCTGTTTACCCACCAGCCCTCACTCCCACTGACCTAGTGGAAGAATTTGAAATAGCAAGACGTTTGGACAAACTGAAGATCAAGCGCTTTACCATCTCATTAACTTACCAATGAAACTCTACAAGGCGTTCTCTCCGGAACTAGCTAAACCCCTCTGTTCTACCATCAATGCTTTCCTCAGTCATGCAAGATGCTCAGTTGACTGGAAGACATCACACTTGTTACCAGTGCCCAGTTAATGACCCACAATCCTTGAATGAGTTACGACCCATTGCCATCACCCCCAATACCCAGCTTAATCTGCGAAAGTTTCGTTTTTCACTGGGTTTATTGCAGGCGTCATAGATCCTCAGCAATTTGGCAATGTGAAAGTTTCCTCCAGCTTTCTGGATTACATATACCGCCATTTGGAAAAACAAAGACGCATTTGGCTGTTGCCTTCATTGACTTCACCAACGCATTCGACCTAGTCGACCACAATTTAATCATCAACAAAGATATCAACCTCAGGTTTTGAAGAAATTTTATACCATGGATTACAGACTTCCTTAGTCACCGTCGCCAAACCTAATGGCTTCCCTCAAGGCACTAAGATGGGACCACTATGCTTCGTCATGCTTATCACTGATGCTCTGAAACTCCTGCTCGATGGAAATATGTAGACGACTTCACCATTGGAACCACTGTGAACACCTCGGCTCCCGACTAGAGCGCACTCCAGAATACACTGGACAGTCTCCAAAACTGGGCTACCAACAACCATGTCACCGTCAACCATACCAAGACCATGGTTATGCACATCAACCTCTCCATTGTCCTTGTCCCACCTCCCCCCATTACTTTGGGCCCCAACACACTTCAGGTTGTGTACTCCACCAAGTTCCTCTGCGTCAGTAGTCTCCACCTACTCCTTCGTCTCAAGTTCCTTGGATTTGCCGCGCCGAGCTCCTCAGTGCTTACTCAACATTCATACTGTACTTCCGAAGGTTACCTATGGTATTCCTCCCTAAAGGCCACATAACGGAAACACCTAAAAAAAGTGCATAAAGATGGCATGCAAGATAATTCTCTCCCCATCCTACTCCACATTTTAAGAAGTGCTCAACAAACTGACCCCTTTGGCTCTCTCTAATCATCATCCTGACACCATCTCCAAATTTAGGGAGAAGCTTCTGCACCATCCTCGACACCATTTCCTGCTTCCACCTGAGATCCCCCATCCGCGAACTGAGGGCTTCAAAAGCACAAGGCCACAAGTGCCACCATGGGAGAAATGGAGATATTGGTACCAACATATTCTCTAAGTTGAGTTCTGTCTTGTGGAGCTTGAATTTGCGGCCAAAAGTTACTCTCGCACTGCATCCCTTTAAATCACATAGAAGCCATTGACAGGCAAGCCTCACCCATGGCTCAGTGAGTAGACCCGCTTCGGCCAATGGGCGCGCGTCTGGGACACATGGGCCATGATGCATGACACTCATACACAGAACTTGTACAACAAAAATCTTCGAATTAAAACAAACCCCACCTCAATATCTTTATTGGTTGTGGAGTAACAAACGATTAAACACCATGCATGTACTCTGGACGGGCGTGTGCATGCCCATGCATAGGCCACAATTCACGACACTCATGTACAAAACTTTTACAACAAATATCTTCAAAATAAAACAAACCCCACCTCGATATCTTTATTTGTTGTGGAGTAACAAACGAAAACTTTAAGGGCTTGCTTCTCACCTTTAAAAAAAATGGCACTTGTGGCCTTGTGATTCTAAGGACCTCAATTTCTGTTCGACACTATAACCATTTCCAGCCCATTCAAGCACATACTGGTTGCTAAAAGCACAGGCCAGTCCCAACCATTGTAAAAATTATCAACATCTCTTAGCTAATCAGTGTGTTTATTTCATGCCAGTCTTACTTTTTCCCTGTTATTATATTGAAATTCCCTGTTGTATGATCTACCCCCCCTTGTTATTATATTTGTACCACTTTTGTTACTTGTATAAAATTTGTCAACCAGGTGACCCATTCCCCAAATATGTAACTGTATATTTTTAGCCTTTTGGCTGTCATGTACTTTCATTAAACTATTAATTATTATTAATTATTATTAATCACGCAGCATCAACACCAAGTGAGAAATGAAGACTCCCAGCACCAACAGGTGAAAAATGGGGACTCCCAGCAACACCAGGTGAAAAATGAGGACTCTTAGCAACACCAGGTGAGAAATGAGGACTCCTAGCAACCCCAGATGAGAAACGAGAACTCCTAGCAATGCCAGGTGAGAAATGAGGACTGCCAGCAACACCAGGTGAGAAGTGAAGACTTCCTACCACACCAGGTGAGAAATGAGGACTCCTAGCAACACCAAGTGAGGATTAAGGACTCCCAGCAACACAAGGTGCGAAATAAGGCTGCCTAGCAATACCAGGTGAGAAATGAAGACTCCCAGCAACACCAGGTGAGAAATGAGGACTCCCAGCAACACCAGGTGAGAAATGAAGGATCCCAACAACACCAGGTGGGAATTGAGGACTCCATATGTGAGCTGAGAAGCCCAACCAAGACCAAGTGGAATCTGTGGCATTATGACCAGCCAGAGTCCTCTCTCACACCTGCAGTAAACAATATGTGACATCATACGATAGCATGTGAAGACCTGTCGACGCCACATTACAGTTGACAGAACTGTGACTAGACCAGCTCCTTCACAATCGCCGAGGTAACTATCAGATACATAGTTAACTTGTTTGTTCACCCCATGTTCTTTTTTATTGAAACCTTTTGTTATATACCCCACTCCCCAATGTTAACATATGTACAGTCACCGTAAAAAGTAACCATCCACTCCACCACTTAACGGCAAGTCGCGTGGGGTGGGGAGGGGGAATGGGAGACTTGAAGGAGGGCTGTTTGTTGGGGGGGGGGGGGGTAAAGGGTGGTATGCTGGTATGCGGAGTAAGTTCCTCATCAGAGAGGGAGGAAACTGAAAAAAGAATCAGGGAAATTCATGAGAGAAGGAAAGAATTATTATAATGTGCCATCCATTGCCTTATTTACCATTTTTGGGGGTTTGCGGTTCAGGTTTTAAACAACAGTAATTATATATTTATAATAACGTTTATATGAGGAGAAATATTGAGTACTAGGGTGAAAATCACATTTATTTTTAATGTTTACCAACACAGGTCAAAAGGCCATCCAATGTCCTTCTCGCCTGTCAATCGTGGTTTCCCCGACCTAAAGTTACATTTATGTGAATTAAGACTTCAAATAGGTTTTACTTACACTACACACTCAAAATAAGTCATTTTAATATATCAAATGTCAGCTAACCATAAAAAATTTACGGCTGTCAGTTTCCTAAGTTCCCAAACACTTCCCAGAAGGTTTATCAACGGCTCACAGTGACTCCAACCTCCCTTGCAATTTCTGACACGTTGTAGCCAGCCTGATAATTAGCTAGCGGGGTGGGGAGGAGTACACCATTGTCATTACCACCTCATCACCTCGCATTGATTTTCACAACTCTAATAAACATATTACAGGGTGGACAAGTCACAATCTATCCAACAAATTATTCTTCTCGTTTTATCAATTAATAGTGATTATTTTTCAAGAGCCGTAGTGGCGAGAGGTGAAGTGATCAAGTAACAGTACAGTTTAGTGTTACTGTTGGTTAGCAAGCCAAGCCCCCTCCTCCCTTTGTTGTCATATCAAGGATTTTCTTTCACAGAAGCCAAACGCGTTATCAACCTTAATGACACATAACTTACCAAAAGCTCACTCTCTTTCCTCCCCAGATTCACAAGTAAAGGTTTAGATAACTAAGGGAAAGCTAAGTCCATACGACACCTCCCCTACACCTTCCTGACATCCGCCCTCCTGGTTGGTTGGTTGGGCTTTAGGCCTATCAACTGCCAGGGTCATTAAGGCCGTCAAAGTCAAGCTACACCCATCAACCTTATAACCGTTTCCAGGTGTTAAGGATAATTCTAAGACAACATACTGTACACGCTCACTATGTATGTATTCCTTGATTTGCGCCCTCCTACCTTACCTGGGTCTTCCACCCCTCGCTCCTTCCCCCCTCTTGTGATCAGTTATGTAGACAGGCCTCGAGCTCAAGAGTATGGTAGTGAGAGGGGTCGATGATTAATTTGACCACGACTGTAAATATGTACACCCACTAAAATATTATTCTGCACCCTTAGGGGTGATACAATATGACACGGTTGCCGAATATTCTTTTAATGGGTGTACTCTTGGTAAAAAAACTACTTTTACAGTTCCTGCGTAAAACAAACTGGCACAACAAACGAAGTGTTTCAAAAAGGCCCTTGAGGTATTCCTCGCATTGGTAGCCCTGTGCGTGTATGAGTTCGGCGGCAGTACTTCGGCCACACGTGCTCGAAACAAGTAATCGGTAAATGAAACCCAGTACAAGACTTTTCGGAATTATCGACCGTGTGGTAAACCGTCGTTGGGCCGGGTTCCATTATGACGGAAAGCGAAACTGTGGAGCTATTCAGATGTTTCGGAACAGCATGGTATATTTTCCAATAGGAATAAAGGATGACCTAATGTGGCATTAGTTCAAAGTGAAGTAGCAATATAAATACAGATTCGAAATTCGGTTGTAAGATAATCTTATACCTTCACTATATCCACTAATTCTGCCAAACATATAATGCATTCCTATATGCTGTTAACCACAAGGAAAGAAGAAAACACGAAGTTCCCAAGCGCTTTCGTCTAATTCACATCTTCAGGGGTGAGTACAACTCATCCACTTCCACGGTTACTGTAATCCACAGTGTATAGAACATTTAATATAACATACAGTTTAACTTATCTAAATATACTGACATTCTCCAGTCATACTGTAACAACGTAATTCAATACTGTCAATGAAATAGCTAATTTCGACCTACCAAATTAAGTACGAAATGTCTCACATTCAGGCCTACCAACCCTCGCGAGACAAACGGAATGTCGTTGGAAAATCCTCTGACCTGACCTGTACCGTAGTTTTTTATTCTTCTGAGTGTACATAGAGCAGGTGATTATTTATTGTTTACATTGTTTTACCTATGTATTTTGAGTGAATATATATATATATATATATATATATATATATATATATATATATATATATATATATATATATATATATATATATATATATATATATTTCATTAGCCCAATAAAGCACGCGGACTTCTACATAATCTCGTTGAACAGGCTTTGTGTGAAATATAACAGAGTCTAGGACTGCTTTTGTATCCTGGTGGTCCAGAGGTAGCATTCCCCGGTCACAGTAATGGGCTCGTGGGCCGTGGGTTCGAATCCAGGCGGGTTGAGATGTTGATTGTATGTAGAAGTCTGCTTGCTTTATTGGGCTAATGAAATATATATGGATCCTCGAGTTTCGAAGCCGGATTTGGTTAAAAGTTACTCTGACCACCTACGTAATATGCTTAATATGCATAGTCCCCATTAGAGGTTCACCGCGCCATCAGCTCATTGAACAGGCTTTGTGTGACATATAACAGAGTCTAGGACTGCTTTTGTATCCTGGTGGTCCAGAGGTAGCATTCCCGGGTCACAGTCGTGGGCCGTGGGTTCGAATCCTGGCGGGTTGTGGTGTTGATTGTATATATATATATATATATATATATATATATATATATATGTATACATATGTGATTATGTGATTTAAAGATTCAGGAGGAATACATGTGGAGTGTTTTCACTGAATTACGTAACGACACAAGAAATATCCTATTAGGAATAATCTACAGAAGACCCCACACTAATGTAAGGAATAATCTTGATAAATTTTCGGAGCTTATCACTATAATAAGTTCAGAGAGGAAACGTTGCTACATTGCAGGAAATTTCAACCTTGATCTATTAAAATCAGAAACCCACACCTCAGTATTAGACCTTCTTGCTACCTGTCATTCTAAACTCTTCTTCAACACTATAACCAAACCCACTAGAGTAATTGCCACCTCTGCCACTGTGATAGATCATATCTGGACTAACAGTACTCCTAACAATCTTGCAACTGGAATTATTTATAACAATATCTCAGATCACTTTCCAGTTTTTGCCATGTATAAAACAGCCACAAGACCTGAAAGGTCGAGTAGAGTCTCAATACAATATAGAGACTACTGCACCAACAACATGCTCCTTTTTGAAAACAACCTAATGAATGCTAATTGGGTTCTTATCTATGACTCGGACAATCCTAGCGTGAACAGCTGCAGCTTCACTTGCATCTTCAATGCTTGCTTTGATAAATGCTTCCCGTTCAAGACTAAGTCAGTGAAAACTGTATCCATTTCCAAACCCTATATCACAAGCGAAATTAAGATAAGGATAAAGGAAAAACACAAACTCCAAAGGAAATTTCCAAAAAGACCCATAACTTTCAGTGATGCTTACCGAAGTATCAGAAAGAGAGTAACTCAAGCAGTTAGAAATGCCAGACGTAGCTATTATCCAAATAAGCTCCAGTCAGCATCAGGCGACGGTAAGAAAACCTGGAATGTCATAAATTCTATTCAGAACAGGAACACTCAGCCTTCGGCCCACACTCAGCTTTTATGATAAATGATTCAGTTGTAACGGAACCCTCCCTTATTGCCAACCACTTCAATGAATATTTTATTAATGTTGGCAAAAATCTTGCAGAGAGCATCCCTGATCACCATGAGGAATTTAGAGCCAACCAGCAAAACAGACAGCAAAATGAGCTGTTCTTATCCCCTGTCTCAGTAGATGAATTACTGGACATCATAAAAATGTCCAAAGATGCAGCAGCAGGCGAAGACAATATACCAATGAGCATCATTAAGAAAGTAACCAACTTATTACTACCTGTTCTACTACACATTTGTAACTCCTCCTTCACTAGTGGTGTCTTTCTGGATAAACTAAAAATTGCTAAAGTTCACCCGGCATAAAAAAAATCTGGGGACAAAGGTCTCTTCAAGAATTACCGCCCCATATCAGTCCTCCCAGCCTTGAGTAAGATACTGGAGAAGCTAGCATGTAGTAGACTAAATTCCTTCTCATATGCCAATAACATCTTTACAGACTCCCAGTCTGGATTTAGAGCTAGAAGGTCGACTGAGAGTGCTCTGCTATCCTTTACTAATGACATCTTAAATTCCTTTGATGACAGTCAGTTCACAGTCGGTATATTCTTGGACCTCTCAAAAGCCTCCGATACTGCCGACCAAAGCTTGAACATTACGGCATTAGGGGCCTGTCCCACAATTGGTTTACCTCATATCTGTCCAACAGGATGCAGTATGTCTGACTCCTCGCCAACCTTGTATGGCATCCCCCAAGGGTCCATTCTCGGTCCATTACTGCTTTTGTTGTACATAAACGACATAGTCCACGCCAGCACACTCATAAGATACAACTTATCTGCAGCCAATAGTAATCTCTATGCCAGCAACTCAGACCTCCACTGAATTGACTAAGGGTAAATCGTAATAAACTGAACTTAAACCTTGAGAAAACCCACAACACGATCTTTCACAAAAGGAAAACTTACCCCTAGACTTGGACCCCCTGTACCTTGGTAATACAGTCCTCAAACGCGAAAAAATACTAAATTCCCCGGAATTATTGTTGATGAGAAACTTAAGTGGAGAGACCACATACAAGCCATTCATAGTAAAGTCAATAAACATTTCGGTATCATGCATCCCACTCGACAGTTACTCTCTATCACAGCATTGAAAGAAATCTATCATGATCTTGCTTACGAACACCTGATACACTGTCAAACAATATGGGGGGCCCTCTGGCTCTTCAAAAACACAATCCCTGGTTACTGCACAATACAGAGTTGTACGGACAATGACCTACTTGAAAAAACAGATCACATAAACAAAAAATTTGCTAAATTGAAAATGTTAAAATTCGAAGAAATTAACACCTACTGCTATGCCCTCTTTGTTTACAAATCTATCACTCACTTGCTTGACAATAATTATTTCCAGTTCCAGAATAATCAGAGATACATCTTAAGGCACCCAGAGCTACTAATACCACCCCTCATGCACTCCTCTCAATCCCAGACCTTCATAAAATATCTCGGTGTGAAGGTGTGGAACAACTTACCCCCATCCATCCGAGCACAGACTACTCCTTTAAATCATCTTTTAAAAAATATCTATTATCAAGGTATTAATATTTCTGGTAACACCTACTACATTTACAGTACCTGCTTTTATTGTACCATCAAAACCGTTTTATCGGAAATTATCATGATAATAAGTTACCATTGCACTAAACATAATTGCCAACTAGACATAATCCTGACAGCTCTGTCCTCTTGTTCAATCTTAATACAGTTCAACCTATGTTGTAAATCTCCCCCATTATACTTTTTTTTCAATTCCACTGTAATTTATGTATATACTTATTATATAAATTAAAAAAATAGTAAATCAATAAAATAAATAAATATTGAAGTGATAACCGTGGTAACATTATGAGATGTTCTTATTACCACCATGCTATTGTACTATTTCAGATGATACTAAATGTTACATAATACTTCCATGAGATAAATGAATAGTATATATCAGGTTTTCAACTGGCTCAGCTATGTTAATATTGTTATTATTATCCACTCTGTATCTGTGTTTTTCTGGCTAAATAAACCGTTTCAATTCAATTCAAGTTTTGATGTAAATTCACTTCTCAGTAGAGTACCAGTGAATGACCTTCTTTCATTCCTTAAAGATAAATTGCATCTGTTAGATTTAACTATTGAACATGATGCATTTCTCAAATTGATAGAGTTATGCGTTACTGACAATGTCTTTGTGCTCCTTTAGCCTGTATTTATATGTTTTGTTTAAAGGCTAGATTACTTCCCAATATAGGGGACTTTATTCCTCCATGGTATAGATATGTTGATGTTCTTTGTATTTGGCCTAGAAACAGTGACCCACTGGTTATTTTTAGACAAGCTTAATGATCTTGTCCCTAGTATTACCTTCAAAATTGAAAGAGAAATAAATGGATTCCTCCCATTTCTTGATATGCTTATCATGAGAAATGGTCACAACTATAAATTTAAGGTGTACAGAAAGCCTACACAGGTAGACAGTTTCATACATTTATTATCGAGTCACTATGAGTCTACCAAAATGACAGTTTTTTCTGCTATGTTTTTTTAAATGTTTACGTATTTGTGACCCTGAGTTTGTTGAAGAAGAACTGCAACACATTCAGTCCATTACACAAACACTTGGGTACCCTTCGTTGTTTGTTGATCGTTGTTTTAAAAGGACTAAAAAGTCCTTTTATTCTACTCAAACTAGGCAAGTTCTTACATTTAAGAATATTTTGACTACCTTATCACAATGAATTTGTCCCGTTAGTTCAGTCCCTTAAATTATTGAACATTAATGTTGTTTTTAAGTATGACTCAGCTATTACTAATATGTTAATTAACAATAGCCCAACCCTTACTGTAAATGGAAGTGTTTACTGCATTCCATGTAGCAATTGTAATGGAAATTATGTAGGTCAGACTGGGAGATTATTGCATATCTGAATTAAACAGCACAAGTACAATATTAGAACAGCATCTGAAAGCAGAGCACTTTCCGTCCATATAAGGAACAATAATCATCTCATAGATTGGGAAAACAGTTTAGAAGTGTATAAATCACCGTGTGTGACAGAAAGACTTCTGGTTGAACCAAGTTAGATTAGATAAATTAATTCTATACACCTTAGTGATGGTCAGTACAAAACTGATAATATGTTACACAAATTTATTTGTCAGTGGTCCAAGGTTAAAAATTATTTGAAAGCATTTGAGGTAGATGTAGGAAATATGATTAGTGGTCTCATATATTTTTTTCCGGAATTAACATAACTAGTTACGTTGCCCTTTCTTTTAAGCTCCTCTTATGTTTGCGGTAGTGGTGGTGTGTGGATTAGTGGATGTCATGCTTTTGACCCGACTCATGTTTTGTAAGGTCACCCTGTGTACATAAGCCTCTGTTCGTCCTTGTATTTCCGTTGCCTTGGAAGATGTCTTGAATAAAGACGAAAGCTAAGGTGGTCCATTGTTTCCCTTTTTTTCTTGTGTGAATTTTATCAATATATATATATATATATATATATATATATATATATATATATATATATATATATATATATATATATATATATATATATATATATGTATATATATATATGCTGATAACCACAAGGAAAGAATTTGAGTAACTCAAATTCTTTCCTTGTGGTTATCAGCATATACCTAGATCACGCGCACCTACAGTGATTTACTTGCATATATATATATTTATATATATATATATATATATATATATATATATATATATATATATATTTATATATATATATATATATATATATATATATATATATATATATATTTATATTATACAGAAGACTTCAAGTCATGAAAACATTGATTGGATACTCTTGCTATATTAGCTATTATCAACTATTTCTTTTAGTATTCATACGAAACTGATTTATAATGGATACTCCTATTACTATAGTTTTCTTCTTCTCGTAAGCAGTTTATTAACACATCTTCAACCATCAGCACTAACGTTGGCCGATATTCATAATATCCTCCCTGTATCTTTTTGATGAATCTTCGTTCGAATCAAACTGGTCCGTTTTCGGTTTCATTCTGTTTTGCTGGGAGGGTCGCAGTAGTGACCTGACATCCAGGAAGGGTGCAACGGGCTAAGCGCCTTCACCATGGGTGTATGGCCTGTGTATAAGGAACTTCTGAATGGAACTGTATCGTTATCATACCGGTTTGTTGTATAATTGGGCTTAGCCTTTTGGGTGATGTGATTTTTCGATACATCGTCTATAATCATCAACCATTATTATTATTATTATTATTATTATTATTATTATTATTATTATTATTATTATTATTATTATTATTGTTATTGTTATTGTTATTATTATTATTATTATTATTTTTATTTTTATTATTATTATTATTATTATTATTATTATTATTACACACACACACACACACACACAACAGAACAATGGCATAAAATAAAGGTAGGTAAAGTGGGGGCGGCGGGTGCAGGGACCAATGGGGCTCCTTGTCATACTTGACCCTCCAGTAAAGACGATCCATTCAGTCTATAAAGTAAATCTATAAAACTGGCATGAGCTATAAACGGCTCCCTACTCTGCCCTTTTAGTTGAGGGAGGGAATGTGGAGGGAGGACGGGTGACAGGGAGGGAGAGAGGGAGATTGGGAGGGAGAATTGGAGAATGGGAGGGAAGATGGGAGGGATGGAGGGGGGATGGGAAGATGCGAGAATAGGGATGAGAGAGGGAGAAAGTTCAGTTCCTTTCGTACCCTGTACACCATCCTTCCGTGTACACATTTTCCTCCAAAGCGTTGGGAGAAACAGCCGCCTATTGAGGGAGATAATGAGAGTAGCGAAGTAGTGAAGAGCTTGACACACACACACACACACACACACACACACACACACACACACCACTACTACCACTTCTACCACTTTTTTTTTTCAACGTAGCCTCCATCCTTCCCCTATAGCTACATCTTCGCCGCCATTTTATTACTAGTACTACTACTACTACTACTCTGCTGTCACTCGAAGTCGAGTATGACGATAATCCAGCAATGATACAATGATAGGAGTTATAAGAATGTCACTTTCGTTTGTGAGCTCTGAGGTGACTCGAGAGGCCGATACAGGACCGGAAGCGTCGTCCACAGATATTGCACGTATAGAGGGCTCCATCTAATGCGGGAGGGGTGGCGCCACGGCAGCGCCTTCCCGGCGTTGGCTCTTGCCTGCCTCAGTATGCAGTCGGACTAACTCGAAGGTATTGATACCTTCTCATGTGGTGCTCCTCCAAGCGTTACGGTGTGGAGTGACCGACTCCCAGGTGAGGGGGTCGATTTGGCACTTTTTCTGGTTTGTCCTTAGACTTTTCTTATACCTTTTCAGTTGCCCACCAGCGTTATTTTTGCAATTTGTTAGGTGACTGTAAGGTAGCTGCTTTGGCAGTCTACTGTCGTCCATGCTGGTAACATGCCCATTTCAACGCATTTGATCATGGATAATGGTAGCCTCAATGCTCCTACAGTTGGTGTCAGCGAAAATACTGGCATTTGTTCTCCTATCTTCCCAGCGAATTTGGAGTATGGAACGTAAGCTACGTTGGTGAAAGTTTTCACGAGCCTTGATCTGCCGCCTGTATGTGACCCATGTCTCACTGCCATATAGCAGGGTGGGGAGGACCACTGCTCGATATACGTGCAACTGTGTAGATAATTTCAGCTCCCTGCAGATGAAGACACGGGTACGGGAGTCTGCCAAAGTCTTGAAATGCACATCTGATCCGATGTTGAATCTCTTCATCGATGTCCGGAGTGGTGTGCAGATGAGAGACGAGATACCGAAAGTGGGTAACATTAAGCTAGATGGATGGTGGAGGTATGGCTGAACCAGGGGCAGGCTGAAAGAGAATCTGAGTCCTACGTACATTCACCTCAAGGCCGAAGTGTGCATACGCATCTGCGTAGGTGTCCAAGATCTCCTGTAGGTTGTGTTCATTGTTAGCGACGAAGGTGAGGTCGTCTGCATACTAAAGTTCAGTAATGGAAGCTGCCGACACCTTCGTCCCTGCCTGGAGTCGTCTTATGTTGAAAAGTCCCTTCATCCGGTACTGGATGTCCACCCCGCGGGCTAAGTTGGCACTGGCATGAGTAAGGAAGGCAGCCAAGAAAATGGAAAAGAGAGATAATGCTAGTACCATCCTTGATTAACCCTCGTTTGGATGGGGAAGAACTCAGACTGGGTGCCATTGCACAGGATACTGCCGTTCTCCCATCATGGAGTTGCCTCATAATGGGGATGAATTTTAGCGGGCAGCCAAAAGCCTGAGGGACGCTCAGCCAGAGAGCTTCCATGTGACCGAGTCGAACGCCTTGGTTAGATCGATGAAGGCCATGTACGATGTATTGACGATGGAGGCGTCTTTAAGAGCTTGGGGGATTTCCTCCTTTTCCCTTATATTCTCCAGGAGAGAGTGGAAACGGCTGGTAAGCAGAGGTCCTCCTGCTTTATACACCTCGGCCTGGTTTCCACCTGGCCCTGAGGTTTTCTTATTTTTCATTTATTTGATGGCAGTAGCTACCTCATCCATGGATGGAGGATAGCTGAAGTGGATCAGCCCTAGATGCTGAGGGACCTGATGGGCAGTGAGGACATCCACATCGGTGTTTCGGTTGAGCAGCAAATGGTAGTGCTCTTTTCAGACCTGTAGAAGGCCGTCTTCATATTTAATTAAGGAGTTACCATCGGATGAGCGGAGGGGGGGCTGCGTCATGAGGGATTGGCCCTTATAACGTTTTAGGGGAAATTAAAAATTCGCACATCTTGTGCTGATATGCAAGTTTTTGCATTTCGCATGCTTTATTTTTCAACCATTTGTTCTTTAGATTGCGAAGTTCGCGCTGGGCCGCCTCTTTGTTTTTGCTGAAGGTATCAGCTTTGATCCGAGACAGAGGGTCGTTCTGCCAGTCAGTTCAAGCAACACGTTTATCATCGACGAGTATTTGATTTCCGCATCATTTTCATCAAACCAGTCCTGGTGCATTCTTTCGATCTGGCCGAGGGTTTCTCTCCAAGTTTTTGTCATGACATTGACGAGAATATCCCATTCGGCACTGAAATTTAGGTTGTTTGTTGTCGGGTTGTTTATCAGCCTATGTTCCACCTGCTCTCTGAAAGCATGTACTACCGCTGAGTTCTCCAGACGCTTAGTGTTATAACCTCAATTGGAGGATTGATGCTTTCGCCATTTTGGGGTGAAGGGAAGTGAGAGTTTGGCTCTGACGAACCGATGATGAGTGTCGTAGTGGTCTGAGCCACGCTCAGGTGATGTAGTCAATGAGATGCTAGTATTTGGATTGTGGGTGTTGCCATGAACCCTTGAACTTGTCGGCCTGCCTCAGCAAGGTATTTGTGATGCGTCAACATGTGGGACAATTTATCCCATAATTAATGGGGTTATAAGGTATGAACAGGGACCGACTTTATAAGTATTTTGTTGTATTATTAAACAGTGACTCAAAGACAAAAGCATTTTTAATGTAAATACAAAAAAAAAGTAGTGTACGATAAAAAAAACACATCAGTGCTTCCTCTACCTTTATCAATACTTCCCTTACCTTTAACAGTACTTCCTTTACCTTCATCAGTACTTCCTCCACCTTGATCAGTACTTCCTCTACCTTGATCAGTACTTCCTCTACCTCGATCAGAACTTCCTATACTTTGATCAGTACTTCCTCTACCTTGATCAGTATTTTCTCTACCTTGATCAGTACTTCCTCTACCTTGATCAGTACTTTCTCTACCTTGATCAGTACTTCCTCTACCTAGATCAGTAGTTCCTCTACCTTGATCAGTATTTTCTCTACCTTGATCAGTTCTTCCTCTACCTTGATCAGTACTTCCTCTACCTTGATCAGTACTTCCTCTACCTTGATCAGTACTTCCTCTACCTCGATCAGTACTTCCTCTACCTTGATCAGTACTTTCTCTACCTTGATCAGTACTTCCTCTACCCAGATCAGTAGTTCCTCTACCTTGATCAGTACTTCCTCTACCTTGATCAGTACTTCCTCTACCTTGATCAGTACTTCCTCTACCTTGATCAGTATTTCCTCTACCTTGATCAGTACTTTCTCTACCGTGATCAGTACTTCCTCGAACTAGATCAGTAGTTCCTCTACTTTGATCAGTAATTTCTTTATCTAGATGAGTAATTCCTCTCCCTTGATCAACAATTAGTCTACCTTGATCAGTACCTCCTTTACCTTGATTAGTACTGCCTCTACCTTGATCAGTACTTCCTCTACCTTATTGAGTACTTCCTCTACCTTGATCAGTACTTTCTCTACCTTGATCAGTACTTTTTCTACCTTGATCAGTACTTCCTCTTCCTTGATCAACAATTCCTCTACCTTGATTAGTAATTCTTCTACCTTGATCGGTACTTCCTCTACCATGATTGACTGTAAATAGGGAAAGAGTGAGAGTTGCCAATAAGAGAAACAGAGAGTGAGAGTTGGCAATAAGAGAGAGAGTGAGAATTGGCAATAAGGGAGAGCGTGTTAGTTGGCAATAAGGGAGAGAGTGAGAGTTGGCAATAAGGGAGAGAGTGTTAGTTGGCAATAAGGGAGAGAGTGAGAGTTGGCAATAAAAGAGAGAGTGAGAGTTGGCAATAAGGGAGAGAGTGTTAGTTGGCAATAAGGGAGAGAGTGAGAGTTGGCAATAAAAGAGAGAGTGAGAATTGGCAATAAGGGAGAGAGTGTTAGTTGGCAATAAGGGAGAGAGTGAGAGTTGGCAATAAAAGAGAGAGTGAGAATTGGCAATAAGGGAGAGAGTGTTAGTTGGCAATAAGGGAGAGAGTGAGAGTTGGCAATAAAAGAGAGAGTGAGAATTGGCAATAAGAGAGAGAAAGAGAGTTGGCAACAAGAGAGAGGGAGAGAGTTGGCAATAAGAGAGAGAGTGAGAGTTGATAAGAGAGAGAGCGAGAGTTGGCAATAAGAGAGTGAGAGTTGGCAATAAGAGAGAGGGAGAGGGTTGGCAATAAGAGAGAGGGTGAGAGTTGATAATAAGAGAGAGAGTGAGAGTTGGCAGTAAGAGAGAGAGTGAGAGTTGGCAGTAAGAGAGAGAGTGAGAGTTGATAATAAGAGAGAGAGCGAGAATTGGCAATAAGGGAGAGAGTGAGAGTTGGCAATAGGGGAGAGAATGAGAGTTGGCGATAAGAGAAAGTGTGTGAGTTGGCAATAAGAGAAAGAGTGGGAGTTGGCAATAGGGGAGAGAGTGAGATTTGGCAATAAGAGAGAGAGTGAGGGTTGGCAATAAGAGAGAGAAAGAGAGTTGGCAATAAGAGAGAGGGAGAGAGTTGGCAATAAGAGAGAGCGTGAGAGTTGATAATAAGAGAGAGAGTGAGAGTTGGCAATAAGAGAAAGAGTGAGAGTTGGCAGTAAGAGAGAGAGTGAGAGTTGATAATAAGAGAGAGAGCGAGAATTGGCAATAAGGGAGAGAGTGAGAGTTGGCAATAGGGGAGAGAATGAGAGTTGGCAATAAGGGAGAGAGTGAGAGTTGGCGATAAGAGAGAGAGAGAGAGAGAGAGAGAGAGAGAGAGAGAGAGAGAGAGAGAGAGAGTTGGCAATAAGAGAGAGGGAGAGAGTTGACAATAAGAGAGAGAGTGAGAGTTGGCAATAAGAAAGAGAGTGGGAGTTGGCAATAGGGGAGAGAGTAAGAGCTGGCATTAAGAAAGAGAGTGAGAGTTGGCAATAAGGGAGAGGGTGAGAGTTTGCAATAAGGAAGTGAGTGAGAGTTACATAAGAACATAAGAAAATACGGAGTCTGCAAAAGGCCGGTTGGCCTGTGCATGGCAGCTCCTGTCGAGAGTTACTACCACTCTCTATCATCCATGAATCTATCCAGCCTCCCTTTGAAACTTTCCAGCGTTCCAGCACTTACTACAAAGTTACTAAGCTTGTTCCACTCGTCCACCACCCTATTTGTGAACCAGTTCCTTCCTATCTCCCTCCTAAACCTTAACTTATCCAACTTAAATCCGTTGCTAAAAGTCCTATCCTGCTCGGATTTTATAAGAACTTTATCTATATCCCCTTTATTGATTCCTTTCACCCACTTAAATACTTCTATCATATCTCCCCGCACTCTTCGTCTTTCTAGGGAATGCAAGTTTAGTCTCTTTAACCTTTCTTGATATGGAAGGTTTCTAAGTCCCGGAATCATTTTCATCATTCTTCGCTGCACCGACTCGAGTGAATTGATATCCATTCTATAATAAGGGCACCAGAACTGAACCGCATAATCGAGGTGCGGCCTGACTAGCGCACGATAAAGTTGCAATAAGACCTCTGCACTCTTTTTACTTACACTTCTAAATATAAAACCTAATACTCTGTGAATAGTTGGCAATAAGTGAGATAGTGAGAATTGGCAATAAGAGAGAGAGAGTGAGAGTTGGCAATTAGGGACGGGGTGAGAGTTGGTAATAGTGGAGAGAGTGAGAGTTGTACAATGTACAACATTACAACAACACCATGAAACATTATAACATCATACAGCATAATAAAAATATGCAACTTGGCACCCCTAGGGTGGAGTACTTAATGCTACTTCATTCACTGTTCATATGAATGCATTATTAAATGTAATACCAGACAACCCCAGCAATATCACAATCATCTATGCTGATGATATTCTTATCCATAATAAAACTCAACGTGAAATGCAAACCACCCTGAACCATGTATACGCAGCCTATGAGAACCTCGGTCTTATTATCTCCACTGAAAATACTAAGGTGTTCAACAAACAAGCTGGTAAAAGCAAACGCGGCCCCGCCAAATTCAAGATAGGTAACAACACTACTATGTCTCTTCTTTTAAATATTTTGGTGTCCCCACGCTTTGTACCTTACCTGCCATACAACAATTTACCCGCCAATGTGCTGACAAAATGAAACCTATTAGAAGCGTAGCGGGGTACAGCTCACATTACGGTGCTAAAACAGTGTACCGAGGTTCTAAAAGATCTCTGATATATTACCACGCACCAACTCTGGTCCTTCGTGACGAGAAAGGCATTAACAAACTCGAAAAAAAAGCAAATTAAAGCAAAATGAAGCCCTCAGAATTATTCTCGGCTCTCCCATGAGCACATAAGTAATTTACAATATATGAGAAGAGAACTAAATATACACAGTAGGGAGTGACAGTTTTGCAAAAGTTTTCAAAATCTAATTGCTTGGGTTGGATTATTTGTCTATCGGCCACGCTAATTCCGAATATGTTTGAGTTTTTTACATCATTGCATTAGAAGGTTTGTGGATACTTTTGGGTTTGGCATGAAAAACGCGAAAAAACTGTAAATAATAAAGGGACTGGCAATGTGGCACAACCTGTTAAAATCAAGTTATTGAATTGGATTATTCGACTACTGTGTACACTGGTTCATAATATGCTATTGTTTTACAACTCAATGCGCTACAAATTATGCCGATATTTTTGCTGCAAGTCACCACATACGTATATTTCGAAAACCAGGGCCCAATATTACCAACGGCGTGGATAGATTCCGTGGAATGAATTCAGGACATTCCCGCTCATGGAACATTACCAAACTCCGTATATGTGCCAATGGCAGGCCAATGGCAATATTTACAGAGTTTGTTGAGGCTCCCTGGACGGGAATGCCCTGAATTTATTCCACGGAATCTATTCACGCCGTTGGTAATATTCGTCCCAGGACTGATCAACGAATTCAGCCCAAGTAGCTTGACTTGGACAGTTAAGGACAAAATCTCAGTCCGTACTTTTGAATAAAATATTGTTCAATAGGTGGTGATATTGAAGTGCTGAAAGTTGCTTTTTCTGTGTTGTTTTGCAGTTAGTTCAAAGGGCCGCCACCAAGATGGGTCGTCCTAAGATTAGTAACACTCAGCTGCGCCAGGGTAACGATAAGGTGTTCGGGGTTCGGATGCCTCTGCCATCTAACAAGTTGCCTCTGAACAAGGAAGTTGGAAGTGCCCTGGCTTATGAAGCAGAAAACGAGAGGTTAAGGAGAAGAACAAATGCTTTTGAATATATGGATGCCACCAACAAGGTGACTGAGAAGGTACTGGATGTGTATAGGAAGGCCACTGTCCCCACTATCTCTGAAATCAGGGTGAAAATGAGAGTCCACGACCTGTGGAGGATGCGGAGGGAGACGATGATGATGAAGGGAAATGGACAGAAACAGAAAAGGAAGAAAACGAAGAAAGGAAGCTGAAGATGAGCCTCGAACCTCATCTTCAGCTTCTCGTTCTTCGTTTTCTTCCTTTTCTGTTTCTGTCCATTTCCCTTCATCATCATCGTCTCCCTCCGCATCCTCCACAGGTCGTGGACTCTCATTTTCACCCTGATTTCAGAGATAGTGGGGACAGTGGCCTTCCTATACACATCCAGTACCTTCTCAGTCACCTTGTTGGTGGCATCCATATAATCAAAAGCATTTGTTCTTCTCCTTAACCTCTCGTTTTCTGCTTCATAAGCCAGGGCACTTCCAACTTCCTTGTTCAGAGGCAACTTGTTAGATGGCAGAGGCATCCGAACCCCGAACACCTTATCGTTACCCTGGCGCAGCTGAGTGTTGCTAATCTTAGGACGACCCATCTTGGTGGCGGCCCTTTGAACTAACTGCAAAACAACACAGAAAAAACAACTTTCAGCACTTCAATATCACCACCTATTGAACAATATTTTATTCAAAAGTACGGACTGAGATTTTGTCCTTAACTGTCCAAGTCAAGCTACTTGGGCTGAATTCGTTGATCAGTCCTGGGACGAATATTACCAACGGCGTGAATAGATTCCGTGGAATAAATTCAGGGCATTCCCGTCCAGGGAGCCTCAACAAACTCTGTAAATATTGCCATTGGCCTGCCATTGGCACATATACGGAGTTTGGTAATGTTCCATGAGCGGGAATGTCCTGAATTCATTCCACGGAATCTATCCACGCCGTTGGTAATATTGGGCCCTGGTTTTCGAAATATACGTATGTGGTGACTTGCAGCAAAAATATCGGCATAATTTGTAGCGCAATGAGTTGTAAAACAATAGCATATTATGAACCAGTGTACACAGTAGTCGAATAATCCAATTCAATAACTTGATTTTAACAGGTTGTGCCACATTGCCAGTCCCTTTATTATTTACAGTTTTTTCGCGTTTTTCATGCCAAACCCAAAAGTATCCACAAACCTTCTAATGCAATGATGTAAAAAACTCAAACATATTCGGAATTAGCGTGGCCGATAGACAAATAATCCAACCCAAGCAATTAGATTTTGAAAACTTTTGCAAAACTGTCACTCCCTAATACACAGTGTCAGAGATAGAATAATTGAAATCAACCTCATGATAGCCCTGAGGCTGTTGCGTGGTGATCCTGACAACATTGTTTTCTGATAATTGCTAGAATATATGAGTCATGGGACCGGTTAATCTAAATGGATCCAAACTACAGCTACACATATGAAGATGTTTGGACAAAACCCTCTGTATAAAGTTCAGAAGCAACAGAGCTTCCTACCACCCTTACGAACAGTTCCCTTCGATATCACAATATCGACATACCCGCCTAAATGATTAATTACGCACTGCCAAAGTCAGAACTCTTGAACACCCTACAGACTGATGATAACATCACACAGACAATCTATACTGATGGATCTCTTAACACTGCCGGTGGGAGGGCTGGAAGTGCTGTCGTTGTGACTCATCCTAAAGGTACTATAATTGAGAAAGGGATTAAAATTAAGAACTGGGCATCCACTCTACAAACTGACTTAGTTGCCATACTCATAGCTATTAAATTTTTAGAATCCACAGTCACTGACAGTCTCATCATCACTGATTCTCTATCCTTACTACTTGGCCTTGACACACTCACCTTAAGTTGTCCTGCGCTTGTCTTTGGAAACCAGACACAAATATGCGTACCTTGTTGAGCGGGGTGTCATGATCAAACTGTTATGGATCCCCTCTCACATTATTATAGTTGCCCCTCGTGTAACGAGGATGGCCGGCCCAAGGGCCACCTAGGCGTGAATTTGTTAAGGTGTAGAAGCTATCGCCAACACAAAAACCAAACCCTAATTTAACGAGTTGCATGACCCGGTGTCAAGAAATAGTGCGAGAATACCGGACAACTCGCCAACTGCACTGGCTTACCATTACCTCGGAACACGATCAGCAAATCGATTAACATCCAGATTCCCAATTACTGCTGGGTAGACAGAAGCAAATGGCGTAAATAAACTTGCCCATAGTTTTACCCTGCCCGGGGGATCGAACTCGGGTCTTCTCGCTTGCGAGGCGAGCATACTGACCATTACAACACTGGTCGCCTCAAAATATATGACAGATTTGATGCCCTCGCCAAACTCACGTCTAACAAAATCACTGTTGATTACAATTTGGGTCTGTCAAAAAGAACCCTTAAATCTGTAATCAAGAACGAACTTGATGAATTTGACCCAAGCAGACAAGTGCAAACCGGAAATAATCAATCCATCGTTTACCATGACAGGAAGTATCAAATGAAACATGCATATGAAGCAAGTAACAAGATCACTAGATTACAAAATGTTATAACTGGCAGACTAAGGTCAGGATACAAGTACCTCTGGCAGTATGTTCTTCAAGCAGATGTGAACGAACTTACTGTATAGTGTGTGGGCAAACATATGGCCACACGCTCGAACACTACGTTTTTGAACTGTGTGAAGAAACAACTTTTTAGAGACAGGTCCAAGCACACTGTGTGTGAAATGGCAAAACACCTTATCTCTAATGACAAGATAGCTGACATATTAAGACACTATCCACTTTTTTACTCTCAGTAGCTACAGTATATAATTTCCCACGTACAGAACCAAACACACAATGTGCTTGAATTCCTTTCACGCAAATGTGAATAACAAGTGTGTGGCCAGGCATATTGCCCCCACTGCTGTATATGAAATAGTCTGTAACATTCATTGCCATAATATCTTGACCACTGGGGACTGTTATACACACTAGGGTGTGTCAATTTTGTCAACATGTTAAAAATCAAATTTGGTAGTCAAAATATTGTGCCTCTTAACGTCTAAACTTGAGATTAGCAAACAAAAATGAATTGAAATAACCCTCACCTACATCAATTATACCTTAAAGTTTCAAATATCAGTATTTCAACAAATTAATGAGACTTGATTAGAATTATTCACTTGATATTAACTAATCTCATGTAAGCATATGGATTATGGAGTATTTTATGGTTCTATAGCTTGTGCACAGTATGCATGTCAGAACATGAACATGAACAGGCTCTCCGTGTGGGACAGTTTAATTCTTGTTTTGACTTGTACCAAGCGTGAGGATAAGGCGCCCGGCTCACTCTCCTTCTAGATATCATAGACGGTGGTTTGCTCTCATTGCACTTGCACCTACTCTACCAGACGAATTCTACATTTTAATTATTGTAAGTAGGGCATATTGATTGTCGCAGTTACTTATATCATTGTATAAAACATTATGTTCTAAGAAATTATTATGTTATTTCTGTTACAGCATTTTTGATAAACAAATTGATATTTTTGGAAACAACAATTGAATTATGAAACATTGAAATATTTTTCTATTTGTCAGATAGTGTGAAGATGTCAAAATTGAAGACAAGAAGTCAGTTGTCAACCCACTTGAGCCTGCTAGTTGGTAAAGGGAAGGAGCTTCCTGTATCAGAACTTCCAACAGTGAGAGACATGCTAAGATTAGGGCTACTCCTTCGAGAAAAAAATGCAAAGGACAGAAGGAACTATACAGATAAAGAACTCATAAATGACATGATAGTCCCTCTTCTGCATCAATGGACAAAAGCTAATGCACTATTCAAACCACCTGTGATTAATCAGTGTCGAACTATTGAGCTAAAACTAACGAAATTATGGCACAAAGCAGTTGAAACATCACTTGGTAAAGGAAACTTGGCCAGGAAAAATGAATTTCTGCACACACTTGATACTCTGTTTGACATTTTGACCTGCAAGTGCTCCATACAATTATGTTCTGAATCCAACTGTTCTCACTCAGGTAAGAGAGAAAATAATTCCCACATTGATTGTGGTTGTCCTCGTGAAAAGAAGATCCCTGTTTTAGAGCTTGAATTTATAAAGGCACAGAGGACAAAGGCAGAAGGCCAAGGAAGTATGCAAATGGGTTCAATAGATTATTCAGAAACAAAGAAGCAGATTGCTAATGCCAAGAAGAGAGAACAAATCCGAGAGAGGGAACAAAAGAAGAAAATGAAGAGTGAAGAAGCCATCCAAAGAGAGGAAGAGCTGTGTCAAGATGTTTATCACTTCTTTGATAGTTCTTCTGATGAACAGGAAGCAACATCAGATGATAGTTCCAAAGAGCCATCTGAACCTTTACCAAAGAAAATGAAATACAACACAAGAAATATTTCAAACATTGCTTTAGCTAGTATTCCCCACCATGCTGGACTTCGTGAGGCTGCAGAAATTGCAACTGCCGCTTGGATAGATGCAGGCCTCATCAGCCGAGAGGATGTATCTTTGGTGATAGATCATAATAAAATTAGAAGAGCACAAGAAAAAATAATGAAGGAAATATCTGATCAGCATGAAAAAGATTTAAGCGAGGGAGGGCTCTCCTGTCTTTTGTTTGATGGAAGAATAGATGACACAAAAGTTTTGGTAGAAGTAGAGGGAGTGAACAGAAAGTTTCCAGGTCTCATCAAAGAAGAACACTACTCTGTCTGTTCTGACCCTGGTGGTCGGTTTTTGTTTCACTTTGCTCCCGAAACTGAAGTAGAAGGGAAGAGACATGCAGAGGTCATTGCTGATCATATTTTATGTTGGGTTCAGGAGAGAGGACTTGGCAGTTCACTGCAGGCTGTTGGTGGAGATTCAACTGCAGTGAACACCGGATGGCAGGGGGGTGTAATGACGCATTTAGAGAAAAAACTAGGAAGAAGACTTGTTTGGATTGTATGTGATTTACATACAGGCGAGCTACCTCTTCGTCATCTCATCCAGGAACTTGATGGTCCTACAAAGAGCAACAACAAGTGGTCAGGTCCCCTTGGCATCATGCTGGATGAAGCAACACAACTAGAAATAAATACAACCTTTCCAAAGGTCGAAGTTGGCCCTCCCCTTCCGGCGTTGTCTGAAGGAGTCATCAAAGATCTCAGCACAGATCAATTCTATGTTTATCGTATTGCCCAAGCAATAAGATCAGGAGAAGTGCCTCAGTCATTGGCTCTCTTGGAGATTGGACCTGTCAGTCACAGCCGTTGGTTAACTACAGCTCTTCGTTTCTGCAGGATTTGGATTTCCAAACACGAATTGAAGGGCAAAGTGCTGAAGAATTTGAGGTTAATTGTTGAATGTATTATTGGAGTTTATCTTCCCCAGTGGTTTAGTGTGAAACTTAATCCTATGTGGGTGGATGGGCCCAATCACCTTTTGTTTCAATTGCAGCTAGTAAGAACACAGAGGAAGGTAGTGAGGGACATCGTGTTACCTGTGGCAAGAAGGTCCGCTTGGTATGCTCGATCAGAAGCAGTTTTGCAAGCAATGCTTTGCAGTCAATGTACCAATCTCCGAACCAAGGCTGTAGAAGTCATTCTAAAGATTAGAGGAACGCTAATAGATGACGACCAGTTGGGAGACTGTTCGTTTCATTCAAGAAAAGTTCCCCCAATAAACGTCAATGCCACCAAATTGTCAGAATTGGTTGACTTGAGTTTGGAAGTCTTAGAGCCACCATTGACAACAAGTCTAACTAGCCAAGAATTGAGAAACCTTAAAGAGACTCCAATGCAGGTGCCGAAGTGGCCTTCCCACACTCAAAGTGTGGAGAGATGTGTGAAAATGGTCACAGAAGCAGCGGGCCATGTTTACAGCCACGAGAGGCGAGAAGGTTACATCAAAGCACAAATAGCAAGCAGACTACTGATGACAAGAAACCAATGCAAAGAGAGTATGAAGGCATTGGTTACTTTCAAATAGACTACGGATAATAAAATATAATAATTTGAAACTTGAAACAGTAACATGTGTGCAAACGCTGGTTATGTTATAAATTCACAAATATGTACATTTAAAAATCCATTTGATGTAGGTAGGACTTATTATAAAAAAAAATTTATGCCAGAATATTGTTTTGCATGCTTAAAGACTACAATAAATTGCTACCAAATTACTCGATTTTCAATTTAGCCAGTTCACCCCCTAAATTGACACACCCTAATACACACCCTTTGTGACTTCTACTCTGTGCAACATTATAACACCATACAACATTATAACTACACCGTACAGTTTTGCAACACTATGCAATTTTATAATACGATACAAGTTTATAACAACACCTTGCAGCATTACAGCACCATACAACATTACATCACTATACAAGATCATAATACTACACAACTATATAACAACATCATACAGCATTATAAGAACACCATACAACATCACGACACAATACAACCTTATAACAACACCATATAAACTTATAACAACACCATACAACAATACAACACCATACACCTTTATAACATCACTATACATACAACCTGGAGAAACGAATCCCCCCAACACAGAGGAAGTATTATTGCTACGGTCTCTACTCCGGGTATTAACTATGGTACTAATATTGAGTTTTTGACAAGAACTAGAGTGCCCCTTACCTTGCCCTACCTCACCTGCTCACATCACTTACCATCAACTCTCTCACCTCCCTCTCCTTCTCCTTTCTTACCTCCTTCACCTTCTTCTTTTTCGCCTCTCACCTTCCCCCTCTCACCTCCCTCACCTTACCCTCTCTCACCTCTCACCTCCCTCACCTTCCTCTCTCTAGCCTCTCAAATTCCCCCGTCTCACCCCTCACAATCCACTCTCTCACTTCCCTTATATTCCCCTCTCTCGCCCCCTCACCTTCCCTCTCACCTTCCCTCTCTATCACTTCCCCTTCTCTTACCTCCCTCCTTGCCCTTTCTCACCCTTCATCTTGCTCTTCTCTTGTCTCCCTCACCTTGCCCTCTCTCATTCCCTCACCTTCCCCTCTCTCACCTCCCTCACCTTCCCCTCTCTCACTTTCCTCACTTTCCCCTCTCTCGTCTCCCTCACTTTCCCCTGTCTCGTCTCTTTCACCTTCCGCTCTCTCATCTCCCTCATCATCTCTCTCTCCCTCCTCACCCCCCCCCCCCCATCACCACCGCGAGGAAAGGAAAGAGCAAAATCCTATTAAAGTATTAGCCTCGTGGCCCTGGCGATGGACCTTACCCCCGTACCATTAACAGTGCCACCACCAACATTAGCAGTGCCACCATCTACCATTAGCAGTGCCACCACCAACATTAGCAGTGCCACCATCTACCATTAGCAGTGCCACCACCAACATTAGCAGTGCCACCACCTACCATTAGCAGTGCCACCACCACCATTAGCAGTGCCACCACCTAACATTAGCAGTGCCACCACCAACATTAGCAGTGCCACCAACATTAGCAGTGCCACCACCTACCATTAACAGTGCTACCACCAACATTAGCAGTGCCACCATCTACCATTAACAGTGCCACCACCAACATTAGCAGTGCCACCACCTACCATTAACAGTGCTACCACCAACATTAGCAGTGCCACCACCTACCATTAGCAGTGCCACCACCAACATTAGCAGTGCCACCACCTACCATTAGCAGTGCCACCACCAACATTAGCAGTGCCACCACCTACCATTTGCAGTGCCACCACCTACCATTAGCTGTGCCACCACCTACCATTAACAGTGCCACCACCAACATTAGCTGTGCCACCACCTACCATTAGCAGTGCCACCACCTACCATTAGCAGTGCCACCACCAACATTAGCAGTGCCACCACCTACCATTAAAAGTTCTACCACCAACATTAGCTGTGCCACCACCTACCATTAACAGTGCCACCACCAACCACTACCAGAGCCACCACCTACCATTAACAGTGCCATCACCAACCATTAACAGTGCCACCACCAACATTAACAGTGCCACCACCATGAATTAACAGTGCCACCACCAACAATCAATAGTACCGTCACCAACAGTTAACAGTGCAACTGCCGAGAATTAACAGTGACACCACCAATCACTAACAGTGCCATCACCAACAATCAACAGTGAAGCCGCCAAGAATCAACAGTGCCCCTACCAACCATTAACAGTGCCACCACCATCCATTACCAATGCCACCAACGACAATCAAAAGTGCTGCAACTACAAATCGACAGTGCCACCAACAACACTCAACAGTGCCACCAACAACAATTAACAGTGCCACCACCATCAATGAACAGTGCCACCAACAACAATCAACAGCGCCACCACTAGTAATCAGCAGTGCCACTAACTACCATTAACAGTGACACCACTACTAATCAGCAGTGCCACTAACTACCATCAACAGTGCCACCACTACTAATCAGCAGTGCCACTAACAACTATTAACAGTGCCACAAACAAATAAGTGCCAGCACTTTTAATCAATAGTGCCACTAGTAACCATTAACATTGTCATTTAAAAATATTAACAGTGCCACCACTAATAATTAACAGTGACACCAACCATTAACACTGCCACCACCAACAATTAACAGTGCTAAAATCAACAATCAACAGTGCCACCACGAACCAGTAACAGTGTCACCACCAACCATCATCAGTGCCACCACAAACAATGAACAGTGCCACCACCACCACTCAATAGTAACACTACTAACCATTAACAGTGCCTCATTCGACCATTAACAGTGACACCACTAACCAGTAACAGTGTCACCACCAACCACCAACAGTGCCACCACAAACAATCAACAGTGCCACCACCACCACTCAATAGTAACACTACTAACCATTAACAGTGCCACATTCGACCATTAACAGTGCTACCAGAAACAATCAACAGGGCCACCATAATAAATCAACAGTGACAACCACTAACTATTAACAGTGCCACCAACCATTAACAGTGCCACCACTAACAATTAACAATGCCATCACTACGAATAAACAGTGCCCCCAGTACCCATTAATCATCAATGCCCTCACTAATAAACAATCAACACTGACACCACTAAATATTAACAGTGCTACCACCAACAATTACCAGTGCCGTCACTTCTAATCAACAGTCCCATTAGTAATCATTAACAGTGCTCTCACCAATAATTAACGGTGCCAACACCAACAATTAACAGTGATACCACTAACTATTAACACAGTCACCAACCAATAGCAGCGCCACCACCAACAATAAACAGTGCTACCTCCATCCATTAACAATGCCACCTTCAACTATTAACATAGGTTACCACCAATAGTTACCAGTGCCACCACCAGCCAATAACAGAGGCCATCACCAACAGTCCACAGTGCCACCACTAAAGATTATCAATGCCACCATAAAGCATTAACAGTGCCATCACCAACAAATAGAAATGCCAAGACAACAATAAACAGTGCCACCACTACTAATCCACAATGCCACCACCAACCATTAATACTGCCACCACCAACCATTAATACTGCCGAGACCAACCTTTAACAGTGCCACCTCCAATCATTAACAGTGCCACCACCAATAATCCAGAGTGACACCCCTAACACTCACCAGTGTCACCGCTACTGATCAACAGTGCCACCTCCAACTATTAACAGTGCCACCACAAACCATTAACAGTGCGACCACCAACCATTACCAGTGCCACCACCAACAATCAACAGTGCCACCACTACTAATCAGCAGTGTCACTGCCAACCACTAAGAGTGCCACCACCAACCATTAACAGTGCCACCACCAACCATTAACAGTGCCACCACCAACCATTCACAGTGCCAATACCAACAATCAACAGTACCACCACAAACCATTGACACCCATTAACAGTGCCACCACCAACAATCAACAGTGCCACCACTACTAATCAGCAGTGTCACTACCAACCATTAACACTGTCACCACTAACAATCAGCAGTGCTACCACCATCAATCAACAGTGCCACATTCTACCATTAGCAGTGCCACCACCAACCATTAACACTGTCACCACCAACGACCAACAGTACCACCAGCAACAAACAGCAATGATATCACCAACAATCATATTTGTACAAGACCACACACACACACACACACACACTCACACACACACACACACACACACACACACACACACACACACACACACAGCAGGTCAGGTGTGTGAGGGAAGCAATGTGATGGATGGCCGTATAGACTTCCATGTACCAGAAAGAAGTCAGCAGCTTATTCTCAATCTGACCATCCACAATAAGATTTACGGAACAACATCTAAGCTGAGAGTATACTGTTGAGCGAGGCCAGGCAGGCTATAGAGAAACGGCTAAAGCTATTTATGGTGACCAGCTTCATAATTAACTGTGTATGAAAGCTAAAGGTGCATTAAGCTGTGGTGAAATATAAGGTGATGATTTTGTAAGCTGAGGTAAATGTGTGCAGGTTAAGCCGGAGCTGTACATTATGGGGTCAAAGTGTACAATATGGGTCAATGTGTATATTATGGGGTCATAGTGTACGTTATGGGGTCAATGTGTATATTATGGGGATACAATTTACATTATGAGGTCAAGGTGTACATTATGGGGTCAATATGTATATTATGGGATCAAAGTGTATATTATGGGGTCAAGATGTACATTATAAGGTCAAGATGTACATTATGAGGTCAAGATGTACATTATGGGGTCGAGATGTACAGTATGAGGTCAAGATGTATATTATGGGGTCAAAGTGTATATTATGGGGTCAAGATGTATATTATGGGGTCAAGATGTATATTATGGGGTCAATGTGTATATTATGGGAATAAAATAAACATTATGGGGTCAATGTGTATATTATGGGGTCAAAATATACATTATGAGGTCAAAGTGTACACTATGGGAGTAATTGTACATATAATTTGAGTGTTTAGGATTATGGGGAGACAAAAATGATTAATATAACTGCTAGACCTAAATACACTTGTGGCCTGACCATTGACCATTTAATATGAGTAAGTTGACAACACTTATACAGGTGGCGACTTAAGTCAGGGAACCAGACCAAACATGTAAACATTGTATGAGAAGGTGATGTCATGAGGGCCACGTGTCTTTAGTTTACACGAAGCAGCTGGTGCACATCAACACTGTTCCTGCCCTCTGTACTAGACGCTGTGAGGTATCAACAATAATAAACGACTTGAGTGTTGTTGGCTGACTCTAGCACCGACAAGAAAGGGAGGTGTTTGTTGCCATACCTTCGACTGAATACTGAAACACTTACAAAACGAAAAAAATGATGTTTCGACTAAATGGTGTTGAAATTAGTAGGGTTCTATATGAGAGAGAGAGAGAGAGAGAGAGAGAGAGAGAGAGAGAGAGAGAGAGAGAGAGAGAGAGATGACCGACAAACACTATAGTAACATTTGATAAGTGTAACTAGACTCATTTTAACACAGGCAGGAGTTCCCCTCGCTACCAACAGTAACTACACAACTCAATCAGCTCCACCTGACGACCTCTTACCACCCAAGAGTTACTGACAGACCCACACACACACACAGGCCTGCATGATGACTGTAGGTTATGTATCTAAGCTACTGTGCCGAGTAGCAACCTTGTATATAAGCTACTGTGCCGAGTAGCATCTTTGTATGTAATTACGTGGCAACACTGCATGTGTTATGTGGCAACATTGCCCAGAGGCTGCCATATGGCAAGGCAGTCTCAGTCTGACTCCGTGAGTCGTGCATGGCACACGCTAGACACCACTTGTCTCCTATTCGTTAATAAATGGACTTCAGTGTTACCCGGTGTTTCCCTACCCATCACTGCCTTCTTCAGGGAACACTTGGAACCTCCATGGCGCAGTGAGTAGGATCTGTGGACTTACAAGTGTGTGAACAATGGACAGTTAGCCGGCGATGTGCGACTGCTGGCGATTTGCGCGTCGACTCTCAGTGTGTTGTGTTGTGTTGCGTTGTGTTTCGCCATGACGTGCAGTGTTGCACCGTCACAGTGCGTTTTAGTGATGGTGGCAGTGTTAGTGTCAGTGTATTAGTGTGTCTAGAGCTGAGAGTTGAGCATTGGCCTGTTTTTTGTGGTACCCACGGAGCACGCAGGCGTACACCCTTCTCGCAAGACATCTGGGGAGACACTGACGTTCTTGCCTCCGTGGCGGCTCCAGCCAAAGGCCACCGCAATCTGCTGTCTCAGACACACACACACACACAAACACACACGCACGCACGTACGCACTCACTCACGGACAGAACAGTGGACTCTATGCGTTATTTCTGCGCTGTTTATGTCATATATATGTGGTTCTAGCTGATGAGGCGCCACTTTATATACTAAACAGCGCAGTTCAAGCATACTAAGATGGGCGGTAAGAAGGGACAACGTCAAGATGGGAGACACGACTCCCCACCACCATCCCCTCAACCGGGCACAGACTCTCATCCTCCACCTCCAGCGACGGACATGGCCACAATTCTGAGGTGGATGGACGACAGGGACGAGAGATGCAGAGAAATGGAACTTCAGAGGGAGGAGACACGAAGAGAGGAGGAAAAGTCGCGTTTTGATGCACTATTGGCGACCCTGGCGCTAACCCACCCTCCCTCACTCGCAGGTATCGCGCACCAAGGCGCCAGTACCCTCCCTCCCCCACCACACCAGCGTCCTCCAGGTACTCTTGCTACTCCAACAGCTCCCAAGGCATCTGTTCAACCCCCACCCGCCCTCTCACCAGACGTCACGTTTCAACTTTTTCGTGAGTGGAGGCGGCGGTGGACAGATTACTCCACGATGGTGGACCTTGACAGCATGCCTCCAAACAAACAGCTCATCCAACTGCGGAGGTGTTTGTCGCTGGAGACCCAGAGAGTTTTGGAGCACACATTGCAAGTGCCTCCCGATTCTACCTCTTCAGTGACGGATGTGCTCGACCTTTTGTAGGAGCACGTTAAGGGTCGGAAGAACGAGGCTTTGCGTCGCCGTGCCTTCACCAGCTACAAGCAGGAGGAGAATGAATCCTTTGACGACTTCTCTGTACGTTTGAAGCGTTTGTCGGAGGAGATCGACGTCTGCAAGGCGCACAGCCGGGAATGTGATGAAGCCTGGATCAAGCACGGGATCTTGACAGGTGTCAGACAAGAAGAGTTGGTGCAGCGACTCATCCCCCTGGACGCTTCCTCCACACTCCATGTGGTAGTGACTGAATGTCGGTCATATGAGGCCACCAAGTCCGCCACCTCTGCCTTACGGGCCCCACCTGCTGTGAGAGCTATCTCACAGTACAAGAAGGCGGCCAACAACGTGAAGGCTGCCGCACGTTCTTCCACGCCCCCGCCTAGTGCTTCCTGTGGCAGCTGTGGAAAGCAGCATGGCCACAAGACATGCCCGGCCGCCGACGCACTGTGTCGTGGATGTGACCGTAAGGGTCACTGGTCTAACACAGACAGGTGCCCTGCACGAGGCCGCAAGTGCCAGGCCTGTGGTCGCTATGGACACTACTACAAGTGCTGCCGCCAACCCAAGCCCAAAAGCCCGAGACAAGGAGGAAAGCAGCGCACTTCCCTCGGGGTGGTTCGCACACAGCCCCCTTCAGATGGCCCACGCAGCCCCAAGCAGCAGCTGAGTCACATCAGGAGGGTGGAATCGACCACATGCCTCAGGGCTACCCCTTCCCCTACCATCCGCGTCGCCGTCACACACGGTGATTTGTCGGGTCACATCGAGGTGATACTGGACACCGGCGCTGATACTACGGTGATAGGCCTGAAGCACCTCCAGAAACTGGGCCTCACCAAACGCTGCCTGGGACCACCGCCGCAGCTGCTGTACTACAATGCAGACGGTTCCCAGATGCCGGACGCTGTGGGCTTCTTTCAAGCGGAGATCACTTACGGCGACAGGTCGTGTCACGGATGGATCGACGTGCAGCCTACTCTCGCTACACCCTTGTTGTCGTGGGAGCACTGCAAGGAGTTAGGCGTGGTGCCCAGAGACTTTCCTGAGCAGATCCCAGCTGCTCGGTACACCGCCAGCAGGGTGCGTGAATCAACGAGCGACGCGCCTGGCGCTGCCGCACAGAGCTGCCCAGAACCCGCGTCCACTCCCGCCTCGCCTCCACCCAAGTCACGGCTGCTTCCTCTTCACAGCGAGACGTCTCCTTCAGCCGCAAGGGCCTACTTCCTGAAGGAGTACTCGGATGTGCTGGTGACGAAGGAGGCCCTACGGACCGCGCCACCGAAGGCTATGCCGGGTCCGCCTATGAGGATACACCTGCGGGAAGATGCACAACCGTTTGCCATACACACTCCCCGGTTGATCCCTCTCGCCTTCATGGATTCAGTCAAGAAGGAACTGGATTCCATGGTGGCCCAGGGTGTCATTGTACCCGTTGGTGACGACCCGTCCCCTTGGTGCCACCCTCTAGTCGCTGAGGCTAAGACTAACGGTGGAGTGCGGATTACTACCGACTTGTCTAAGCTTAACAGCCAGGTGTCCCGTCCCGCCCACCCTTCACCCACACTTTTTGCAGCTATACGGAGTGTGGACCCGAAGGTACGGCACTTCTCGACAATGGACGCACTCTGTGGTTACTGGCAGATCCCACTGAAGAAGGAGGATCAGCCACTGACCACTTTCATCACGCCTTACGGACGCTTCCGCTACTGCCATGGCCCTATGGGATTCGCTGCTACGGGGGACGCCTTCTGTCTCCGTGGTGACATGGCACTTCAAGGCGTGACCAACTGCGTGAAGGTAGTGGATGACGTCCTCCTCTACGATGAGGACTACCTGACGCATCTTCGCCGCATCGACGAGGTACTGACCAGGTGTAGGACGCACGGCATCACTCTGAATGCCGAGAAGTTCGTCTTGGCCGCACCTGCAGTGTCTTTCTGCAGCTCCCGACTATCAAGGGATGGCATTGCTGCGGACCCGGAGAAAGTTCGCGCCATAGCGGACTTTGCAAAACCTGCCAACCTTATGGATCTCAGGTCTTTCATGGGCCTGATGAACCAGCTGGCAGAATTTTCTCCTGACGTCTCCGCCGCTGCCGGGCCTCTTCGCCCCCTGATGAGCCCCAAGAGGACTTTCACGTGGACCCCTGACCACGACCTCGCCTTTCATAAGGTGAAGGAGGCCCTGTCAAGTCCACCTATCCTCGCTACTTTCGACCCAGTGCTCCCCACCATCCTCCAGACAGACGCCTCGCGCCTGTACAGAGTTGGTTACGCCCTTCTCCAGGATCACGGTGGAGGAAAGTACCGGCTCGTACAGTGTGGCTCTCGCTTCCTCACTGATGCTGAGTCTCGCTATGCTACCATCGAGCTGGAGCTGCTGGCAGTGGTATGGGCCTTATCGAAGTGCAAATTTTACTTGATTGGCCTACAGCACTTCGACCTCATCACAGACCACAGGCCCTTGGTCCCCATTCTTAATCACTATTCGCTGGACGCCATCAAGAATCCCCGCCTCCAGCGCCTGAAGGAGAAGATTTTGGCCTTCGTCTTCACCGCGGCTTAGCGCGCAGGTAAGGAGTTGTGCATCCCGTATGCCCTCTCCCGCTCTCCAGTCAACCACCCGACACCTGAAGACGAGATGCTCAGCACCGAGGCTGGTTTCTCCATCAGCAACATCGTCACTTTGCAGGCCGTACAGTCCCTCGCCAGCACCCAGGCCTTAGTGTCGCCACCCGACAGCGATCTGGCCCTTGAAGAACTACGGACCGCGGCACGCGACGACCCCTCCTACACTCAGCTCTTGGAGAGTGTGAGGACTGGTTTCCCTCGCGACCGTTTTGACCTCCACAACGCCCTACGCCCGTATTGGAAGATACGTGAGGACCTCTACGCAGATGGGGACCTCGTCCTGTATGGTGCCCGTGTGGTTGTCCCTGCAGCTCTCCATCGTCGTGTTCTGGCCCGCTTACACGACAGCCATCGTGGAGCAGAGGCCACCAAGCGCCGCGCAAGGCAGGCTGTGTACTCGCCCGGCACTGACGCGGATATCGTCAATACGGTCCGTGCCTGTGAGCCGTGCCAGATCATGCAGCCCAGTCAACAGCAGGAGCCCCTCTTGTGCAACAACGAACCCACCAGGCCCTTCGAATCCGTGTCGGCTGATTTCTTCAGCACAGCTGGGAAACATTTCCGAGTCGTCGCCGCCCGACTCTCTGGCTGGCCTGTGGTGGTTATCTTTGGCTCGGACACGACGTCCGCGGCCACCATTCACCACTTCCGGCACCTCTTTCGTGACCTGGGCGTCCCCGTACGTCTGCGGACGGACGATGGGCCACAGTTCACCAGCCGGGACTTCACAGGATTCCTGGAGCGTTGGGGAGTCCGCCACATCGTGTCAACACCCCACTACCCACAGTCAAACGGCCACGCTGAGGCTGCGGTCAAGACAGTCAAGCAACTCATCCTCAAGGTGGCCCCTTCAGGCAACATAGACTGTGAGGCGTTTGACAAAGGACTCCTGGAGTTACGTAATACTCCCACCCACACAGGGCGCTCCCCTGCCCAGATTCTGTATGGTCACCCTCTCCGCTCTTGCATTCCTGCACACGCCAAGGCCATTGCGAAGGAGTGGCAGACCAGAGCCGAGAGCTGCGACCGCCGCGCCGCTTCACGCGCCCAGGACGCCAAGGCTCGGTATGACGACCATGCCCGCCCTCTTCAGCCATTGGAGATTGGTGCCCTTGTCCGCGTCCAGGACCCGCGGACGACACGTTGGGAGAAGGTGGGCATAGTGATGGGCGTCGGCCGGTCGCGGGACTACAAGGTCAGGATGCCGAGCGGCCGTGTCTGGTGGAGGAACCGCCGCTTCCTCCGGCCAGTCCCACCCCCTGCTGCTGGCCCCCTGACCGAGGACGAGTCTCCTACACCTCACGAGGATCCGCCCCACAGTGCACCTCGACGCTCGGAGCGACTCAGGACTAAGAAGTCCACCCAAGACAAGACTATGAGCGTGAGGGGGGGGGGGGAGGGAGATGTAGGTTATGTATCTAAGCTACTGTGCCGAGTAGCAACCTTGTATATAACCTACTGTGCCGAGTAGCATCTATGTATATAATTACGTGGCAACACTGCACGTTATGGGGCAACATTGCCCCGAGGCTGCCATATGGCAAGGCAGTCTCAGTCTGACTCCGTGGGTCGTGCATGGCACACGCTAGTCACTACTTGTATTTCTCCTATCCGTTAATAAATGGACTTCAGTGTTACCCGGTGTTTCCCTACCCATCACTGCCTTCTTCAGGGAACACTTGGAACCTTCAATGACTATGCCCCCCCCCCCCCCTAATCTCTGTAAGCTGATGGTTAAGACTATATGGAATATAGTCAGCTTAAGCCTTTTAACTGTGCGAGGGAAACACTTTTGATACACCCACAGATTAACTGCAACTGTGAAACACCTTCAGCTTGACGGCAGCTGTGTGAGGGAAACAAGCTTATATATATTCATGATACGTCCACAGCTTGACGGCAGTTGTGTGAGTGAAACAAGCTTATATATGCTCAAGATGCACCCTCGGCTTGGCGGCAGCAGTGTGAGGGAAACAAGTTTATATATATTCTTCATACACCCACAGCTTGACGCAGCTGTGGCACTAAATTTTCTAAGCCTCACAGTTTGCCATGGGGCACAAAAGCTTCAGAAAACGACTTTATTATTAAATTATAAACCAGCTTGAACAAGTATGAGGTACTGAAAACACTTACTGAAGCTCTATACGGTGAGTGAAGCTCTATATGGTGGGTGAAGCTCTATACGGTGGGTGAAGCGCTATATGGTGGGTGAAGCTCTATGTGGTGAGTGAAGTCTTACACGGTGGATGAATCTCTATAATGGTGGGTGGAGTTCTATATGGTGGGTGAAGCTCTATACGGTGGGTGAAGCTCTATATGGTGAGTGAAGCTCTATATGGCGGGTGAAGCTTTACACTGAGGATGAAGTTCTATGTGGTGGTTGAAGCTCTATTTGGTGGGCGAAGCTCTACATGGTGGGTGATGCTCGATATGATGGATGGAGCTCTATATGGTGGGTAAAGTTTTACACGGAGGATGAAGATCTATATGGTAGGTGAAGCCTTACATGGAGGATGAAGCTCTATATGGTGGGTGAAGCTGTTGTAATGATTATTTATCAGCCCAGAGAAGTACGACACATATAACAACAGTAAGTTGATGCTCACGTGGTAACCCACATAGGTTGACACACCCTACAGTGAGAGTAAGACCTGACCAAGGAGAACTGACGGCCACAAGGACTATCGTGGACAAAAGTTCGCTCCCTGTAGTGAAACTGAGACACTGGAATGAGTCTCCGAACTGACTTAGCCTGATTGTTATGTGGTGCGGGTGTGCTGTGCGGGTCGATACTGCTTCAGTTTGGGAAGGAGCGAACTTTTGTCCACGATAGTACCTGAGTTAATCCAGCGTTATGACCGTGTTATAGAAACTACACCTGACCAAGAAACACCCGGGTGGTAATAATTAGGAAACATTACCGACCAGCGACATGACCACGCACCTGGTCAAATACAGCTGCCCAGACCTGACCCAAGTAAAGATCACGGTCTCAATGACACAGAGTTCTCACCCGCTCGTCATTAGCTAACCCGGGGACATGACCGGCTTCTCAAGAAGCTACCCTTCAAACAGTACACCTGTCACCTGGCCAGACACACCCAGATTAGTGACGACATCTTCCGGCTGGAGATCTCCAATATAAGGGCCCTGCTCCTTCCACAATCATTAGCATTCGGATTATTATTGTAACAGGGAAGGGGCCGACAACTCCTTCCCAGAGGGAAACTTCCCTCCCCAGCACCGAGTCTCCAGCTAGCAGAGTCTCCCATAGGAGACATAGTCCAGCATCTCCTGCAGCCTCCACAGCCGCTGGGCCTCCATCAGGTCACACGTGAGTCATTGTCAGAACGATCCATTAGGGTGAGTTACTTACGGTGGGAAGTTTATCCATTTCATGTTTGTTGTCCGAGAGTCATTGTATAGTAACGTCGATGTAATGATTTATTAAGGTGTCCATGCCATTGGGTTGAATAATACATGGCTATACTTAGAGTTGGTGTTTAGAAGAATTTCCCTAGAAACATAGTAACTATTAAATAATTAACCGGCCACGCTACCAAACTTTACATTCCTACAACTAAAAATTATTCCTGTATTTTCTGTATGAGTTTTGAATTGTTACACTGTATATGGTTGGTGAAGCTCTATACGATGGGTGAAGCTCTATACGGTGGGTGAAGCTCTATACGGTGGGTGAAGCTTTATATGGTGGGTGAAGCTTTATACGGTGGGTGAAGCTCTATACGGTGGGTGAAGCTCCATATGGTGGATGAAACTGTATACGGTGGGTGAAGCTCTATACGGTGGGTGAAGCTTTAAACGGAGGATAAAGCTCTATATGGTGGGCGAAGCTCTATATGGTCGGTGAAGCTCTATACGGTGGGCGAAGCTCTATATGGTCGGTGAAGCTTTACACGGAGGATGAAGCTCTATATGGTGGGTGAAGCTCTAGACGGTGGGTGAGTTCTACACGGTGGGGCGTAGCTGTAAGGGACAATGAGGGTCGAGTCACCTTTGAGATGTAATTATTAATGGGGAAGGAGACGGCCTGGTGAACCCCCTACGACTGTCACTCTGTGTGTCTGTATTACTGGCTGTGTGTGTAATAATAAATAATAATAATAATAAACGGTTCATTAGTATAGTTGCAGCCGGTGGCTGAAAATATACAGACTTACATTTGATTTAGACATAATGATATACTATGCATTGAATACATTTACAGGGCTGTGCAGTACATAAATCAGGAGTTGTTTATTATTTTAACAATAGATGGGATGGTGCTGTTCTTATATCTATCGGTGAGGGCTCTTATGGGCTGAATTTTGTTGTAGTGGCGGACTGCGCGAGTTGGGTGGGGGGCTGCAGGTGGCAGGAGGTGGCGATGGCGAGGGTGGTGCAGTAGTCCACGGCCAAACCTTTCCAGTGCTTGGTGGTGGAGGTCACTGAGGGATGGCACTTCCAGGGTGGAGAGAGCGTTGGTGTAGCCGGAGTATTCTGCGCCGAGCATGATTCTGCAGGCCCTTTTCTGTACCTTCTCTAACTGACGTTGTTGGGTGGAGTTGAGAGACGACGACCAGGCTGGTGACGCATACGTTAGTTTGGGGAGAATAAAGGCGTTGTAGATAGTCCTCAGCTCTGGTGTGGGTGTCACAAGTGACCTAAGTCTTCGTAGCATGTGTGTGTGTGTGTGTCTCTTATGGCTCGCTGGCTGTTTGTTTGTGTTATGGCTGGCTGTCTGTCTATCTTTACGGCTGGCTGGCTGGTTGTTTGTATGTCTGTATGGCTGGCTTTTTGTTTATCTTTGTGGTTGGCTGCCTAGCTGTATGGTTGACTGTTGGTCTCTCTTTATGGCTGGCTGTCTGTCAGTCTGTTTGTATAGCTGGCTGTTTGTCTCTCCTTATCGCTGGCTGGCTGTTAGCCTGGTCGAGGACAGTGGGACATGCAGGAAGCGGCAGTAAAAATTAATTATCGGAACAACAGAATATCGGATTAGCAGAACAGTGAAACAGTGGAGCAACTGAACAACGAATTAAACAAATAATAACCAATAAAAAAGAACAGTGGAACAGAAGAACACTGAAACGAACAGTACAGAACATATTATGAACTTTAAGACGGCGTGTACTGTAGCATAGGGGAACTCTGGACGTAGAATAGGCAGTAAAACACAGGCTGCTTGCTTCTTCTGTTCTCGTGTAGGTCTCAGTGGCTCACATTGTTACACGATATCCCAATACAATTAGGATACCTAACAGATAGGCACGCCCCCTGGATGCCATCTAGAAGTGGAATGCAACGCCATATCTGAAGCAGAGGTCACTTCACGACACAACGGAACACTGGTGTGGAACATGGGAACAACAGGGGTGTGTATCTATTACCAGTACTCATAATCAAGTCATCGCAGACAACTGCTTCCACCTCAGTCAGTATCAAAGGAGGTATTGTTGTGGCCGTTCTTTCTGATTGGCAGGCAGCAGCACAGCCTGGACCTGAGGGGAGAATTACTGCTGTCTCCTGCTGGGCCGCCTCTTGCCTCGACCCCCCCCCCCCTCCCCCCCAGGGCGGGCGGCTCCGCTCTGTTCTCAGTGGCACTTGGGGCGTCTGTTGGGAGCCTTTGATGTCTCCTGCTTGGCCATTAACTCTTAACCAGTATTTTGAAGGTTTGAGGGAACTCTTGCGTGGCCACTAACACTTAGCCATTATTTTGGAGGTTACAAAGACCTCTTGCGTGGCCACTCAGTTCTGGGCCGTGAGCGAGATGGCACTAAGAAGCACCTAAAGTGTAGCAGGACGCCGAGAAGTTCAATATAAACAAAAGTAGTGTGCGTCAACAAAGAAGGACACAAATTAATTACAGGAGAAAAAAATCATAAATTAAGTAAATAAGGCGGCCATCTACGATAAGATGTCTTTGTGACTATATGGGATAAAAATAATAGTAATGTATGTTTACTTAGGGTTATATATCTGCCTTAAGGAAGAATCAAGCGGAGGGAGGAGTTAAAGAAACACCTGGACCCAGACCACATAACACATCAATCCTCCTGCCCTCTGGTGGCCGACGAGAGAAACAACCAAGGATTGTTTACTTCTTGTCCGACTGCGATGACAGAGAGAGAGAGAGAGACCTACCAAACATTGACCTACGACTGGGTTTACTACTCCTACTGTACCGGCAATATTGACCAACACTTACTACGAGTTTTGGCAAGTAACTGGTATAGGTTGTATTATTGGTTCTACCATCACTACCGCCACTAAGTCCTGCGCTCTTGCCAATACATTACTCAGCCTCACTCATCTGAAAGGCGAACCATAACTAAAATTTAATAATAATAATAATAATAATAATAATAATTATAATAATAATAATAATAATAATAATGATAATCTCTCTAAGTCTAAAAAAAATGTCAAATGTGAACACACACACTTGTATATTAACTAATTCGCACACTGCCACACACCTAACCTAACCAAACTTAACCTAACCTAACCAAACCTAGCCTAACCTAACCAAACCTAACCTAACCTAACCTAACCTAACCTGTATATTAACACACACACTATCACACACCTGTCAACCTCAACATTTGTATCGTCTACTTATGGTCAGGAAAATGGAAGTTGTTTTAGCGCACAATACACTTGTTTAAACTTGTGACCACAATTTGTCAGGAGAGGGCGAGTCCCCAGGTGGCAGTGACGTTACAGTGAGTAAGGTGACCGCACGCTCCACGATGGATGACCCAGCCTCTGTCAATAGTCTTGTGGGACACTCTTTTTTCCTCACCACACCAAGACGCTCCCTCACCACACCAAGACGCATCCTCACTACACCAAGACGCTTCCTAACCACACCAAGACGCTCCCTCACTACACCACGACGCTCCCTCACCACACCAAGACGCTCCCTCACCACACCAAGACGCTCCCTCACTACACCAAGACGCTCCCTCACACACACCAAGACGCTCCCTCACTACACCAAGACACTCCCTCACCACACCAAGACGCTCTCTCAACACACCAAGACGCTCTCTCACCACACCAAGACGCTCCCTCACCACACCAAGACACTCCCTCACCACACCAAGACGCTCCCTCCCACACCAAGACGCTCTCTCACCACACCAAGACGCTCCCTCACCACACCAAGACGCTCCCTCACCACACCAAGACGCTCTCTCAACACACCAAGACGCTCCCTCACTACACCAAGACGCTCCCTCACTACACCAAGACGCTCCCTCACCACACCAAGATGCTCCCTCACTACACCAAGGCGCTCCCTCACTACACCAAGACGACCCCTCACTACACCAAGACGCTCCCTCACTACACCAAGGCGACCTCTCACCACATCAAGACGAGCTCACCACACCAAGACGACCCCCTCACCACACAAAGACGCTACCATACCAAACCAAGACGACCCTTCACTATACCAAGACGACGCTTCACCAAACCAAGACGACTCCTCACAACACCATGACGACCCCTCACTACATCAAGCTCCCTCACCACAAGACAAAATCATATAACTTTCCACGACAAAAATTTATTCCAAACATTACATTTCTGCAGAAAAATAATCCCATCACGTTAAATTTATATAAGTCTTTAAAACCTGATAAGTTAGTTAATTTCAGGTGAGGTATATGTGAATTTATCCTACACTCAACACCCCAGTCTCGGGCACCAGCGACTACAAGGACGACAATTGGAGGTGTTTGTTTACGGTTGAATATATTATGTTGAAGTATTGTAGTCACCTTAGGAACACCTCTGTACACACACACACAGAGTTCCTCTACCTTTAACCTTATCACAGTCTACGAGGACAACTACACAGTCATCGAGGACAACTAAACAGTCATCAAGGACAGCTATAGTCATCGAGGACAACTTAGCTTTCTTCGAGGACAACTACACAGTCATCGAGGACAACTACATAGTCATCAAGGACAACTATACAGTCATCGAGGACAATTACAGTCAACAAGGACAACTACACAGTCATCGGGAACAATTACACAGTCTACGAGGACAACTAAACTGGCATCGATGACAACTACACAGTTATCGAGGACAACTACACAGTCATCGAGGACAACTGCACAGTCTACGAGAAAACCTAAACTCTCATCGAGGACAACTACACAGTCATCGAGGACAACGGCACAGTCTACGAGAAAACCTAAACTCTCATCGAGGACAACTACACAGTCATCGAAAACAGCTACAGTCATCGAGGACAACTACTCAGTCATCGAGGACAACTAGACAGTCATCGAGAACAGCTACAATCATCGAGGACAACTACCCAGTCATTGAGGAAAACTACACAGTCATCGAGGACAACTACACAGTCATCGAGGAAAACTACACAGTCATCGAGGAAAACTACACAGTTATCGAGAACAACTACACAGTTATCGAGGACAAGTCACAGTCATTGAGGACAACTACACAGTCATCGGGGACAACTACACAGTCTACGAGGATAACTAAACTGTCTTCGAGGACAACTACATAGTCATCGAGGACAACTACACAGTTATCGAGGACAACTACACAACTATCGAGGACAACTACACAGTTATCGAGGACAACTACACAATTATCGAGGACAACTACACAGTTATCGAGGACAACTACACAGTTATCGAGGACAACTTCACACGTATTAGTTGTAAGAACGAATTTCAAGGAAAAAATAATTATTATGAATATTGACTTTGATAATACTGTAAGTGGTGTAGTGAGTGTTATGGTGCAGAGGCCAAGATAATACTATAAGTGGTGTAGTGAGTGTTATGGTGCAGAGGCCAAGATAATACTGTAAGTGGTGAAGTGAGTGTTATGGTGCAGAGGCCAAGATAATACTATAAGTGGTGTAGTGAGTGTTATGGTGCAGAGGCCAAGATAATACTATAAGTGGTGTAGTGAGTGTTATGGTGCAGAGGCCAAGATAATACCGTAAGTGGTGTAGTGAGTGTTATGGTGCAGAGGCCAAGATAATACCGTAAGTGGTGTAGTGAGTGTTATGGTGCACAGGCCAAGATAATACTGTAAGTGGTGTAGTGAGTGTTATGGTGCACAGGCCAAGATATAACATTTATCTGTTAGACATTGGTTCATCTACAAGACAAATTATGCTTTAAAATGTTTGGCTACGTTAAGAAAGGAGAATAATGGCCGAATAAGCCCTAAAATACTGAAGTTTTTGCCGATTAGGAATAGCTTTTATATTGTAGGTAGGGGTGAGAGGTGGTACTTGGAGGGGTGTAGGTAGGGGTGAGAGGTGGTACTTGGAGGGGTGTAGGTAGGGGTGAGAGGTGGTACTTGTAGGGGTGTAGGTAGGGGTGAGAGGTGGTACTTGGAGGGGTGTGGGTAGGGGTGAGAGGTGGTACTTGGAGGGGTGTGGGTAGGGGTGAGAGGTGGTACTTGGAGGGGTGTAGGTAGGGGTGAGAGGTGATACTTGGAGGGGTGTAGGTAGGGGTGAGAGGTGGTACTTGGAGGGGTGTAGGTAGGAGTGAGAGGTGGTACTTGGAGGGGTGTAGGTAGGGGTGAGAGGTGGTACTTGGAGGGGTGTAGGTAGGGGTGAGAGGTGGTACTTGGAGGGGTGTAGGTAGGGGTGAGAGGTGGTACTTGGAGGGGTGTGGGTAGGGGTGAGAGGTGGTACTTGGAGGGGTGTAGGTAGGGGTGAGAGGTGGTACTTGGAGGGGTGTAGGTAGGGGTGAGAGGTGGTACTTGGAGGGGTGTAGGTAGGGGTGAGAGGTGGTACTTGGAGGGGTGTAGGTAGGGGTGAGAGGTGGTACTTGGAGGGGTGTAGGTAGGGGTGAGAGGTGGTACTTGGAGGGGTGTAGGTAGGGGTGAGAGGTGGTACTTGGAAGGGTGTAGGTAGGAGTGAGAGGTGGTACTTGGAGGGGTGTAGGTAGGGGTGAGAGGTGGTACTTGGAGGGGTGTAGGTAGGGGTGAGAGGTGGTACTTGGAAGGGTGTAGGTAGGAGTGAGAGGTGGTACTTGGAGGGGTGTAGGTAGGGGTGAGAGGTGGTACTTGGAAGGGTGTAGGTAGGAGTGAGAGGTGGTACTTGGAGGGGTGTAGGTAGGGGTGAGAGGTGGTACTTGGAGGGGTGTAGGTAGGGGTGAGAGGTGGTACTTGGAGGGGTGTAGGTAGGGGTGAGAGGTGGTACTTGGAGGGGTGTGGGTAGGGGGTGAGAGGTGGTACTTGGAGGGGTGTAGGTAGGAGTGAGAGGTGGTACTTGGAGGGGTGTAGGTAGGAGTGAGAGGTGGTACTTGGAGGGGTGTGGGTAGGGGTGAGAGGTGGTACTTGGAGGGGTGTAGGTAGGGGTGAGAGGTGGTACTTGGAGGGGTTTAGGTAGGGGTGAGAGGTGGTACGTGGAGGGGTGTAGGTAGGGGTGAGAGGTGGTACTTGGAGGGGTGTAGGTAGGGGTGAGAGGTGGTACTTGGATGGTATGGTTCAGGTGTGTGGCGGTGCAAGAGTCAACATGATCACAGAGGTCAACTATGGAGGGAACCAACACAGTGCACAAAGAGCCTCTCTCTTACTCACACAACACCAGGTACAGAGTATAAGTTCTTTGAGGGATCGACCCAGTACCACCATCACACGTTCTCCTGACAATAGTGAAGATGTTGGCTCAGGGTAGTGACAGTGACACTAGGCTAACCCAATGCTGTCAACCCCTTTGATATGTACCAACCTGTAGTATTTCCATTTCGTTTTAGACTAATGAAGGTTTTCCCTTTCCACTCATCTTTTCGTTCATAGATATCTTTATTCTAAAACTTATAATTAAATGCAATAAATATGTAAGTATACATAAATATATAAATAAATAAATAAATAAATAAATTAATTAATTAATATATAAACTGAGCCATAATATAATAAAACATATAATTAATTCATCTTACAACAGCGGCAGAAAACAGTCACGACACACACACACACACACACACACACACAGTGTAAATAAGGTGTTTTATGTTCACCTCCGCGGCCAGCTACACTCTCTTAACACTATACACAGCGAATGTTACGCGTGCTTGTGCATAAATACATTACCTAAATCATCTGTTTTATTATTACCTTTGTCATTAATTCTGAATTTCCTTGATTGGTTGAACGTGTTTCTGAATTAATCGAAGTTATGTGAACGTGGCATGTGTTTATGTAGCGTCATTAATTATCCAATCATCTGAATTCATGAAAATTACGTCATCGGAGATCATGGTGGCTGGACCAATGATAGTGCTTTATTGAAAATTAGGAAGAAATTTTCAGCGTTCATATGTTTGTGTCGTTGTAACAAGGAGTGAGAGGAGGAGAGTATGAGAGAAGAGGTGGGTGTGAGAAGAGGTGGGTGTGAGAAGAGGTGGGTGTGAGAGGAGGTGGGTGTGAGAGGAGGTGGGTGTGAGAAGAGGTGGATGTGAGAGGAGGTGGGTGTGAGAGGAGGTGGGTGTGAGAAGAGGTGGGTGTGAGAGGAGGTGGGTGTGAGAGGAGGGGGGTGTGAGAGGAGGGGGGTGTGAGAGGAGGTGGGTGTGAGAAGAGTTGGGTGTGAGAGGAGGTGGGTGTGAGAGGAGGTGGGTGTCAGAGGAGGTGGGTGTGAGAGGAGGTGGGTGTGAGAGGAGGTGGGTGTGAGAGGAGGTGGGTGTGAGAAGAGGTGGGTGTGAGAGGAGGTGGGTATGAGAAGAGGTGGGTGTGAGAGGAGGTGGGTGTGAGAGGAGGTGGTTGTGAGAAGAGGTGGGTGTGAGAGGAGGTGGGTGTGAGAAGAGGTGGGTGTGAGAGGAGGTGGGTGTGAGAAGAGGTATGTGTGAGAGGAGGTGGGTGTGAGAGGAGGGGGGTGTGAGAGGAGGTGGGTGTGAGAAGAGAGTGCTGGAGGTGGTGGGAGTGAGAGGAGGTGAGTGTGAGAGGAGGTGAGTGTGAGAGGAGGTGGGTGTGAGAGGAGGTGGGTGTGAGAGGAGGGTGTGAGAAGAGGTGGATGTGAGAGGAGGGGGGTGTGAGAGGAGGTGAGTGTGAGAAGAGGTGGGTGTGAGAGGAGGTGGGTGTGAGAGGAGGTGGGTGTGAGAGGAGGTGGGTGTGAGAGGAGGTGGGCTGTGAGAAGAGGTGGGTGTGAGAGGAGGTGGGTGTGAGAAGAGGTGGGTGTGAGAGGAGGTGGGTGTGAGAGGAGGTGGGTGTGAGAGGAGGGGGGTTCTGACCTCACTAGGGGAAAGGTCACGGCAGGGTTAGCTCCGGAGGGATAATTATCAGATATGGCCAGAGCTAGGTGCGGTCTTGGGTATGAGAGTTTGTTGACCAAGCTGGAGTGGTCCACTGAATAATTGGCGAAGGCCAAGTTGGAGAACTTGAAATTAAGGGAAGAGCTGGCGATGTTAAAAGGAGAGGCTGGACGAGTAAAGCCAGTGGCTGACGAAAAATCAAGCAAGTGGAAAATTGTGAGTAGTGGTAGGACCAAGCTGGTGGTAAAGAAGCACACGAAGGATACGACAACAACGACAGCAACAGCTAAGTGTACCAACCCGTTCAGTCCCTTGATAGACGAATTGGACGTTAGTACAGTCAGGGGCAGGGATGACAAGGAAGGTATAAAAACTTTAATTGTTGGTGACTCACAGGTAAGGTACATGGACAGGGCCTTTTGTGGTAAAAACAAAAATAGGATGAGGGTGTGTTTGCCAGGAGCTGGGGTGGGGGATATAATTGACAGGATGGACAATATCTTGTCTGGTAATGGGAACAAACCCATTATCTGCCTCAGTGCAGGAGGCAATGATATTGGCCGGTGTAGGAGTGAGGAGCTTCTTGATAAGTTCAAGGCAGCCATAGATCGTATTAGGACTAAGGGAGGGATCCCTATCATATGCGGTGTCCTGCCTAGAAGGAGAGTTGGCAGTGAATGGTTGTCAAGGGCAGTTGGTGTTAACGACCGTCTTGACAGATATTGCAAGTCAATATCAGTCCCATTCATTGACAACTGGGACAACTTCTATGGCAGAAGGGACCTTTATGCTAGGGATGGGGTGCACCTGTCTAGGGATGGAGTAGCAACCCTGGCTGGGGCTCTAGAGGGGGCAGTTCAAAAGATATCGAAGTCTTTAAACTGCTAAGAGAACATAGGGGCATGGGGGTGGAGGAGACTGCAGTGGGAGCGGGTAAACAAGGCGAAAGATTACAGGGAAATAGTGTTAGGAATGATGACATAACTAAATTAGACAGGGAGTTTAAAACTAAACGCGGTAAGGGGAGGACTCAGAACACGACTAACTTAAATGTATATTACGCGAACAGTAGAAGTATGAGAAACAAAATGGATGATATTAGGGCCTTGGTATGTACCGAAGAAATCGATATAATTGCATTCACTGAAACATGGATCAACCTAGACACACGTGAATTACCAGTCGAATACCAAATTGCGGGTTACAAACTGTTCCATACCGATAGGCAGACCAGGAAAGGAGGCGGAGTAGCAATCTATGTTAGGGATAATCTGAAGTGTGAAATAAATAAGGAAATAAAAACTGAGAGGAATACAGAAACAATTTGGATAGAATTAAGCGACGGTCGGGAAAAATTAATCACAGGAGTAATATATAGACCCCCCAATCTTGATAGCGTCAATGAGCGACTTATCTGGGATGAAATGCGCAGGGCTTCCATACACAACAAAGTCTGTATAGTAGGCGACTTTAACCTTGGCCAAATAGATTGGACCGACCTTACGGGTAACTCAGAATCAGAGGATTTTCTCGAGACGATCCAGGACTGTTTCCTAAGTCAACATATAACCGAACCCACACGGGGTAATAATATATTGGATTTAGTTTTGTCAAACAGAGAAAACCTCATTAGCAATGTCGAGGTAGGGAACGAACTTGCAAACAGCGATCACAAAGAAATTCGATTCCAGTTAGATTTTCAGGGCAGACGTAAGGAAAATTCCACTAAAGTACCAGATTTCAGAAGGGCAAACTTTGACAGTTTAAAGAGGCAGCTGAGAGAGGGGGTGTCGCGCTTGGCCGTGAACCTGACAGATGACACCCACCTGATAACGAGATCTGAGACTGCCGAGTTCCACGACAATTTAAATAGTGAGTTACTTAATGCACAAAGGCAGAACATACCATACAAAAAACTCAGATCAAACAACAATGACCCTAAATGGATAAATAATTATCTAAAGAACATCATTGGCCAAAGGAAGGCTATAGGTAGAAGGATAAATCGTGGCGAAATTCACCTCCGGGACTATTATAGGGTATTGGCGAGTAGGGTTAAAACCGAGATAAGGAAAGCAAAGAGGAATAATGAGGTAAGGATAGCAAGGGAGGCAAAGACAAACCCCAAAGGATTCTACCAAATGTATCAAACTAAAACACGAGAAAAGATTGGACCAATACGGTCAGACTCCGGCGAGCTCACTGATAACGACGGAGAAATGAGCAATAATTTGAATAAATATTTTTCAACAGTTTTCACCACCGAAAATTTAAACATGATACCCGAGGCACCGACTCTATTCAGAGATAGTGAAGAAAACAAATTAAGTGAGATAGTAGTGACTAGTAACGATGTTAGTAAGCAAATAGACAAACTAAAGCCTAATAAGTCACCTGGTCCCGATGAGATATTTGCCAGAGTATTAAAGGAATGTAAGGAAGAGCTTAGTATGCCCTTAGCAAAGTTGTTTAACATGTCCTTAAAAACAGGTGTAGTACCAGAATCCTGGAGGATAGCGAATGTAATACCGATCTTCAAGAAGGGGGATAGATCACTATCCTCTAACTACTGCCCAATCAGTCTAACATCAATAGTAGGCAAATTACTGGAAGCAATCATTTCAAACTCTATTCGAAATCACCTGGAGAAGCACCGATTGATCAATGATTCCCAGCATGGCTTCACAAGCGGACGTTCTTGCCTAACTAATCTATTAACATTCTTTTCATCAGTTTTCGAATCAGTGGACGAGGGGCACAATTATGATGTGGTATATCTCGACTTTAGCAAAGCCTTCGACAGAGTACCCCACGAAAGACTAATTAGAAAGGTAGAAGCTCATGGCATCAAAGGTGACATCCTTAAATGGATTAGGGCGTGGTTACAGGACAGGAAACAGCGAGTGAGCATTAACGGCACTAAGTCCCATTGGAGCAACGTCACAAGTGGAGTTCCCCAAGGCTCAGTACTTGGACCATTATTGTTTATTATATACATAAACGACATAGATATCGGCATAGACAGCAACATAAGTAAATTTGCTGATGATACTAAAATAGGACGTGTTATCAAATCTGACGAGGACTCGGCAAAACTACAGGAGGATCTAAACAAATTTTTCGAATGGTCTGAAAAATGGCAGATGAAATTCAACATCGACAAATGTAAAGTACTCAGTATAGGAAATGTAAACAGGGAAACCAGATACCAGATGAACAACGATGCCATAGAGAAATCCGACTGCGAGAGAGATTTAGGAGTAATGATAAGTAGGAACCTTAAGCCAAGTAAACAATGTGTTTTTGCTCGTAACAAGGCTAATAAAGTACTTGGGTTCATACAAAGGAGTGTTAGTTACAAGACTAGCGAGGTCATCCTAAAACTGTATCTTGCTCTTGTGAGACCACACCTGGATTACGCAGTCCAGTTCTGGTCACCGTATTACAGAATGGATATAGAATCCTTGGAAAGAATTCAGAGGAGAATGACAAGACTAATCCCGGGCATTAGGAACCTTGAGTATAGAGACAGGTTAAAGCATCTTAATTTGCACTCCCTTGAGAGACGTAGAGCGAGGGGCGACCTGATAGAGGTGTATAAGTGGAAGGCAGGGCTAAACAAAGGGGACATTACAAAGGTACTCAAATTATCCAACCAGGAGCGAACTCGTAACAATGGTTTTAAATTGGACAAATTTAGATTTAGGCGTGAAATAGGTAAACACTGGTTTGGAAACAGAGTAGTGGATGAATGGAACAAGTTACCAAATATCATCATTAACTCGAATACGCTGAATTGCTTCAAACATAGGTTGGATGCTCATATGAGCAATAGGGGTTGGGTGTAAACGGGACTGCCCAGTATGGGCCAATAGGCCCGCTGCAGTTTCCTCCATTCTTATGTTCTTATGTTCTTATGGGTGTGAGAAGAGGTGGGTGTGAGAAGAGGTGGGTGTGAGAGGAGGTGGGTGTGAGAGGAGGTGAGTGTGAGAGGAGGTAGGTGTGAGAGGAGGTGGGTGTGAGAAGAGGTGGGTGTGAGAGGAGGTGGGTGTGAGAAGAGGTGGGTGTGAGAGGAGATGGGTGTGAGAGGAGGTGGGTGTGAGAGGAGGTGAGTGTGAGAGGAGGTGTGAGAGGAGGTGAGTGTGAGAGGAGGTAGGTGTGAGAGGAGGTGGGTGTGAGAGGAGGTGAGTGTGAGAGGAGGTGGGTGTGAGAGGAGGTGGGTGTGAGAGAAGGTGGGTGTGAGAGGAGGTGGGTGTGAGAGGAGGTAGGTGTGAGAGGAGGTGGGTGTGAGAGGAGGTGGGTGTGAGAGGAGGGGGTGTGAGAGGAGGTGGGTGTGAGAGGAGGTGGGTGTGAGAGAAGATGGGTGTGAGAGGAGGTGGGTGTGAGAGGAGGTGGGTGTGAGAGGAGGTGGGTGTGAGAGGAGGTGGGTGTGAGAGGAGGTGGTGTGTGAGAGGAGGTCGGTGTGAGAGGAGGTTGGTGTCAGAGGAGGTGGGTGTGAGAGGAGGTGGGTGTGAGAGGGGGTTGGTGTGAGAGGGGGTGGGTGTGAGAGGAGGGGGTTTGAGAGGAGGTGGGTGTGAGAGGAGGTGGGTGTGAGAGGAGGTTGGTGTGAGAGGAGGTGGGTGTGAGAGGAGGTGGGTGTGAGAGGAGGTGGGTGTGAGAAGACGAGTGTGGAGAGGAAGGGGTGGAGGGGGGTGTGAGAAGAGTGTGTGACAGGAAGAGAGTGAGAGGAAGAGAGTGTAAGAGGAGGAGTGTATGAAAGGACCAGGGTGTGAGAGGAGGAAGTCTCGAAAGCAAGAGTGTGTGTGAGGAAGAGAGTGTGAAAGAAGGAATGTGTGAAAGGAGTATTGTGTGAGAGGAGGGGCGAATGAGAAGAGGAGTCTATGAGAATAGAAAGGTGACGCAGCCAGGACCATGTTTTCACCTGGCCACCATTAGCCTGGTGTCATCACGCCTGCACCTCCGCCATCTTCTCCTTAGTTCCAGGCAGAGATGGTGTTGTTGTGGTGGGGTAGTCAGTCTTATGAGGCAGCCACGATATTCCCCGAAATAAGGACCTCGTGTGTGTGTGTGTGTGTGTGTGTGTGTGTGTGTGTGTGTGTGTGTGTGTATGTGAGAGTGTGTGTGTGTTAGTAGAAGATATTTCCTCACAGTTTTCCGTGAACTGTACTTATTCTCTTCTCTGAGACGGAGGTGACTTAAACACAACTCACCAGATGTGGTACCTCCCTGTTATACAATTGTAGTATATACTGTACTAGGCAAGCTACCTGGGTGAAAGGACAGGAGATAGTGCACGACCAACCCATACACCCAAGATTCAGCTCTCTATCATCAAAATTATGTTACTGCATCAAGCATATACATGCAGACATATATATATATATATATATATATATATATATATATATATATATATATATATATATATATATATATATATATATATATATATATATATATATGCAAGTAAATCACTGTAGGTGCGCGTGATCTAGGTATATGCTGATAACCACCAGGAAAGAAGAAAACACGAAGTTCCCAAGCGCTTTCGTGTAATTCACATCTTCAGGGGTGAGTACAGACTAGTCTGTACTCACCCCTGAAGATGTGAATTACACGAAAGCGCTTGGGAACTTCGTGTTTTCTTCTTTCCTGGTGGTTATCAGCATATATATATATATATATATATATATATATATATATATATATATATATATATATATATATATATATATATATATATATATATATATGTATATATATATATATATATATATATATATATATATATATATATATATATATATATATATATATATATATATGCAAGTAAATCACTGTAGGTGCGCGTGATATATATATATATATATATATATATATATATATATATATATAATATATATATATATATATATATATATATATATATATATATATATTGATAAAATTTCACAGGGAAAAGAGAAACAATGGAGCACCTTAGCTTTCGTCTTTATTCAAGACATCTACAGAGGTAACTGATTTCTTGTTTCATTTATTGGGCGTTTACAGTACCCAACAGGGAAGCATGCTAAGTTCATGCTTGCCTTATGTCTCATGAGTTAAGGGCGTAGAAGCCTGAAGGAGGGCGTAAAAGCCTGAAGAGATCAATGGAACAATTTACACAGAACTATCTTCCCTTGAAACACCATACTGGTTCGCATTGACCCGCACTTGTAAGTACAGCCAAAGTGATGACATACCCCTCAGTACTGAAATATTGTGGACTAATTATGCCCACTCGTTCCTGCCTTATCTGGAGCAATAAGACAACGTGGAATGAAGTGTAGCTAAGATTAATAGAGTTATGAACTTTGTATCATGTCATTATGCTCAATAATCAATTATAATTAAGATAAATTGTGTGAGACTAATTATGCAGGTTTTGACCACATCAATAAATATTGAATGCGTCAACAGGCGGGTTTCCATCATTCCCTTTGACTTGCCCGTCACCTGTACGTCCTTATTCCCAAGGCGTTTATAATAACAGTCTGCCACTCACTGACCTACATCGGTCAGCCATAAACAGACCTACACAACAGCCTGCCACACACTGCCCAACACAACAGTTTGCCAAACACACGAATCTGAACAATAGTCTGCCACACACTGACCTACACAACAGCCTGCCACACACTGACCTACACAACAGTTTGCCACACACTGACCTACACAACAGCCTGCCACACACTGACCTACACAACAGCCTGCCACACACTGACCTACATAACAGCCTGCGAGTGATGTCATCGGAAGCAATAAATTTGATATAATTCTTTCGTGATTCCTTTGCGGGCGTAAAGTAAAAACCAATGTAACCTAACCTAACCTAACCTAACCTAACATAACCTAACCTAACCTAACCTAAACTCATAAGTTGACGACTCTTATTCTCCGCTGTGGTGGATCTCTTCCGTAACACTCCAAAACTACTACCCAAGTGTACACACAAGAACTACTGTCAAAGTATACACACAAGAACTACTGTTCAAGTGTACACTCAACAACTACTACCCAAGTGTACACACAAGAACTACTGTCCAAGTGTACACACAAGAACTACTGTCCAAGTGTACACACAAGAACTACTGTCCAAGTGTACAAACATGAACTACTGTCCAAGTGTACACACAAGAACTACTGTCCAAGTGTACACACAAGAACTACTGTCCAAGTGTACACACAAGAACTACTGTCCAAGTGTACAAACATGAACTACTGTCCAAGTGTACACACAAGAACTACTGTCCAAGTGTACACACAAGAACTACTGTCCAAGTGTACACACAAGAACTACTGTCCAAGTGTCCGCACATGAACTACTCGAGCCTAAAAGCCTTCACTGTCAGACACAAAACAAACATTTCTTTTCACACAAAGACACACCAAACAAACACACTCACTCACACAAACACTGTCGGGGTCTTAGATTGATGTTGACTGAAGAACAAAAACTATAGGGGAAAAAATGCTCGTTTGAAATGTTTCCTTTGGCCACCCTCTTTCTGAGGGTCATGTGGGCCTTCCCTTCCTTCCTCTCCTCTCCCTTGTCCCTCCCTCCCTTCTTCACTCATTAACTCCTGTAGGGTTTCTTCCACTCACCGTCCCTCACTCCCTTTTCACAGAGCTTACCTTACTCCCTTTCGCCTTTCCATCCTGCCTAACTCCCTCCCTCCCTTCCCCACTCCCTCCCTTCCTTCCCCCCACTCCGCTTTACCAGAAACAATTGTAAGTCGTCGTAAGCTCTATCAGATGTAGCTGGCACCACAAGATAGTGCCGGGGAGGAGGAGTGTTACGAGCACTAGACTCCCATACCTCTAACTGCTGCTGCTGATGATGACGATACTCTGGCGACAACGATACTCTGGCAACAACGATACTCTGGCAGCAATGATACTAGCGACAACGATACTCTGGCAACAACGATACTCTGGCAACAACGATACTCTGGCGACAACGATACTCTGGCAACAACGATACTCTGACAGCAACGATACTCTGGCAACAACGATACTCTGGCAACAACGATACTCTGACAACAACGATACTCTGGCAACAATGATACTGGCGACAACGATACTCTGGCAACAACGATACTCTGGCAACAACGATACTCTGGCAACAACGATACTCTGACAACAACGATACTCTGGCAACAACGATACTCTGACAACAACGATACTCTGGCAACAATGACACTGGCGACAACCATATTCTGGCAACAACGATACTCTGGCAACAACGATACTGGCGACAACGATACTTTAAGAACATAAGAACATAAGAATGGAGGAAACTGCAGCCGGTCTATTGGCCCATACTGGGCAGTCCCATTTACACCCAACCCCTATTGTTCATATAAGCATCCAACCTATTTTTGAAGCTATTCAGCATATTCGAGTTATTGATGATATTTGGTAACTTGTTCCATTCGTCCACTACTCTGTTCCCAAACCAGTGTTTACCTATTTCACGCCTACTTATACACCTCTATCAGGTCGCCCCTCACTCTACGTCTCTCGAGGGAGTGCAAATTAAGATGTCTTTAACCTGTCTCTATACTCAAGGTTCCTCATGCCCGGGATTAGTCTTGTCATTCTCCTCTGAATTCTTTCCAAGGATTCTATATCCATTCTCTAATACGGTGACCAGAACTGAACTGCGTAATCCAGGTGTGGTCTCACAAGAGCAAGATACAGTTTTAGGATGACTTCGCTAGTCTTGTAACTAACACTCCTTTGTATGAACCCAAGTACTTTATTCGCCTTAGTACGAGCAAAAACACATTGTTTACTTGGCTTAAGGTTCCTACTTATCATTACTCCTAAATCTCTCTCGCAGTAGGATTTCTCTATGGCATCCTTGTTCATCTGGTATCTGGTTTCCCTATTTACATCTCCTATACTGAGTACTATACATATGTCCACGTTGAATTTCATCTGCCATTTTTCAGACCATTGGAAAAATTTGTTTAGATCATCCTGTAGTTTTGCCAAGTCCTCGTCAGATTTAATAACACGTCCTATTTTAGTGTCATAAGCAAATTTGCTTATGTTGCTGTCTATGCCGATATCTATGTCGTTTATGCATAAAATAAATAATAATGGTCCAAGTACTGAGCCTTGGGGAACACCACTTGTGACATTGCTCCAATGGGACTTAGTGCCTTAATGCTCACTCGCTGTTTCCTGTCCTGCAACCACACCCTAATCCATTAAAGAATATTACCTTTGATGCCATGTGCTTCTACCTTTCTAATTAGTCTTTCGTGGGGGACTCTTTCGAAGGCTTTGCTAAAGTCGAGATATACCATACCATAATTGTGCCACTCGTCCACCTATTCGAAAACTGATGAAAAGAATGTTAATAGATTAGTTAGCCATGAACGTCCGCTTGTGAAGCCATGCTGGGAATCATTGATCACTCGGTGCTTCTCCAGTTGATTTCGAATAGAGTTTGAAATGATTGCTTAAAGTAATTTGCCTACTATTGATGTTAGACTGATTGGGCGGTAGTTAGAGGATAGTGATCTATCCCCCTTCTTGAAAATCGGTATTACATTCGCTATCCTCCAGGATTCTGGTACTGCACCTGTTTTTAAGGACATGTTAAACAACTTTGCTAAGGGCATACTAAGCTCTTCCTTACATTCCTTTAATACTCTGGCAAATATCTCATCGGGACCAGGTGACTTATTAGGCTTTAGTTTGTCTATTTTCTTACTAACATCATTACTAGTCACTACTATCTCGATTAATTTGTTTTCTTCACTATCTCTGAATAGAGTCGCTGCCCCGGGTATCATGTTTAAATTTTCGGTGGTGAAAACTGTTGAAAAATATTTATTCAAATTATTGCTCATTTCCCTGTCATTATCAGTGAGCTCGCCGGTACCTGACCGTATTGGTCCAATCTTCTCTCGTGTTTCAGTTTGATTCATTTGGTAGAATCCTTTGGGGTTTGTCTTTGCCTCCCTTGCTATCCTTACCTCATAATTTCACTTGGCTTTCCTTATCTCGGTTTTAACCCAACTCGCCAATACCCTAAAATAATCCCAGAGGTAAATTTCGCCACGATTTATCCTTCTACCCATAGCCTTCCTTTGGCCAATGATGTTCTTTAAATAATTATTTATCCATTTAGTATCATTGTTGTCTGATCTGAGGGTTTTGTATGGGATGTTCTGTCTTTGTGCATTAAGTAACTCATAATTTAAATTGTCGTGGAACTCGGCAATCTCTGATGTCGTTATCAGGTCCGAGTCATCTGTCAGTTTCACGGCCAAGGGCGACACCCCCCTCTCTCAGCTGCCTCTTTAAACTGTCAAAGTTTGACCTTCTGAAATCTGGAACTTTAGTGGAATTTTCCTTACGTCTGCCCTGAAAATCTAACTGGAATCGAATTTCTTTGTGATCGCTGTTTGCAAGTTCGTTCCCTACCTCGACATTGCTAATGAGGTTTTCTCAGTTTGACAGAACTAAATCGAGTATATTATTACCCTGGGTGGGTTCGGTTATATGTTGACTTAGGAAACAGTCCTGGATCGTCTCGAGAAAATACTCTGATTCTGAGTTACCTGTAAGGTCAGTCCAATCTATTTGGCCAAGGTTAAAGTCTCCTACTATACAGACTTTGTTGTGTATGGATGCCCTGCGCATTTCATCCCAGATAAGTCCCTCATTGACTCTATCAAGATTGGGAGGTCTATATATTACTCCTGTGATTAATTTTTCCCTACCCTCGATTAATTCTATCCAAATTGTTTCTGTATTCTGCTCAGTTTTTATTTCCTTATTTATTTCACACTTCAGATTATCCCTAACATAGATTGCTACTCCGCCTCCTTTCCTGGTCTGCCTATCGGTGTGGAACAGTTTGTAACCCGCAATTTTTTATTCGACCGGCAACTTACGTGAGTCTAGGTTGATCCATGTTTCAGTGAATGCTATTATATCGATTTCTTCGGTACATACCAAGGCCCTAATATCATCCATTTTGTTTTTCATACTTCTACTGTTCGCGTAGTATACATTTAAGTTAGTCGTGTTCTGAGTCCTCCCCTTACCGCATTTAGTTTTAAACTTCCTGTCTAATTTAGTTTTGTCATCATACCTAACACTATTTCCCTGTAATCTTTCACTTTGTTTACCCGCTCCCACTGCATTCTCCTCCACCCCCGTGCTCATATATTCTCCTAGCAGTTTAAAGACTTCGATATCTTTTGAACTGCCCTCTTGAGAGACCCAGCCAGGGTTGCCACCCCATCACCTAGACAGGTGCACCCCATCCCTAGCATAAAGGTCCCTTCTGCCGTAGAAGTTGTCCCAGTTGTCAATGAATGGGACTGATATTGACTTGCAATATCTGTCAAGACGGTCGTTGACACCAACTGCCCTTGACAACCATTCATTGCCAACTCTCCTTCTTGGCAGGACACAGCATATGATAGGGATCCCTCCCTTAGTCCTAATGCGATCTATAGCTGCCTTGAACTTATCAAGAAGCTCCTCGCTCCTACACCGGCCAATATCATTGCCTCCTGCATTGAGGCAGATAATGGGTTTGTTCCCATTACCAGACAAGATATTGTCCATCCTGTCAATTATATCCCCCACCTGCCAGTATCTATGAGATTATTCTTTGTAAAATGTGAGGATGCATCATCGCCTCAGGGGCTATATTAGATACTGCACATGATATTACTGTCTACATGTGTCATCAGTTCTCTGGTATGGAAGCCTTGGTCTTAGAGGGAGGTGTAATGATTGTTTATCAGGCCACAGCTTACAGACCAGAGAAGATAGCACATATAACAGTAAGTAGATGAGCAGTTGTACACCCACGCAAGTTGACACACCCTACAGTGAGATTAAGACCAGACCCAGGAGAGGGCACTGCCACAAGTTACCTGAGTTAACCCGGCGTTATGACTGTGTTCAAAAGACTCACCTGACCAAGACACACCCGGGTGGTAATAATTAGGAAGCATTACCGACCGGTGACATGACCATGCACCTGGGCAAACACAGCTGTCCAGATCTAACCAGTTTAGTGTTCATTAGGAGAGGTTATTTTCCGGCTTGTGACCGCCAATATAAGAGCCTGCAGCTCCTTCCACAAGTCATTAGCAATCGGATTATTATTGTAACAGGGAAGGGACCGACAGCTCCTTCCCAAAGGGAGACGTCCCTCCCCAGCACCGAGTCAGCAGCTGGCAGAGTCTCCCATGGAAGACATAGTCCAGCGGCACCTGCAGCTTCCCTAGCCGCTGGCCCCCCCCCCCCCCTCAGGTCACACGTGAGTCATTGTCAGAGCGATCCAATAGACTGCCTTTGTCAAATAATATTTTTTAAATAATTATTTATCCATTAAGGGTCATTATTGTTTGATCTGAGTTTTCTGTATGATATGTTCTGCCTTTGTGCAATAAGTAACACATTATTTAAATTGCTGTGGAACTCATCAACCTCAGATCTCGTGATCAGGTCATCCTCAACCGTCAGGTCTCCAGGTAAGGTGAGGTCGCCCTCTTTGGGTACATTGTGTGAGGTCATGCAATTCACCCTAAAGCTGGCTCTTCAAACTATCAAAGTTTGCCCTTCTGAAATCAGGGACTTTAGTGGAATTTTCCTTGTAGCTGCCCTGAACTTCTAATTGGAAACTTATTTCTTTGTGATCGCTGTTAGCAAGTTCGTTCCCTACCTCGACATTACTAATGAGGTTTTCTCTGTTTGATAGATCTAAATAGAGTATATTATTACCTCGAGTGGGTTTAGTTATATGTTGGCTTAGGAAACAGTTCTGGATTGTTTCAAGAAAATCCTCTGATTCTGAGTTACCTGTAAGGTCATTCCAATCTATATGGCTAAAGTTAAAGTCGCCTACTATACAGACTTTGCTATGTATGGAAGCCCTGCGCATTTCATTCCAAATAAGTTGCTCATTAACTCTTTCAAGATTAGGAGGTCTATATATTACTCCTGTGACTAATTTTTCCCTACCATCGATTAAGTCTATCCAAATTGTTTCTGTATTCCGCTCAGTTTGTATTTCCTTAATTATATCACATTTCAGATTATCCCTGGCATAGAATGCTACTCCGCCGCCTTTCCTAATCTGCTTATCGGTATGGAATAATTTGTAACCTGCAATTTGGTATTCGACAGGTAACTCACGTGAGACTAGGTTTATCCATGTCTCGGTGAGTGCTATTATATCGATTTTTCAGTACATACCAACGCCCTGATTTCATCCATTTTGTTTCTCATACTTATTCTGGTTGCGTAGTATACATTTAAGTTAGTCGTGTTCTGAGTCCTCTCTTTGTCGCGTTTAGGTTTTACCCCCTGCCTATTATAGTTTTGTCATCATTCCTAGCACTATTTCGATGTAACCTTTCACTTTGTTTACCCACTCCCACTGCAGTCTCCTCCACTCCCGTACTCATATGTTCTCCTAGCAGTTTAAAGACTTCGACATCTTTTGAACTGTCCTCTCGAGAGAACCAGCCAGGGTTGCCACCCCATCCCTAGACAGAAGCACCCCATCCCTAGCATAAAGGTCCCTTCTGCCATAGAAGTTGTCCCAGTTTTCAATGAATGGGACTGATATTGACTTGCAATATCTGCAAGACGGCCGTTCACACCAACTGCCCTTGACAAGTATTCATTGCCAACTCTCCTTCTAGGCAGGACACCACATATGAGAGTGATCCCTCCTGTTAGGTTCTGAATAATAAGTTCTATATACAGGAGAGAACACAAACACCTGTATAGTTTTGTAGGTTCGGTTTACTGGATAAGAGTATGTACACAAAGGGAAGCAGCACTCTCCCCGGCTAAGCTCCTTAGTCAACTGCTATAGACGACGTATGGCAAGTGATACATTAGCAGCTTCCATACGTCGCCAGGCACATTAATTAAGCATGTGGGATATGGTAATAACATTGCCACACGCTGCTAGCTAGGCTGAATAAATAATACATAAATGGAGCACATACATAATATACATACATGATATATAATCCAGCATACATAATATACATACACCTCCCTCCCCCCTATACGCTCATAGCAAAGTCTTGAGCGGACCTTTTCTTTTGGATCCGTTCTGAGCGTCGAGGGACTTCATCACTAGGAAGGGAATGGGACTCAACACTGGTGGCGGGGCCAGCAGAAGGCATTATTACGGGGCGGAGAAAACGGCAGTTCCTCCACCACACACGACCACTGGGTAACCGCACCTGGTAGTCCCGTGACCTGCCGAGACCCATAACTACGCCTACTTTGTCCCAACGTAGGGAGGTCGGGTCCTGAACACGGACTTGGGTGCCGACATTCAACCTGGGGAGAGAACGGGCGTGGTCATTGTAGCGGGCGACGACGTCCTGAACACGTTCGGCGGCTCGGCGATCACAATCCTCTGTCTTGGCCTGCCACTCCTTGGAGAAGGATTGAGGGTGAGCAGGGACACAAGAACGGAGGGGGCGTCCATACAAAACCTGGGCAGGGGAGCGTCCGGTGTAGTTAGGTGTGTTGCGGAGTTCAAGAAGACCCCTGTCGAAGGCCTCGCAGTCAATGTTCCCAGAAGGGGCCACCTTAAGGATGAGGTGCTTCAGGGATTTGACAGCAGCCTCAGCGTGGCCGTTGGACTGCAGGTAATGGGGCGATGACAACACATGCCGGACTCCCCATCGGTCAAGGAACACAGCAAAGTCCCGGCTTGTGAACTGAGGCCCTCCGTCGGTTCGCAGGCGTACAGGAACGCCCACGTCACGGAAGTAGTGGCGGAACTTGCTGATGGTGGCGGCAGACGTCGTGTCATTACCGCACTTGATGACAACCGGCCAACCAGAGAGACGGTCGACGATAACGAGGAAGGACTCTCCTGACACACAGAAAAAGTCGGCCGACACAGACTCAAAGGGGCGGGTGGGGTTGTCGTCACTCATAAAGGGTTCCTGCTGCTGGCTGGGTTGTAATACGTGGCGGGGCTTACACACCTGGACAGCATTGGAGATGTCGGGGTCGATGCCAGGCCGGAACACAGTCTGTCTTGCACGCCGTTTGGTGGCCTCGGCTCCACAGTGACTGTCGTGGAGGCGAGCCGAGGCGTGGAGACTTGAAGCAGCAGGGACAACTACCGAAGGAGAGGTGTCACTGGCCAGAGGTAGGGGTAGGGCGGCAGCAGGGTAGTTGCTGCTCCCTTCGTGCACCCTGTTGGCGTGTTTTACCTCGAGAATCGGTGTTGGGAAGTCCTGGGAGATGATGGCCAACTCTTGGCAATGTCTGTAGGACAGCAAAGGAGTCGGGACGCCATTATGCACATCAATCCAGGCTTGACACGACCTGTTGCCGAAGGTGACGTGTGAATAGAGTGAACCTAGGGCCGGGGTCATCTGTGAACCGTCTGCCGTAAAGCGGAGATCCTTGGGGGGCGGTCCTAGATCACTTGGAGAGAGCCCCAAGCATTGCAAATGCTGGGGACCGATGACTGTAGCATCAGCGCCGGTGTCGGGCAACATCTGAAGACGGGATGACACACCGCCGTAGGTCACGATGACGCTGATGTACTGGGGGACTTTGGTCCTGGGACGCTGGGGGGAGCACACATTCCTAATGTGGCTCGAGCGTTGTCAGGAGTCGTCGTGCCTCTGATTGGAAGACTGTGGGCGGCCCTCTCTGGTGGAAGGGGGCTGAAGCTTCCGCCGACGCGGTCCCTTGGGTATGTTGGAAGGGCAACACTTGTCATAGTGGCCTAGACGACCACACACATTGCACTGGACGCGTTTGGCTGGGCACCGTACTGTGAGTGACCAGTGGCCCTTACGGTCACAACTGTTGCAGGTAGACTGAGCAGCTGGACACACCTGTGTTCCGTGCTGCTTACCACAGTTGTTGCAAAATAAACCGGGCGTGGACGTGGTGGGCGAAGGCGTAGGAACAGACTTCTTGTCCTTCTTGTACCGGGACACAGCGCTTACAGCTGTAGGGGGAGCACGGATGGCAGAGGTGGCACACCTGGCAGCCTCATAGGAGCGACATATCGTCGACACATCCTTAAGAGAAGAGGAAGAGTCGAGGGAGGTGAGGCGTTGGACAAGTTCCTCGTCCTTAACACCCATCAGGATCACCTGCTTCAACTGGGTCTCCTCGCACTGCTGGTGGTGGCCTGGACATATATCTACCTCTTCCGAGGCTCTCTTAAGACGCACGTAAAAGGCATCAAAAGACTCACCCTCCATCTGTCTACAGCTAAACAATTCCCTCCTGCGCAGAGCTTCATTCTGCTGTCCTTTGATGTGCCGTTGTAGAACGTCCAGTACCTCCTCTACAGACAGCAAAGAGGTTGGGGGTACCTGCAACGTATGTTCCAAGACACGCTGAATTTCCAAGGATAGGCACATACGCAGCTGGATGAGTTGTTTAGGCTGTGACAAACTCTGGAGATCCACCATTGTAGAATAATCAGTCCACCGTCGCCGCCATTCACGAAAAGTCTGGAAAGTCTCATCAGGCTTCAAGATGGGCGGCGTTTGAGCTGCTGCTTTAGGTGGGGCTGGGGGGCGTGAAGGAAGCATGGATGAGGTATCTGAACCAGTCAGTACCGAGGCAGTGTTAGAGCCAGGGGCTTGGTTAACAGTGAGGCGAGATATCAAGGCTTCAAACCGTTCACTGTCTTCCAATCTCCGTTGGTGGTCTCGTTCTGCCTCTGCTTGCCTTCTGTGCTCATCCGCCAAACGTCTGTGGGCTTCATCCTCGCGTTTCTCATCTCTCCTAAACTTCAGTAAAGCAATTATCTCTGGAGACAACGCTGAATATTGAGGTGAGGGACTGCGCGATGTGGGGGCTGGAGCGTCGTGGCCGGCCTGGTCATCCATCTCTGCGGGGCTATCACCCGCCTGACTCATCCAGACGCTGGGTCCACGGCTACGTAAGGCATGAGACATAACTACTTCATCTGTGTACTATGTCTTAAATCAGTGTTGACCGGTCAGCCCGTCGTATCAACAAGGTTTCAGACAAAAAATTAATTAAATACACAGATAAGTAGGTTATATATATAAAATATATATAAAAAAGCCGCGCGGTCAGCGAGTGTTAGTACATGTATGTGCGTGTCCCGGGTGGGTAGAGCGTCTCGCCCCAGCTGTGAGGGGGGGTGGAGGCGGCGCTGTGAGGGGGTGGAGGGAGAGGCGCGGCGACTCCCAGTCAGTCCAGTTTCCCTCAGGACGCGGTCAGAGACGGGTGCACTGAACTCTACTCCTTACAAATGCCCAGAACGTGCCGTATACCTTGGGAATCCTTTAGAACAAGGTCACACATGAATGGCACGAAACACACAATGCACTAAACACTTCACAGAAAATCACTGTCACTGACACTGCTCAAAGTTGCTGAAATTCTTCGAGGAGAGGTGACGCGCGGGAGTTGACCCAAGCGAGAGTCCATAGCCGGCTTTCCACAAACTTTGCACTATCACTCGTAATTCTCCAGTAAGATCGGATCACTGCGCCATGTTAGGTTCTGAATAATAAGTTCTATATACAGGAGAGAACACAAACACCTGTATAGTTTTGTAGGTTCGGTTTACTGGATAAGAGTATGTACACAAAGGGAAGCAGCACTCTCCCCGGCTAAGCTCCTTAGTCAACTGCTATAGACGACGTATGGCAAGTGATACATTAGCAGCTTCCATACGTCGCCAGGCACATTAATTAAGCATGTGGGATATGGTAATAACATTGCCACACGCTGCTAGCTAGGCTGAATAAATAATACATAAATGGAGCACATACATAATATACATACATGATATATAATCCAGCATACATAATATACATACACCTCCCATCGACCTAATACGTGCTATAGCTGCCCTGAACTTATTAAGAAGCTCCTCACTCCTACACCGGCCAATATCATTGCCTTCTACACTGAGGCAGATAATGGGTTTGTTCCCATTACCAGACAAGATATTGTCCATCCTGTCAACTATATCCTCCACCCCAGCTCCTGGCAAACACACCCTCATCCTATTTTTATTTTTAACACTAAAAGCTCTGTCCGGGTACCGTACCTGGGAATCGCCTACAATTAAGGTTTTCGTAACTTCTTTGTCAGCCTTGTCTCTGACTATGCTAATGTCCAATACGTCTATCAAAGGACTGAAAGAGTTGGTACACTTAGCTGCTGTTGTCTTATCCTTGGTGTGTTTTTTCACCACCACCATTCGCCTGAGTTTTCGTCAAACACGGGCTTACCTTGTCTCGTTTCTTCCTTCATCCTCGCTATCACTTCCTTTAATTTCAAGATTTCTTCCTTGGCCCTCTCTAACTCGGCCTTCAGAAGGGCACAGTCCTGTTCACAAGTAGCACTAGCCATTACTGACAATTAATCCTCCAGAGCTAAGCCTGTCTTGATCTTTCCTCTATTAAGGTCAGAACAACGATACTCTGGCGACAACGACACTCTGGCGACAACGACACTTTGGCGACAACGACACTGACGAGAACGACATTCTGACGAGAACGACATTCTGACGAGAACGACATTCTGGCAACAACGACACTTTGGCAGCGACGAAAATCTGTTGGCGACAACCACACTCTGGAGACAAAGACACTCTGAAGACAAAGACACTCTTAGGACAAAGACACTCTTAGGACAAAGACGGTCTGGAGTCAAGGGCTACACACCGATGAAGCCTGAGAGTTGTGGTCACTTCGTGTACATGTTTTTTAAATAAACAAAATGGATGACAGTTATTCCTCACAATTACAGTTGTCAACACTTGTAGTTAGGATCGAGTCTCTGTCGACACCTTTTATGTTTCTGGTGTAGGTATAAGACGTCAGATGTGTTCTTGTATCCTCAGTGAAAAACGGTGAAAGTGGCTCCCAGAAGTCTGATGGACTGTTAGGGGCACAGACACTGCGCATAAAATAACTACGATTTTAGTGCACAATGATTCGGTGTGGCCAGCATTGTACTTTCTTAATTACTGTATAGTTAGGGACCTATTCACAGCTGGATCAAATGAGGGTTCTCTGGGCACAAACCAGAGATTTTTAAGACTGGATGCGAGTGCTATATTTACTCCACCACCGCATCCATCCAAGTCTCAGGTAAAGAGAAAAACTGACTCAATCGTGGGTGAATCAATGAGTTGTTGGTCACTTTGTGTTGGTTCACTGACCCACAAACACCACCACCATAATATACCAGTGGTATATTATACCACCTCACAGCCCATGGGGGTGTTCACTGACCCACCAACACCACCATCATAATCCACCAGCTCACAGCCCAGGGATTGTGCACAAGAAATATAAGTGGATTAGTCTTTGGTTTGGTGTTTACAATATTTGTAAAAAGTTTCTGTGTTGTAAGTTAATAATGTATGAACACTGGGATCATGGAGGCGGCCACGGGGTCAACCTGGGGCAGGAGTGGGAAGAGGAGGAGGAAGATGGAGAGGAGGAGAAAGAGGGGGAGAGGAAGAGGAGAAGAAAGAAGAGGAGGAGGAGTAGAAAAATAAGAGGAGGAGTTGCATCTGGGATAAGAGGACTGAGAACCTAGACTCTGAGACAAACGAAAATGTCAATACAATTTAGGCTCCTTATCGGCCACAAGCTGTAACGGAGCCTGAGTGACCAAGTGAGTTAAGGCCTCGCAGATCCAGTGTAAAGGAATATACATTATTCAATCGGTATACCACCGAGGAAGACGGGACATCTTATATTAATGGTCCCTACGTCATTAATTGATTGATTGATGGCTTGTGGCAATAACATCCCTGGCGACACAACAGCTCAGGTCACCCTACGTCAATAACTTAAATTTATTGTGTACCAACAAGCACAAGTAACTTACCTCAAGGACAAGGAAACTCTTTTATTATTAATGTTAATGTTACTGTGTCAGAAATGAAGCAGAAAAATCATTATTTAGTTTGAAGTCAATGTTACACAGATCAAGGTCACTGTAACATAGGTCGACGTCACCGTTACATAGATCAAGATCACTGTTACATAGATCAAAGCCACTGTAACACAGTTCGACGTCACTGTTACATAGATCAAGGTCACCGTTAGATAGAATTAGATCACTGTTACAAAGGTCAAAGCCACTGTAAAATAGTAGTAGGTAGCAGGCAGCTACCAAACAGGGAGGTACTACCGCCTGGGAAGATATTGGAAGCATAATGTGCTATCCAATGGTAAACCATGCTGCCATATGACATCATGAAAATTGTGACCAAGTCCCAGGTTGCTGAACTGACTTTTTGCCTCATTTACACACAATACAGTCTCAATTGTTTCTCTTACTATTCAGAACACAACATACATTATTATTATTATTATTATTATTATTATTATTATTATTATTATTATTATTATTATTATTATTATTATTATTATTATTAGCAGAATCGCCGCCCTCCGGGCGGCTCATCCACTAGGCAACAGCCCGACGCCACCCTCCGGGAGGCTCCACATTATCTCACTGTTCAATCCCCAAAAATTCTTCTTCCATCTATAGTTCATTAACGGTGTATGTAAGTTCCACCATGTTTTTCACTACAACGGTACAGCAAAGTATATGTTTTTAGCATTAAACTGTTATTATTTTATTGTCTAATCATTACTACATAAAACACTACCCAGCATCACTACATATAACACCATCCATCATCCCTACATATAACACCATCCATCATCACTACATATAACACCACACATCATCACTACATATAACAATATCCATCATCACTACATATAACATCATCCATCATCACTACATATAATACCTCCCTTCATCACTACATATAACACCATCCATTATCACTACATATAACACCACCCATCATCACTACATATAACAATATCCATCATCACTACATATAGCATCATCCATCATCACTACATATAACACCATCCATCATCACTACATGTAACACCAACCATCATAACAACAGATCGGTAAAGTAGATTCCGAGATTCTCGTGCGGACACACAAGGTAGGACGCCACCCTCCGGGAGGCTCCACATTGTCTCACTGTAGTGGATTAGGGTAGACCACATTTTTGGTTTTGCCATTAGCAGCAAGTATGTACAGATTTTTGCCAGTTCCCACTCAGGAGCATCCAACATAGAACTGTCCATGAGAGAATCAAGTAAACACTTGCTATCCATGCCAAGTTTGGTCCGGGCGGCTCATTCGCTAGGCCACGGTAGGAAGCCATCCTCCGGGAAGCTCCACATTGTCTCACTGATCACTCCCAAAAACTTCTTCTTCCATCAATATTTCATTAACGGTGTATGTAAGTTCCACTAAAACGGTACAGCAAAGTATATTTTTTAGCATTAAACTGTTATTATTTTATTGTCTAATCATCACTACATATAACACCATCCATCATCACTACATTTAACACCATCCATCATCACTGCATATAACACCACCCATCATCACTACATATAACAACATCCATCATCACTACACATAACAACATCCATCATCACTACATACAACACCATCCATCATCACTACATATAACAACATCCATCATCACTACATATAACATCATCCATCATCACTACATATAACACAATCCATCATCACTACATATAACACAACCCATCATCACTACATATATCATCATCCATCATCACTACATATAACACCATCCATCATCACTGCATATAACACCATCCCTCATCCCTACAGATCTATAAAGTAGTTTCCGAGATTCTCGTGCGAACACGCAAACAAACAAACCCATCCACAAACAGACGGGCGGCTCATTCGCTCGGCCAGGGTAGGACGCCATCCTCCGGGAGGCCCCATATTGTCTCACTGTTCAGTCCCCAAAACTTCTTCAGTCAATAGTTCATTAACGGTGTATGTAAGTTCCACCATGTTTTTCACTACAACGGTACAGCAAAGTATATTTTTTTAGCATTAAACTGTCATTATTTTATTGTCTAATCATCACTACATATAACACCATCCATCATCACTTCTTTTAACACCATCCATCATCACTGCATATAACACTACCCAGCATCACTACATATAACAACATCCATCATCACTACATATAACAACATCCATCATCACTACATACAACACCATCCATCATCACGACATATAACAACATCCATCATCACTACATATAACATCATCCATCATCACTACATATAACACAATCCATCATCACTACATATAACACAACCCATCATCACTACATATATCATCATCCATCATCACTACAAATAACACCATCCATCATCACTACATATAACACCATCCATCATCACTACATATAACACCATGCATCATCACTACATATAACAACATCCATCATCACTACATATAACATCATCCATCATCACTACATATAACACCATCCTTTATCACTACATATAACACCATCCATCATCACTACATATAACAACATCCATCATCACAACATATAACATCATCCATCATCACTACATATAACACCATCCATCATCACTGCATATAACACCATCCCTCATCACTACATATAACATCATCCATCATCACTACATATAACACAATCCATCATCACTACATATAACACAACCCATCATCACTACATATGTCATCATCCATCATCACTACAAATAACACCATCCATCATCACTACATATAACACCATGCATCATCACTGCATATAACACCATCCTTTATCACTACATATAACATCATCCATCATCACTACAGATAACACCATCCATCATCACTGCATATAACACCATCCCTCATCCCTACAGATCGATAAAGTAGTTTCCGAGATCCTCGTGCGAACACGCAAACAAACAAACCCATCCACAAACAGACGGGCGGCTCATTCGCTCGGCTATGGTAGGATGCCACCCTCCGGGAGGCTCTATATTGTCTCACTGTTCAGTCCCCAAAACTTCTTCAGTCAATAGTTCATTAACGGTGTATGTAAGTTCCACCATATTTTTCACTACAACGGTGCAGCAAAGTATATTTTTTTAGCATTAAACTGTTTTTATTTTATTGTCTAATCATCACTACATACTGTATAACACCACCCATCATCACTATATATAACATCATCCATCATCACTACATATAACACCATCCATCATCACTACATATAACACCATCCATCACCTTTCCATATATAACAACATCCATCATCACTACATATAACACCATCCATCATCACTACATATAACACCATCCATCATCACTACATATAACACCATCCATCATCACTACATATAACACCATCCATCACCTTTCCATATATAACAACATCCATCATCACTACATATAACACCATCCATCACCTTTCCATATATAACACCATCCATCATCACTACATATAACACCATCCATCATCACTACATATAACACCATCCATCACCTTTCCATATATAACACCATCCATCATCACTACATATAACACCATCCATCATCACTACATATAACACCATCCATCACCTTTCCATATATAACAACATCCATCATCACTACATATAACACCATCCATCATCACTACATATAACACCATCCATCACCTTTACATATATAACACCATCCATCATCACTACATATAACACCATCCATCATCACTACATATAACACCATCCATCACCTTTCCATATATAACACCATCCATCATCACTACATATAACACCATCCATCATCACTACATATAACACCATCCATCATCACTACATATAACACCATCCATCATCACTACAGATCGGTAGTTTCAGAGGTTTTTGTGCGGACACACACGCACACAAACACACAAACATAGATTATTATTATTATTATTATTATTATTATTATTATTATTATTATTATTATTATTATTATTATTATTATTATTATTATTATTATTATTATTATTATCATTATTATTATTATTATTATTATTATTATTATTATTATTATTATTATTATTATTATTATTATTATTGTTATTATTATTACATTTTCGCCCCCAGGCCGCGATGTGGGTCAGTGACCTGTGCCTGGGTGGGCTATTCCCCGAAAAAAAAGAAAAGAAAAAAATACGTCCAGAGTCACCGTTACATAGTTCAAGAACACTGTTACATAGATGAAGATCACTGTTACATATATCTAAATCACTGTTATATAGATTGGAGTCATTGTTAAATAAATCGAGGTCACTGTCGTTAAAGACAGAATTTGGTTATCTAATTCACCGTTACGTCATCAACAGCGGCGCCAGACAGTGAGGAGATGCCACCCCCTCCCTTGATGGTCTCACGAGAACTGGGTTAAGTGTCACCACCTGCATCACTAACACCGGATTCATTGTCTCCTACATTATAGTGTAATTGGCATGAACCGCTGACCAGGATAATGTACAGGCAACTCCTCTCTGGCGGGAGGTTAAAGTCACATACACACACACACACACACACACACACACTACTATTACTACTTTGCTGTCACTCGGAATCCAGTATGGCAATCATCCAGCTATGGTACAATGATATGAATTATTAAAGATATCACCTTCGTTGGTGAGCTCTGATTGGCAGGGTTGTCGACAGATATTGCACATCTGGAACGGGAGGGGTGGTGGCAGCGTCTTTCCAGTGTTGGCGCTTGTCTCCCTTGGTATGCAGTCGGGCTAACACGAAAGTATTGACACCTTCTTGTGTGGTGCTCCTCCAAGTGTTACGGTATGAATTAATTGTCTCCCAGGTGAGGGGGTCGATTTGGCACTTGTGCAGGTTTGTCTTAAGACTATCCTTGTACCTTTTCAGTTTCCTGCCAGCAATACATTTACTATTCGTTAGATGACTGGAAAGTAGCTGCTTTGGCAGTCTACTGTCGTCCATGCGGGTAACATGGCCGGTCCAACGTAGTTGTTCATGGATAATGGTAGCCTCGATGCTCCTACAGTTGGTGTCAGCGAGAATACTGCCATTTGTTCTCTTGTCGGATGCCTTCCCAGCGAACTCGGAGGATGGAATGTAGACTACGTTGGTGAAAGTTTTCAAGTGCCTTGATCTGCCGCCTGTATGTGACCCATATCTCGTCGCCATATAGCATGGTGCGGAGGACCACTGCTCTATATACATGCAACTTTGTAGAGAATTTCAGCTCCCTACAGCTGAAGACACAGGTATGGAGTCTGCCAAAGGCTTGAGATTCACATCTGATCCGATGTTGAATCTCTTCATTCGAAGTCTGCGGTTGTGCACAGGTGGAGGCCGAGATACTGAAAGTGGGTAACATTAGAGGGGGTAGTACTGTTAAGATGGATGGATGGTGGAGGTGTGGCTGAACAAGGGGCAGGCTGAAAGAGAATCCGAGTCTTACGTACATTCACCTCAAGGCCGAATTGTGCATACGCATCTGCGTAACTGCGTAGGTGTTCAGGATCACCTGTAGGTCACGTTCAGTGTGAGCAACAAGGGTGAGGTCGTCTGCATACAGAAGTTCAGTAATGGACGCTGCCGACACCTTTGTTCCTGCCTGGAGTCGTCTTATGTTGAAAAGAACCCCTTCACCAGGTACTGGATGTCCACCCCGCCGGCTAAATTGGTAAGGGTACGAGTAAGCAAGGCAGCCAAGAAAATGGAAAAGAGAGTTGGTGCCAGTATACATCCTTGTTTTACCCCCGTTTAGATGGGGAATAACTCAAACTGGGTGCCATTGTGCAGGACACTGCCGTTTATGCAGCCAAAACGGCTGAGGGTCCGCCAGAGGGCTTCCCTGTTGACCGAGTCGAAAGCCTTGGTTTGGGCGATGAAGGACATGTACAGGTTACGACGCTGTTCTCTGCACTTTTTCTGTATCTGGTGGGCAGCAACGATCATGTCAGTAGTGCCACGTGATGGTTTAAAGCCACATTGCGATTCTAGGAGGAAATTTCCGCCTCAGGAAAAAGTCTGTTTATCAGGACTCGGGAAAAATTCTTGCCGGGTACGGACAGCAGTGATCCCATGGTAGTTGCCACAGTCTGACCAGTCTCCCTTGTTCTTATAAATATTGACGATTTCCTCCTTTTCTCATATATTCTCCAGGAGAGAGTGGAGACGGCTGGTAAGCAGAGGTCCTCCTGTTTTATACACCTCGGCTGGGATTTCGTCAGCTCCTGAGGCTTTGTTATTTTTCATCTGTTTGATGTCAGTACCTACCTCACCCAGGGATGGAGGATAGGTGAGGTGGGTCTGCTCTGGATGGTGAGGGACCTGGTGGGTGATCAGGACATCCACATCATTGTTTCGGTTGAGCAGCGAGTGGTAGTGCTCTTTCCAGGGCTGAAAGATGTCTTCTTTGTCTTTAATTATGGAATTATAATCGGATGAGAGGAGAAGGAGTGCGCCAAGAGTGATTGGCCCATAAAATGTTTTATTGGAATTGAAAAATTCGCGCATTTTGCGTTGATCTGCAAATTTTTGAATTTCACCTGGTTTATTTTTAAACAAGTTCTTTAGATTGTGAAATACGTGCTGGAGTTACTTTCATCTTTTGGAAGATATCAGCTTTGGTCCAAGACTGAGGGTTATTCTGCTAGTTAGTTAGAGCAGCACGTTTTTCATCGACGATTACATTGATTACCGGGACATTTTCATGAAACCAGTCCTGGTGGATTCTTTCGATCTGGCCATGGTTTCTGCAGGTTTTTGTCATGACAGCGTCAAGAATACCCCATTCGGCAATGGTATGTGGGTTGTTTGTTGTCAGATTGTCTAATAGCCCAAGTTCGAGCTGCTCTCTGATAGCCTCTGCTACCGCTGCATCCTCCAGACGTTTAGTGTTAAAACCTCTTCTGAAGGCTTGTTGCTTTCGCCGTATTGAGGGGATGTGATGTGAGAGCTTGTTTCTGACGAGCCGAAGAGCAGTATCGCTGCGGTCTAAGCCACGCATGACTCGGGTGATGAGGACATCTTAGCGATCTATTTCTCTGACATTTTGTAGTCAATGACATGCCAGTGTTTGGATCGTGGGTGTTGCTACGAACCCTTGAAATTGTGGTCTGCCTAAACAAGGTGAGGTTATGTGCAGTACACTTGTTGAGGAGGAGTAGGCCGTTGGGATTACACTTGCCTAGTCCATTTCTCCTTATGATTCCCTGCCAAATACCAGCATCTCTGCTAATTCTGGCATTGAAGTCCCTAGGAGCACAACCATATCATCTCTGGGGAATGACGTCATCACTCTGTCAAGGTCAGTGTAAAAGGCCTCTTTAATGTCATCTTCTGCATCCAGTGTTGGGGCGTATGCACTGATGACGAAGGCATGATGTGAGTGATTGAGTGGGACTCAGATCGTCATGAGGAGCTCGTTGATCCCAACAGGCATTTCAGTTAGCCTGTGTAGGATGCATTTGTCGGGTGGCAAAGCAAACTCCATAGATGCAGTTTCTATTCACAGCATGCTTACCCTTCCAGAAGAAGGTATAGCCAGACCCCCGTTCTGTGAGTCGACTAATGGCTGCTATGTTGATGTTATACCTAGCCAGCTCTTTTGCCACAAGGGCGGTTCTTCTTTCAGTGCACTCATTTGTGCGAGTATCCAGAAGGGTCCTAACATTCCATGTAGCGACCATAAGCAGTTGTATAGTTTGTTTTTGCTTTGATCTGTGATTATGATTGTGTTTTCGACTGCATAACGATAACCTTACTGGGTGCTGTTGCCGAGTCTGGTTGGTTCTTTAGGCAGGCTATGTTTAGGGCACCTTTTCTAGTCCATTCCCCATGTGGGGTGAGCAGTGTGGTTTCACGAACGGGCTGCTCAGTCGCACCGACAGGACCGGATTGCACTGTTGACTAGATTCCATTGCATAAATCACCATCTTATTTATGCCACCCACGTGCAGTGTTGTGACTAGTTGTTATCTCTGGCTGTCCCAGTTGCCACTCGTCCGTCGCCATAGAATTTTGGGGGGTATAGGGGCTTTGATGATGATGAGAAGAATGATAAGCTGGATGATGGCTAAGTGTGAGTTGATTTATGAATCAGTGTTTCTCAAACTGGGGGCCATGGTCCTCAAGGAGGTCATGGCAAGATTTTAGGGGGACCATGGCAGGCTAATGTAAGTAGTATATGTTTGGAGAAAATGTGGAAACTTTGATTCAACTTTTTTTTGTTACCTTCCCTTGTTAGGGGAGAAATCTTTGTTTATTTTTTCATTTCCAACGGATTCGCTCAGATTGCACGATTCTAGGTCCTGTTCAGACGAATTCCTTGATCTCAAAACGATTCTGCTGCCAGAGGCCTATATGAAGAAAAATCTCTGGCTGTATTCTGGTGCTCAATGCATCAGTCAGATCCAAAAGTTAGTGAGATCGCACTTCGAGTCCTCTTGCCATTTTCTACTACTTATTTATGTGAATCTGTTTTTTCCACCCTTCTTCAAATAGAGAATAAAAGCCGAAACCGGTTACATGTGGACCCAGACATGAGATGTCCTTTATCAGTGATTCAACCTCGAATCAGTCGACTGACATCCATCCCATTGAACAGTAACAAAATATGCATTCTGTTTGATGATTGAAAACATTAAAATACAGGAAGAGTACCAAAACAGCATATTATCATCATTAGTTGTGAGGGCTTCGGAGAGAACTGAAGGGGGTCCACGAGGATGTTGAGAGTTCCTTATGGGGGAAATGAAGTGAAAACGTTTGAGAAACACTGATTTATATGGTGAGGCAGGAGCACAGGCAGCAACACACATCTTGGCCCTCTCTTTTCCTGATCCAATGGTGCTGCAATGAATGGGAAGAGGGAAAGTTGCAATGACCTGCTGATAGCCCATTTTTGGTAGTTTTGCCTTAGTAGGCTGTCCATTAGGGAGTGACAGTTTGGCAAAAGTTTTCAAAATCAAGTGGCTTGGGTTGGATTATCGTCTATCGGCCACGCTGGTTCCGAATATGTTTGAATCTTTAACATCAGTGCATTAGAAGGTTTGTGGATACTTTTCGGTTCGACATAAAAAAAACAAGAATAATGGTAGACATTCTTTATTATTGGCATGTATGCTTCAATTTATCAGCAGCACACTAGCACAGTTGGCACACTAACATTGGCTGTCCCCACAGTGTCCCCTCAGTCCCAGTGTCCCCACAGTCTAGCACTGGTAGCCCTCTTTCTTAGCCCTCCGCTTGTTTCTCTTCCTGGCCTCCAGCTTGTTCCAGGTGACCTGGTCCTGCTGCCAGGCAGAGCTGGCCACGTCTGCCGCCTCCGTGGTGAGCTTCACTCCTCTTTCCACTGCGGTGGTGGTGCAGGGCAGACCTGGCTCACTGTACGGTTCCTCCAGAAATTGCTCCAGTTCCTGGTCACTGTGCTGGAACAGGATGGGAGGGGAGGAGCTGGCCTTCTGCAGATCAACCAACTCTGACAGCTTGGTGGCTGCCAGATTCAGTTGAGGGTTCCTCACTTTCCTCACTGTCTTTCTCTTGTGCCTTTTTTCCTTCTTCCTCAGCTGCTTGATGATGTTTAGGGCCAACTCCCTCTCACTCTTGTCCATGGAGGCCAGCAGTGAGACCAGCACCACCTCGTGCTGGCCGAAGTAGCCGTTGAACTGGAGGTATGGAGTAAGCAGCTCCACTTCCTCCAGGGTGCAGTACGTCCTCACCCGGTTGATGATGGCGAGGAGGTGGCGTGGGCCCTCCAGTAGCAGATTCCTCTGCCTGATCTCCAGGAAGGAGGGCACGTAGATAAGGATGATGAAGGAGGTCATCCGTCTCTGTGACTCGCTGGGGGAGGTGGTGCTCATGTAGGCCCTCAGCTCCCTGCTCTCCGTGTTTTGCCATCTGGCGTTGGTCATGGCTCCGGCCCGTGCCCTGGCCCATCTCTCCTCAATGTGGCCGGACTCCACCGTCTTGGCCATCTCCAACAGATACCGGGTGTCCCAGCTGAACTCCTCCCAGACGACGGAGGGGATGGCATCCAGGAGAGACCTGAGGTAGGTGTTGGTGACGGCCTGGAATTCAAACACGGGGAAGGTCCCACACGTTGCCGGTCAGCTTCCGAGCCTCCTCACCACTCCAGGAGGCGGGACCAGTGGTTGGGCCAGCGTAATGGTTGAATAGATGGCCGAAGAGCTTCTCCAGACTGTGGATCAGGCAGTCGATGTGGAGGAGAGGCCGTCCCAACAGCCTTTCAAACTCGGCGATGAAACCGTGATTATAGCCACTCATTTTGTTGCAACCGACGCTAAGGACAACCAGGACGTCGGTGGTATCAATACCGCGCTCCTCCAGGAAGGCCAGCAGGCTGGTGGCCAGGTCTACCCCCTTTCCCCCCACCGGGACCAGGTGACCAAGGAACTCCTCACCAGGGAAGCCGATCACTGCTCAGTCTTCCCTCTTTTCCATGGCGAATCTCTTGTGGTTCTTCTCACCTACACCAGTCACTATCTTGTTCTCATTGATCCTCTCATCTACCATGAGACCTCTGACCTTGAATCCCCTGAACTTTTCTTTTTTCTGTTCTCGTGACGTCTTCCTGACTCTCTCCACTTTCTTCCAGTTAGTCACTTCAGACTTGTCCCCTTCAGTTATGATGTTGTCTGCAGCTCTGATGGTGTTTGCGATGTGAGCCACTGCATCATTGGATACCTTGAACTTGTCAGCAGTTTCTCCGATCCTGTCCTCGGCTTCTTTCTCCCTTTTCCTTTTCTCTGATCTTGCTCTCCTGTCGACCATAGCCTTGAACTCATTGTCATTGACATCCTTATAATCACTATCTTCTTCCTGAGCACTGTCATCCACTGCCGACACTTTACACGACATCCTCTCCATCTCCTCCTTACTCTTTGACCTCATCTTCTCAGTTTTCCTCTCTTCCTCAGCCCTTTTCTTTGCCCTCTTCGCTTCCTTCTCCCTCTCTTCTTTCAGCTTGGCAGTCACAATTTTGTCAACGCCATCAATGCAGCCCTCCCTTCCCGGTTTCCTCTGGGCTGCCAGGAAGCTTTTCTCTCGTTCGTGCACTTTGCTGTCGTCTGCCACATCAAACAACTTCTCAGCAATATCCTCGAACCTCATCTTCAGCTTCCCGTTCTTCGTTTTCTTCCTTTTCTGTTTCTGTCCGTTCCCTTCATCATCATCGTCTCCCTCCGCATCCTCCACAGGTCGTGGACTCTCATTTCCACCCTGATTTCAGAGATAGTGGGGACAGTGGCCTTCCTATACACATCCAGTACCTTCTCAGTCACCTTGTTGGTGGCATCCATATAATCAAAAGCATTTGTTCTTCTCCTTAACCTCTCGTTTTCTGCTTCATAAGCCAGGGCACTTCTAACTTCCTTGTTCAGAGGCAACTTGTTAGATGGCAGAGGCATCCGAACCCCGAACACCTTATCGTTACCCTGGCGCAGCTGAGTGTTGCTAATCTTAGGACGACCCATCTTGGTGGCGGCCCTTTGAACTAACTGCAAAACAATACAGAAAAAACAACTTTCAGCACTTCAATATCACCACCTATTGAACAATATTTTATTCAAAAGTACGGACTGAGATTTTGTCTTTAACTGTCCAAGTCAAGCTACTTGGGCTGAATTCGTTGATCAGTCCTGGGACGAATATTACCAACGGCGTGAATAGATTCCGTGGAATAAATTCAGGGCATTCCCGTCCAGGGAGCCTCAACAAACTCTGTAAATATTGCCATTGGCCTGCCATTGGCACATATATGGAGTTTGGTAATGTTCCATGAGCGGGAATGTCCTGAATTCATTCCACGGAATCTATCCACGCCGTTGGTAATATTGGGCCCTGGTTTTCGAAATATACGTATGTGGTGACTTGCAGCAAAAATATCGGCATAATTTGTAGCGCATTGAGTTGTAAAACAATAGCATATTATGAACCAGTGTACACAGTAGTCGAATAATCCAATTCAATAACTTGATTTTAACAGGTTGTGCCACATTGCCAGTCCCTTTATTATTTACAGTTTTTTCGCGTTTTTCATGCCAAACCCAAAAGTATCCACAAACCTTCTAATGCAATGATGTAAAATACTCAAACATATTCGGAATTAGCGTGGCCGATAGACAAATAATCCAACCCAAGCAATTAGATTTTGAAAACTTTTGCCAAACTGTCACTCCCTACTGTCCATCATGCATTGCCTTTATCCGCAGGTGTAGTCTTTGGTTCCCATGTTGGTCACCTCTTCCGCCTATACTGCCGTTGGTGTCTTGTTGCAGCTCCATAAGCATGTCTGCCTAATGCGGGGCTCCATCACAGTTTTTTCGTTAGGGGTTTACTCCCGTAGCCTCATACCTATCAAGGTTAATCCACAAGGCAGTGGGGCAGTGATTGGTAGGCGCCAGAACGTGTCCACATTCCAATGGGTTTATGCGCCATCCCTCTGGGGCCCACTGCTTCTCCGAGATCCCTTGCTGGTCTAGCCTGGGCCCACGAGACACCCAGGTACCGTGTGTTGCCTCGAGGAAGCACAACAAGAACCTTGATGATGAAGAGGCTGTGTACTGGTACGGGAAGACTTATGCGAGTTGCTTCCTTGTTCGCCACGAGGGCTAGCCATCGGTTGTTGCTGTAAGCGAGAGGAATCAAGCAATGTTTGCACCTTAACACTAACATAATGCTGTTACACTAGGCACATTACACCATCCTGTGCGTGCGCACACAAACACACACACACACACACACACACACACACACACACACACACACACACACACACACACACACCAAGACTAGACTATATCACCAGGGTTCACCGTTAAGGCACAATTAGGAGATGCTCATAGTCAGTGCTTGGTTTATGTTGATGGAGGACAGTAACTATGTGTCTCCATACTACCAATACCGCTACCATAAAAAACTACAACGACGTACTCACTACGACCGTCACCATGACAACCCGTAGGATTATACCTGGTGAGGGTGAAGGTGTGTGTGTCTCAAGGCCTCAGGTGTCCTCTGTCACCACTTACCTGTAAGGAAAAAGAACAATTATCAAAATGTTGTTGAACTGATCTTTCACACACACACACACACACACACATGAGCCATAAAATGGTACCAAGGTTATGCACATCAACCTCTCCTCCGACGTTGCCCCACCCCCTTCCATTACTTTAGGTCCCAACACACTCCAGGTAGTAGATTCTACGAAGTTCTTCAGCGTCACCATAGATAACAAACTAAATTTAAAACCACACCCTCAGTAAAGTTCCCAAATCCTCCAGTTTCCGTTTGCACCTCCTCCGCCGACTCAAGTCCCTCCGAGTTACTGCCCCTATGCCTCCCCTACCTGGTCTTCCTCCCTAAATGTCACACAACGTAAACACATAGAAAAAGTGCAAAAGAGGGCATGCAAGATTATTCTCTCTACTTCCTACTCCACATATCAAGAAGTGCTCAACACACTGATCCTCTCGGCTCTCACTGACCATCACCACGACCTCATCTGCAAATTTGGTGAGAAGCTTCTGCACCATCTTCGACAACGGCTTCTACTACCATCTGAGATCCCTCGCCCGAGAATGGCAGTTCGACACCACAAACGCATCCAGCCCATACAGGAGCGAACACAAACACCTGTAGAGTTTTCGTAGGTTCTATTTACTGGACAAACAGAGATACACAAGAGAGGTGACTTTCCTTACTCTGTCTGGGGGTCAACTAGCCTTTCAGGCGACATGTGGCAAGTGATACATTAGCAGCATCCATATGTCAGCAGGCACATTAATTAAGCGTGTGGGACATGGTAAATACATTGCCACACGCTGCTAGCTAGGCTGAATAAATAATGTATATAAATGGAGCACATACATATTATACATACAGCATACATAATATACATACACCTCCCTCCCCCCCTATACGCTCATAGCAAAGTCTTGAGCGGACCTTTTATTTTGGATCCATTCTGACCGTCGAGGGACTTGATCACTGGGGAGGGCATGGGACTCAACACTGGTGGCGGGGTCAGCAAAAAGCGTTGTTACGGGGCGGAGAAAACGGCGGTTCCTGCACCACACACGACCACTGGGTAACCGCACGTGGTAGTCCCGTGACCTACCGAGACCCATGACTACGCCCACTTTGTCCCAACGTAGGGAGGTCGGTTCCTGATCACGGACTTGGGTGCCGACACTCAACCTGGGAAGAGAACGGGCGTGGTCATTGTAGCGGGCGACGACGTCTTGAACACGTTCGGCGGCTCGGCGATCACAATCCTCTGTCTTGGCCTGCCACTCCTTGGAGAAGGATTGAGGGTGAGCAGGGACACAAGAACGAAGGGGGCGTCCATACAAGACCTGGGCAGGGGACGTCCGGTGTAGTTAGGTGTGTTGCGGAGTTCAAGAAGACCCCGGTCGAAGGCTTCGCAGTCAATATTCCCAGAAGGGGCCACCTTAAGGATGAGGTGCTTCAAGGATTTGACAGCAGCCTCAGCGTGGCCGTTGGACTGCGAGTAATGGGGCGATGACAACACATGCCGGACTCTCCATCGGTCAAGGAACACAGCAAAGTCCCGGCATGTGAACTGGGGCCCTCCGTCAGTTCGCAGGCGCACAGGAACGCCCACGTCACGGAAGTAGTGGCGGAACTTGCTGATGGTAGCTGTAGACGTCGTGTCATTACCGCACTTGATGACAACCGGCCAACCAGAGAGATGGTCGATGATAACAAGGATGGACTTTCCTGACACACACAGAAAAAGTCGGCCGACACAGACACAAAGGGGCGGGAGGGGTTGTCGTCACTCATGAAGGGTTCCTGCTGCTGGCTGGGTTGTAATACTTGGCAGGGCTCACACGCACGGACAACATTGGAGATGTCGGAGTCGATACCGGGCCAGAACACAGTCTGTCGTGCACGTCGTTTGGTGGCCTCAGCTCCACGGTGACTGTCGTTAAGGCGAGCCAAGACGTGGGGACATGAGGCAGCAGGGACAACTACACGTGCTCAGTACAGAACAAGGTCCCTGTCGCAGTAGAGTTCATCGCAGAGTTTCCAATACAGGAGCAGGGTGTTGTCAAGGTCGTAGCGGTTGCTAGGGAATCCATTCCTCACACACTCCACGAGTCGGACGTAGGAAGGGTCATCTCGGGCCGCTGTTCGAAGGCCCTCCATTGCCTTGTCGTCATCTGGTGACAGGTCCGAACGAAGGGATTGGACGGCGTGTAGGGTGACAACAGTCCTGACGGAAAGAGCGAGGTCGGCGTCGAGCACATGGTCTTCTGTAGTAGGGCGGTTGACAGGAGAGCGGGATAAGGCATCAGGGATGCAGAGCTCCTTACCAGCACGCCACACTGCTGTGAAGATGTACGCCGAGAGCTTCTCCTTCAGACGCTGGAGGCGAGGGTTCTCAATGGCGTCGAGCGTGTAGTGGTTGAGGATCGGGACAAGCGGGCGATGGTCGGTCACTAGGTGAAATTGTTGCAGGCCTATGAGGTAAAACCTGCACTTGGACATCCCCCAAACCACAGCCAACAGCTCCAACTCAATAGTGGCGTAGCGCGTCTCGGTGTCAGAGAGGAAACGCGAGCCACACTGGACGAGCCGGAAGTGCCCTCCACCATGATCCTGCAATAGGGCGTATCCCACGCAGTACAAGCGTGAGGCATCTGTCTGCAGAACCGTCGGCAAGGCTGGGTCAAACGTGGCGAGGACAGGTGGACTAGACAGGGCCTGTTTCACTTGCTGGAAGGCCTTGTCGTGGTCGGGAGTCCACAGAAATGTCATCTTGGGGCTCATCAGGGGGCGAAGTGGTTGGGCAGCTGCAGAGATGTCCGGCGAATACTCTGCTAACTGGTTGACGAGACCGATAAAGGACCTCAAGTCGGTGAGGTTAGCAGGGGTGGGGAAATCCGTGATGGCACGGACCTTCTCCGGGTCAGCTGCCATACCATTCCCTAAGAGGGTGTACCCACAAAAGTCCACTGAAGAGCTGGCCAGAACAAACTTGTTGTCATTTAGGGTGTTGCCGTGCTTCCGGCACCTGTTGAATAGCTCGTAGATACGGCAGAGGTGATCCACGTAATCCTCATCGCACACGAGTATGTCGTCAGCCACTTTCACGCAGTTTGCCAGACCTTATAGAGCCATATCACCTCGAAGACAGAAAGCATCTCCTATAGTGGCGAATCCGGCAATAACTGTAACGTCCATGTGGGGTAATGAAAGTTGTAAGTGGTCGGTCTTCTTCAGCAAGTTCTATCTGCCAGTATCCACAAAGGGCGTCCATCATCGTGAAGAAACGCTCCTTCGGGTTCACACTGCGTATAGCTGCAAAGGGCGTGGGAGAAGGGTGCGCAGGACGAGACACCTGGCTGTTGAGCTTGGAGAGGTCAGTGGTGATCTGAACACCATGGACCATGGAGCCCAGCTCGTTTTTGACCGCATCGCGGAAGTCCAGGGGGACCAGTCGAGGGGTGTAGATAGCGAAGGGCTTCGTGTCGTCCCTCAAGTGGATCCTCATGGGGAGGCCTACCATCTTCTTGAGAGGCTTGGATTCCAGAGTGGACTTGGTCACCAGAAAGTCGCTGAATTCCTTCAGGAAGTACTTTCGAGCATCCGAAGGAGAGGTGTCACTGGCAAGAGGCATGGGTAGGGCGACAGCAGGGTAGTTGCTGCTCCCTTCATGTACCCTGTTGGCGTGCTTTACCTCAAGAATAGGTTTTGGGAAGTCCTGGGAGATGATGGCCAACTCTTGACAATGTCTGTAGGACAGCAAAGGAGTCGGGACACCGTTATGCACATCAATCCAGGTTTGACACAACCTGTTGCCAAAGGTGACCTGTGCTTGGAGTGAACCTAGGGCTGGGGCCATCTGTGAACCATCTGCCGTGAAGCGGAGATCCTTGGAGGGCGGCCCTAGATCACTTGGAGAGAGCCCCAAACATTGCAAATGCTGAGGACCGATGACTGTAGCATCAGCGCCGGTGTCGGGCAACATCTGAAGACGGGGTGACACACTGCCGTAGGTCACGATGACGCTGGTGTGCTTGGGAACTTTGGTCCTGGGACGAGGAAGGGGAGCACACCTTCCTAATATGGCTCGAGCGTTGTCCAGGGTCGTCATGCTTCTGATTGGAAGACTGTGGGCGGTCCTCACTGGTAGAAGGGCGCTGAAACTTCCGCCGACGCCGTCCCTTGGGTTTGTTGGTAGGGCAACACTTGTCGTAGTGGCCGAGACGACTGCACACATTGCACTGGACACGTTTGGCTGGGCACCGTACTGTGAGCGACCAGTGGCCCCTACGGTCACAACTGTTGCAGGTAGACTCAGCAGCTGGACACACCTGTGTTCCGTGCTGCTTACCACAGTTGTTACAAAAGGAGCCGGGCGTGGGCGTGGTGGGCGAAGGCGTTGGATTAGACTTCTTGTCCTTCTTGTACCGGGACACAGCATGTACAGCTGTAGGGGGAGCTCGGATGGCAGAGGTGGCACACCTGGCAGACTCATAGGAGCGACATAATGTCAACACATCCTTAAGAGAAGAGGAAGAGTCGAGGGAGGTGAGGCATTGGACAAGCTCCTCGTCCTTAACACCCATCAGGATCACCTGCTTCACCTGGGTCTCCTCGCACTGCTGGTGGTTACCTGGACATATATCTACCTCTTCCGAGGCTCTCTTTAGTCGTACATAAAAGTCTCGCCCTCCATCTGTCTACAGCTAAACAATTCCCTCCTGCGCAGAGCTTCATTCCGCTGCCCTTTAATGTGTCGTTGTAGAATATCCAGTACCTCCTCTACAGATAACGATGAGGTCGGAGGTACCTGCAACGTATGTTCCAAGACACGCTGTGTTTCCAAAGACAGGCACATACGCAGCTGAATAAGTTGTTTAGGCTGTGACAAGCTCTGGAGATCCACCATTGTAGCATAATCAGTCCACCGTCGCCACCATTCACGAAAAGTCTGGAAATTCACATCAGGCTTCATGATGGGTGGTGTTTGAGCGGCCGCTTTAGGTGGGGCTGGGGGGCGTGAAGAAAGCATTGATGAGGTATTTGAACCAGTCGATACCGTGGCAGTGTTAGAGCCAGGGGCTTGGTTAACAGTGAGGCGAGATATCAAAGCTTCAAACCGTGCACTGTCTTCCAATCTCCGTTGGTGGTCTCTCTCTGCCTCAGCTTGCCTCCATTTTTCATCCTCCACACGTCTCTTAGCTTCGTCGTGACGCCTTTCATCCCTCATAAACTTCATTAAAGCAATTATTTCTGAATACAATGCTGAAGATCGAGGTGAAGGGCTGCGCGATGTGGTGGGAGGAACTGGAGCGACCTGTTCAGCCTGGTCATCCATCTCTGCAGAGCTGTCATCCAACTGACTCATCCAGGCGTTGGCTCCACGACTGCTTAAGGCACGAGACATAATTACTTAATCTGTGTACTATGTCTTAAATCAGTGTTGACCGGTCAGCCCGTCGTATCAACAAGATCTGAGACAAAAAAAATAATTAAATGCACAGATAAGTAGATTATATATATAAAATATATATATAGGGATGACTGCAGTCAGTGTGTTCGTGCGTGTGTGTATGTGTGCGGGGTCGGGCAGTGTCTCGGTGGGAGGGAGAGGCGGCGACTCACAGTCAGTCATCAGTTACCCTCTAGACGTGGCGGGAGGAGGCTGCACTGAACTCTACTCATCACAAATGCCCTGAACAAGCCTTCCTCCTTGGGAATCCTTTAAAACAAGATCACACACTTATGGCATTACACACAAAGCATATACACTTCACAGGATCTTGCTGTCACTGACACTGCTCAAAGTTTCTATAAATTCAAACAAGTTAGCAGTTGACCACAGAGCAGGGGTCCATAAGCGGGTTTTGCCACAAACTTTACACACTTCACTTGTATAATGATCCAGTTCATTAACACACTGCGCCATGTATATGTTCTGGGTACCAAGTTCTATCTACAGGAGCGAACACAAACACTGGTAGAGTTTTCGTAGGTTCTATTTAGTGGACAAACAGAGATACACAAGCGAGGCGGCTCTCCTTACTCTGTCTGGGGGTCAATTAGCCTTTCAGGCGACATGTGGCAAGTGATACATTAGCAGCTTCCATATGTCGCCAGGCACATTAATTAAGCGTGTGGGATATGGTAAATACATTGCCACACGCTGCTAGCTAGGCTGAATAAACAATGTATATAAATGGAGCACATACATAATATACATACAGCGTACATAATATACATACAGAATACATAATACATAATATACATATGGATGGTGTTATATGTAGTGATGATGGATGGTGTTATATGTAGTGATGATGGATGCTGTTATATGTAGTTATGATGGGTGGTGTTATATGTAGTGATGATGGATGTTCTTATATGTAGTGATGATGGATGGTGTTATATGTAGTGATGATGGATGCTGTTATATGTAGTTATGATGGGTGGTGTTATATGTAGTGATAATTAGACAATAAAATAATAACTGTTTAATGCTAAAAAAATATACTTTGCTGTACCGTTGTAGAGAAAAACATGGTTGAACTTATATACACCGTTAATAAACTATTGATGGAAGAAGAAGTTTTGGGGACTGAACAGTGAGACAATGTGGAGCCTCCCGGAGGGTGGCGTCCTTCCAAGGCCGAGGGAATGAGCCGTCCATCGGTTTGTGGGTGGGTTTGTTTGTTTGTGTGTTCGCACGAGAATCTCGGAAACTACTTTACTGATCTGTAGTGATGATGGATAGTGTTAGATGTAGTGATGATGAATGGTGTTATATGTAGTGATGATGGATGATGTTATATGTAGTGAGGTTGGATGTTCTTATATGTAATGATGATGGGTGGTGTTATATGTAGTGATGATGGATGTTCTTATATGTAATGATGATGGGTGGTGTTATATGTAGTGATGATGAACCAAACTTGGCACGGATAACAAGTGTTTCCTTGCTTCTCTCATGGACAGTTCTATGTTGGATGCTGCAGAGTCGGAACTGGCAAAAATCTGTACATACTTGCTGCTAATGGCAAAACCAAAAATGTGGTCTACCCTAATGCACTGCAGTGAGACAATGTGGAGCCTCCCGGAGGGTGGAGTCCTACCGTGTGTGTCCGCACGAGAATCTCGGAAACTACTTTACGGATCTGTAGTGATGATGGATGGTGTTATATGTAGTGATGATGGATGGTGTTATATGTAGTGATGATGAATGTTACTGTATGTAGTGATGATGGATATTGTTATATGTAGTGATGATGGGTGGTGTTATATGTAGTGATGATGGATGGTGTTATATGTAGTGATGATGGATGGTGTTATATGTAGTGATGATGGATGGTGTTATATGTAGTGATGATGGATGATTTTATATATAGTGTTGATGAGTGGTGTTATATGTAGTGATGATTAGACAATATAATAATGACAGCTTAATGCTAAAAAAATATACTTTGCTGCACCGTTGTAGTGAAAAACATGCTGGAACTTACATACAGCGTTAATGAACTATTGATGGACGAAGAAGTTTTTGGGACTGAACAGTGAGACAATGTGCAGCCTCCCGGAGGGTGGCGTCCTACCGTTGCCTAGTGGATGAGCCGCCCGGAGGACGGCGATTCTGCTAGTTTATTATATACATAAACGATAGATATCAGCGTAGACGGTAACATAAGTAAATTTGATGATGACACTAAACTAGGAAGTGTAATTAAATCTGACAAGGACTCCGCAAAACTACAGGAAGATCTATAAAAAAATTTCGAATGGTCTGAAAAATGGCAGATGAAATTCAATGTAGACAAATGTAAAGTACTCAGTATAGGAGTATAGGAGATGTAAACAGGGAAACCAGATACCAGATGAACAAAGATGTTATTGAGAAATCTGACTGCGAGAAAGATTTAGGAGTAATGATATGCAGGAATCTTAAGCTCGAAACAAAGCTAATAAAGTACTTGGGTTCATACAAAGGAGTGTTAGTTACAAGACTAGCTAGGTCATCTTACAACTATATCTTGCGCTTGTGAGACCTCACTTGGATTACGCAGTTCAATTCTGGTCACCGTATTACAGAATGAATATAGAATCCTTGGAAAGAATTCAGAGGAGAATGACAAGACTAATCCCGGGCATTAGGAACTTTGAGTACAGAGACAGGTTAAAGCATCTTAATTTGCACTCCCTCGAGAGACGTGAGGGGCGACATAATCGAGGTGTATAAATGGAAGTCAGGGCTGAACAAGGGGACATTACAAAGGTACTCAAACTATCCAACCAGGAGCGAACTCGTAACAATGGATTTAAATTAGACAAATATAGATTTAGGCGCGAAATAGGTAAGCATTGGTTTGGAAATAGAGCAGTGGACGACTGGAACAAGTTACCAAATATCATCATTAACTCGAATACGCTAGATAGCTTCAAACTTAAGTTGGATGGATATATGAGCAATAGGGGCTGGGTGTAAATGGGACTGCCCAGTATGTGCCAATAGGCCCGCTGCAGTTTCGTCCATTCTTATGTTTTTATGTTCTTATGATCCCTCGAGTTTATCTGTACATCATTAATATATTCTGTTTACATAGTTCTTACCAGAGGGAATTATATACACAGTGAAACTGGATGTAGACGTGTGAGAGAGAGTTAACCTAACCTAACCTAATCTAACCTAGCCTAATGTAATGTCTATATGAATTAAGGGAGAGAGAGAGAGAGAACAAGAGAGAGAGAGAGAGAGAGAGAGAGAGAGAGAGATTGAACTACAGAAGTCTCGCGTGTTCCAGCATTATAGGTTTCAGTGCTTTTGTTATTACGCTGCTAAACTTAGATGACGCAGGATATTTTTAGCTAGAAATTTGCCAGGTCCTCACGGCAGCGTCTTAACATATCCTAGACTTACTCGCTCTAACTATGTCGGTAGATTAGAGTTCCCATTAGACTAGTTTATCCTTAGGTTAGGTTAGGTTAGGTTAGGTTAGATTAGGTTAAATTATGTTATGTTAAATTAGTTTAGGTTAGGTTACAGTAGGTTAGGCTAGGTGAAATTGGTAAGGTAGGTTAGGTTAGGTTAAAGGAGTTAGGTTAGGATAGGTTATATTAGGTTATGTTAGGCTAGGTTAGGTTAGTTAATGTTGAGGTGATCCCTCCCTCGTGTTGAGTAGAGTAAGCCGGTCTACACCATCTGGGTTATTGACCCTATCACCAGGTAAACTTCATCATGGCTTTCCTCTTACGTCATACCCCCTGACCCGGCCTGGCCATTACTGAGACATACACAGGTTATTTCTTCGTATTTCTCTTTTCTTCTCTCGTTCAACCATTAATGCATAAATATTCTATGCTTATATTTCCATGAGTTACGTATTAAATTGAGAATATTAAAGGAAAACGCTAAATAATAACACAGACTTTTTTCCCGCTTGATACCAGGATATTTTAGATAACATAATGTTATGGTATTGTTTTTATTCACTGTAGAAGAGATTTAACAAGATATCGAACAGCAAGTGCAGCTAAGAGTAATACAGGGAGAAGGAGACGGCAAGCGGAAGAAGAAACACAACAACTTCGGAAGGGACCAGTAACGGAGGGAGGGTGGAAGGGAGAGTGGGAGGGAAAGACGGATGGACGGAAGGCGGAGAGAGGGAGGATTGGAAGGACGGAGGGAAGAAAATGGGGAGAGGGAGGAAGATACAGGGGGGGGGGGCATGGAGGGAGGGAAGAATAGACAGAAGGAAGGAGGAATGATAGCGGAAGGGAGGGAAGGAAAGCTGTAGGAAGGAAACGATGGAGGGAGGATAGAAAGGACGGAGGGGAGGAGAGAGAGAGAGAGAGAGAGAGAGAGAGAGAGAGAGAGAGAGAGAGAGTGAGAGAGAGAGAGAGAGAGAGAGAGAGAGGGACGGAGAGAAGGGGGGATGGGTAGAAAGGAAGGGAGGAAGGAAAGTACGGAAGGAAAGACTGAATGAAAGAGGGAGAGAGGGAAGGAAGGAAGGAAGGGCGGAGATAAAGACTGTGTGAAGGAGGGAGTAAGGGAAGGAAGGAAGGAAGGGCGGAGATAAAGACTTTGTGAAGGAGGGAGGGAGGAAAGGAAGGAGGGAGGGAAGGAGAGAGGGAAGGGAGGAAGGACAGAGGGAAAGACTGGTGAAGGAGGGAAGGAGGGTGGGAGGGAGGGAGAGAAAGAAGGGAGGAAGGACAGAGGGAAAGACTAGTTGAAGGAGGGAAGGAGGGTGGGAGGGAGGAAGGGGAGGTACAGCAGCACAATAGGATGAAAGACTGGAAATTTTCGCTCAATATCAATTTAGTCGCCCGGGGTCCTCCTCTATCGCTCTGCCCTTCCACACTAACTCGATTTATTCCACTCTACAGTAGTCACTCTAGAGCCTTCATTCTAAGGTCCTCACTCTACAGCAGTGACGCTACAGCCTTCACTCTACAGCACCCAGTCTCCAGCCTTCACTCAACAGCCTTCACTATACAGCCGACACTCTATAACCTTCACTCTACATACTTCACTCCACAGGATTCACTCTACAGCCCTCACTCTACAGCCTTCACTCTACGCTGACACTCTACAGCCTTCACTCTACAGACTTCACTCTACAACCCTTACTCTACAACCCTTAATCTACAACCCTCACTCTAGGATCATCACTCCACAGCCCTCACTCTACAACCCATACTCTACAATCCACACTCTACAACCCTTACTCTAGATACCTCACTCTACGGCGCTCACTCCTCTGCTACTGAATAACTCTACAACCCTCACTCATCATCCCTCACTCTACAACCCTCACTCATCATCCCTCACTCTACAACCCTCACTCATCATCACTCACTCTTCAACCCTCACTCATCATCCCTCACTCTACAACCCTCACTCATTAGCCCTCACTCTACAACCCTCACTCATCATCCCTCACTCTACAACCCTCACTCATCATCCCTCACTCTACAACCCTCACTCATCAACCTTCAATCTACAACCCTCACTCATCAGCCTTCACTCTACAACCCTCACTCATCAGCCCTCACTCTACAACCCTCACTCATCATCCCTCACTCTACAACCCTCACTCATCAGCCCTCACTCTACAACCCTCACTCATCATCCCTCACTCTACAACCCTCACTCATCAGCCCTCACTCTATAACCCTCACTCATCATCCCTCACGCTGTAACCCTCACTCATCATCCCTCACATTACAACCCTCACTCATCATCCCTTACTCTACAACCCTCACTCATCAGCCCTCACTCTAAAACCCTCACTCTAAAACCCTAACTATACAACCCCCATTCACCATCCCTCACTCTACAACCCTCACTCATCAACCCTTACTCTACAACCCTCACACATCATCCCTCACTCTTTAACCCTCACTCATCATCCCTTACTCTACAACCCTCACTCATCAGCCCTCACTCTACAACCCTCACACTACAACCCTCACTCATCAACCCTAACTCTACAACCCCCATTCACCATCCCTCACTCTACAACCCTCAATCAACCCTTACTCTACAACCCTCACACATCATCCCTCACTTAATAACCCTCACTCATCATCCCTTACTCTACAACACTCACTCAACATCCCTCACTCTACGACCCTCACTCTACAACCCTCACTCATCATCCCTCACTCTACAACCCGCACTCATCATCCCTCACTCTACAACCCTCACTCATCATACCTCACTCTGCAACCCTCACTCATCATCCCTCACTTTGCAACCCTCACTCATCACGCCTCACTCTACAACCCTCACTCATCATCCCTCACTCTGCAACCCTCACTCATCATCCCTCACTTAACAACCCTCACTCATCATCCCTCACTCTGCAACCCTCACTCATCAACCCCCACCCTTCAACCCTCACTCTACAATCCTCACCCTACAACCCTCACTATACAACCCCCACTCACCATCCCTCACTCTACAACCCTCACTCATCAACCCTCACTCTATAACCCTCACTCATCATCCCTCACTCTGCAACCCTCACTCATCAACCCTCACTCTACAACCCTCACTCATCATCCCTCACTCTACAACCCTCACTCATCATCCCTCACTCTGCAACCCTCACTCATCATCCCTCACTCTGCAACCCTCACTCATCATCCCTTACTCTACAACCCTCACTCAGCATCCCTCGCTCTGCAACCCTCACTCATCATCCCTCACTTTACAAGTCTCACTCATCATCCCTCACTCTGCAACCCCTACTCATCAACCCTCACCCTACAACCCTCACTCTACAAGCCTCACTCACCATCACTCACTCTACAACCCTTACTCATCAACCCTCACTCATCAACCCTCACTCTACAACCCTCACTCATCATCCCTCACTTTGCATCCCTCACTCATCATCCCTCACTCTGCAACCCTCACTCATCAACCCTCACTCTGCAACCCTCACTCTATAACCCTCACTCTACAACCCTCATCATCATCCCTCACTCTGCAACCCTCAATCATCAACCATCACTCTGCAACCCTCACTCATCATCCCTCACTCTACATCCTTGACCACGGAAGGGTCAAGACGTACCTGGCGCTCCTCTCGGAGCAGCCAGGTCAACTGTTAAGTTGGCCCATACCAACCCCCTCCCCTCATCCCTCCTCCCCACTGGAACATGAACAAGTTCTCGCCAGAATTTACAATTTCATTAAGGAAAGGAATGGAACCAGTGTTAAACAGAGGTAAACAGTGGTGAAGAGTGCTTAAGTCAGGGAGAAAAACTCAACAGTAACAGTCGTACCCAAGTTAACCTTCACACAGTGAGGTCCCAGGTACAGAGTGATAACGGCCCGTGAGACCCAACAACAACCAGCGATGTGTTAATCCGTCTACGATAGGAAGGCCTAAGACCAAACCTCACTCATATAACACCATCTGTGAGGGAATTACTACACCACGTCAGGCCCCTCATAACACCATATGTGAGGGAATTACTACACCACGTGAAGCCCCTCATAACACCCTCTGTGAGGGAATTACTACACCACGTGAGGCCCCTCATAACACCATATGTGAGGGAATTACTACACCACGTCAGGCCCCTCATAACACCATATGTGAGGGAATTACTACACCACGTGAAGCCCCTCATAACACCCTCTGTGAGGGAATTACTACACCACGTGAGGCCCCTCATAATACCATCTGCGAGGGAATTACTACACCACGCCAGGTTCCCTCATAACACCATCTGAGGGAACTACTACACCATGTGAGTTCCTCCTAACACCATCTGCGTGGGAGTTACTACACTACGAGTTTGCTGTTCAACACCTACATAAATCTGTATGTTCACTGTATGTTCCTTTACCTTCCTCTAATGAAGGCTTTTGTTACACCAACAATGTATGTAATAATTCATTTATGTCCAATGTATATTTTCAGCAGTCGGGCTGCATACTTTTTTTTCAATAAACCGTTAATTATTATTATTATTATTATTATTATTATTAACCCTCACCCTACAACCCTCACCCTACAACCCTCACTCATCAACCCTCACTCATCAACCCACACTCTACAACACTCACCCTACAACCCTCACCCTACAACCCTCACTCATAAACTCTCACCCTACAACCCTCACTCATGAACCCTCACTCATCAACCCTCCCTCTACAACCCTCACTCTACAACCCTCACTCACCAGCCCTCACTCTACAACCCTCACTCATCAACCCTCACTCTACAACCCTCACCCTACAACCCTCACTCATCAACCCTCACTCATCAACCCTCACTCTAAAACCGTCACCCTACTACCCTCACTCAACATCCCTCACTCTACAACCCTCACTCACCATCCCTCACTCTACAACCCTCCCCCTACAACCCTCACTCTACAACCCTCACTCATCATCTCTCACTCTACAACCCTCCCCCCTCATCCCTCACTCTACAACCCTCACTCATCAACCATGAATCTATAACCCTCACTTATCATCCCTCACTTTACAACCCTCACTCATCATCCCTCACTCTGCAACCCTCACTCATCAAACCTCACCCTACAACCCTCACTCTACAACCCTCACTCACCATCCCTCACTCTATAACCCTCACTCATCAACCCTCACTCTACAACCCTCACTCATCATCCCTCACTCTGCATCCTTCACTCATCATCCCTCACTCATCAACCCTCACTCTGCAACCCTCACTCATCAGCCATCACTCTGCATCCTTCACTCATCATCCCTCACTCTACACCCCTCACTCATCAGCCCTCACTCTACAACCCTCACTCATCATCCCTCACTCTGCATCCTTCCCTCATCATCCCTCACTCATCAACCCTCACTCTGCAACCCTCACTCATCAACCCTCACTCTACAACCCTCACTCACCATCCCTCACTCTATAACCTTCACTCATCAACCCTCACTCTACAACCCTCACTCAACAACCCTCACTCTACAACCCTCACTCTACAACCCTCACTCTACAACCCTCACTCATCAACCCTCACATTACAACCCTCACTCATCAACTCTCACTTATTTACCCTCACTCTACAACCCTCACTCTACAACCCTCACTCTACAACCCTCACTGATCATCCCTCACTCTACAACCCTCACTCATCAACCCTCACTCTACAACCCTCACTCTTCGTCCCTCACTCTACAACCCTCACCCTACAACCCTCACTCTACAACCCTCACTCACCATCCCTCACGCTACAACCCTCACTCGACAACCCTCACTCTACAACCCTCACTCATCATCCCTCACTCTACAACCCTCACTCATCATCCCTCACCCTACAACCCTCACTCTACAACCCTCACTCACCATCCCTCACTCTATAACCTTCACTCATCAACCCTCACTCTACAACCCTCACTCATCAACCCTCACTCTACAACCCTCACTCTACAACCCTCACTCTACAACCCTCACTCATCAACCCTCACCGTACAACCCTCACTCATCAACTCTCACTTATTAACCCTCACTCTACAACCCTCACCCTACAACCCTCACTCTACAATCCTCACTGATCATCCCTCACTCTACAACCCTCACTCATCAACCCTCACTCACCAACCCACACTCTACAACACTCACCCTACAACCCTCTCCCTACAACCCTCACTCATCAACCCTCACCCTACAACCCTCACTCATCAACCCTCACTCATCAACCCTCCCTCTACAACCCTCACTCTACAGCCCTCACTCACCATCCCTCACATTGCAACCCTCATTCATCAACCCTCACTCTACAACCCTCACCCTACAACCCTCACTCATCAACCCTCACTCATCAACCCTCACTCTTAAACCGTCACCCTACTACCCTCACTCATCACCCCTCACTCTACAACCCTCACTCACCATCCCTCACTCTACAACCCTCACTCATCAACCCTCACTCCACAACCCTCACTCATCATCTCTCACTCTACAACCCTCACTCATCATCCCTCACTCTACAACCCTCACTCATCAACCTTCAATCTACAACCCTCACTCATCATCCCTCACTTTACAACCCACACTCATCATCCCTCACTCTGCAACCCTCACTCATCGACCCTCACCCTACAACCCTCACTCTACAACCCTAACTCATCATCCCTCACTCTACAACCCTCACTCATCAAACCTTAATCTACAACCCCTCACTCATCATCCCTCACTCTGCATCCTTCACTCATCATCCCTCACTCATCAACCCTCACTCTGCAACCCTCACTCATCAGCCATCACTCTACAACCCTCACTCATCATCCCTCACTCTACACCCCTCACTCATCAGCCCTAACTCTACAACCCTCACTCATCATCCCTCACTCTGCAACCCTCACTCATCATCCCTCACTCTACAACCCTGACACATCATCCCTTACTCTACAACCTTCACTCATCAGCTCTCACTCTACAACCCTTACTCATCAACCCTCACTCTACAACCCTCACTCACCATCCGTCACTCTACAACCCTCACTCATCAACCCTCATTCTACATCCCTCACTCTACAACCCTCACTCATCATCCCTTACTCTACAACTCTCACTCATCAGCCCTCACTCTACAACCCTCACTGTACAACCCTCACCCATCATCCCTAACTCTACAACCATCACTCTACAACTGACACTCATCAACCCTCACTCTACAACCCTCACTTATCATCCCTCACTTTGCATCCCTCACTCATCATCCCTCACTCTACAACCCTCACTCATCATCCCAAACTCTGCAACCCTCAATCATCAACCCTCCCTCTACATCCTTGACCACCGAAGGGTCTCGACGTACCTGGCGCTCCTCTCGGAGCAGCCAGGTCAACTGTTAAGTTGGCCCATACCAACCCCCTCCCCTGATCCCTCCTCCCCACCGAGTACGAGTACGTTGTCTCTAGTTAAGAGGTGAAAGAAGATTATTAGGGGTTGAGGAAAAAGTGGTGAAACTTAAATACAGCAGGAGTAGAAAGAATCTGGGCTCAACCAGATCGCTTCATCTTTCTTATTGGTGTTTTATCTTTGTTCTGCTCCCTTGGGTCGTCAGACCTTTGTATTAATATTGGTTTATTTATATAATGCTGCTTATTATTATTATTTTTATTATTGTTAGAGTTAGTGAGCTCGCCCAGGTCCTTGTGTAACTGGGAGGGTAGTCACATTTTTTTTTTTTTTTTTTTTTTTTTTTTTTTTTTTTTTTTGAGGTGTTAGTTAAGTGTTAGTTGTGTTAGTCTAAAGGTACACTGTATGGAGAGGCCTGCCAGGTTCTTAGTGGAGCTGGTAGGTCACTCTCATCTTTATTCCTCTATTAATGTTTTATGTGTAAATGTGTATATTGGGGCAGGAGGTGGTTCAATTACTTCTTCCTGGCTAATGTAGCTGGGAGGGTAATCACATTATTATTATTATAATTTTTTTTTTTTTTTTTTTTCGGAGTTAGTGAGCCCGCCCAGGTCCTTGTGTAGCTGGGAGAGTAATCACATTTTTTTTTTTTTTTTTTTTTTTTTTTTTTTACTAAGATGTTAGTTCAATGTTAAATGTTAATTATTAAATATTAGTTATGTTAATCTAAAGGTACACTGTATGGAGAGGCCTGCCAGGTTCTTAATGGAGCTGGTAGGTCACTCTCCTCTTTTATTCTCTCTATTAAGGTTTTATATGTATATTGGGGCAGGAGTTGGTTCAAGTACTTTCTTCCTGGCTGATTTAAACCAACTGTGTTCTTGGAATTCTTCGTTGTCTATATTATTTATCCAGTTTTGATATGTTTCTGTGTTAAGTTCAGTCACTTTTTTCCAAATATTTACAGCTTTGTTGTGTATATCTACATTGATTGCTAAGAGATTTGCTCTCTTATGTAGCTGTTCATTACTGATGTGGTCTGTATATTTTATGTTATATATAAATCTAAGGGCTATATTTTGTACTGTTTGTAACCTTTTAATGCTCGTTTTGCTAAGGGTGTTCAATGGGATGGGTGGGTAGTCCATAATTGATTTGACAAGGGCAATATATATCTTTCTCTTGTTATTAATGCTAAGGTTCTTAAAGCGTTTTATTTTTGATAATCTTATTCTTGCCTGTCGTTCTTTATCTTTTAAGTATGTTATATATCCTCTTTTTGTTAGTTTTAGTCCAAGCATCCTGCCTTCAGTGTCGTATGGGTATAGTTCCTGGTCGACTATTACTGGACTTGTTTTATTCTTGGCTATTGGTATTATCTTGAATTTGTTCATATTTGTCCTGATTTTCCATTTTTTCTCAAAATCATTTATGTTTTTTATCGCTCTTACCGTGTAAAGTGCCATAAATTGGGTTGATTTCCCTGGGTATGATACTATTTGAGTAATATCATCAGCAAACATTACATATTCGCTAAAGGGGGTAGGTTGAGGTGTGTCTGAAGTATAAATTGTATATAGTGTTGGAGAAAGGCATCCTCCTTGAGGTACTCCACTCTCAAGATTAAACATAGTTCCCAAAAAGTTTCCAATTTGAATTTGTGCTCTCCTACCATCTAAATAGTTACACAATATTCTTAGCAAGTATTCATTAAGGCCTAAGACCAAACCTCACTCATATAATACCATCTGTGAGGGAATTACTACACCACATGTCCCTCATAACACCATATGTGAGGGAATTACTACACCACGTCAAGTCCCTCATCACACCATCTGTGAGGGAATTACTACACCATGTGAGGTTCCTCATAACACCATCTGTGAGGGAATTACTACACCACGTCAGGCCCCTCATAACACCATATGTGAGGGAATTACTACACCACGTGATGCCCCTCAAAACACCATCTGTGAGGGAGTTACTACACCACGTGAGGCCCCTCATAACACCATCTGTGAGGTAATTACTACGCCACGTGAGGTCCCTCATAACACCATCTGGGAGGGAGTTACTACACTACAAGTTTGCTGTTCAACACCTTCATTTATCTGTATGTTCACTGAATGTTCCTTTACCTTTCTCTAATGAAGGATTTTGTTAAACCACCAATGTATGTAATAAGTCATTTGTGTCCAATGTATATTTTCAGCCTTCGGGCTGCATAATTTGTTTTCAATAAACCGTTAATTATTATTATTTTTATTATTATTATTATTAACCCTGACCATACAACCCTCACCCTACAACCCTCACTCATCAACCCTCACTCATAAACCCACACTCTACAACACTCACCCAACAACCCTCACCCTACAACCCTCACTCTACAACCCTCACTGACCATCCCTCACTCTACAATCCTAACTCATCAACCCTCACTCTACAACCCTCACCCTACAACCTTCACTCATCAACCCTCGCTCATCAACCCTCACTCTACAACCCTCACCCTACTACCCTCACTCATCATCCCTCACTCTGCAACCCTCACTCATCATCCCTCACTTTACAACCCTCACTCACCATCCCTCACTCTACAACCCTCACTCATCGACCCTCACCCTACAACCCTCACCATACAACCCTCACTCATCAACCCTCACTCATCAACCCTCACTCTAAAACCCGTCACCCTACTACCCTCACTCATCACCCCTCACTCTACAACCCTCACTCACCATCCCTCACTCTACAGCCTCACCCTACAACCCTCACTCTACAACCCTCACTCACCATCCCTCACGCTACAACCCTCACTCATCAACCCTCACTCTACAACCCTCACTCATCATCTCTCACTCTATAACCCTCACTCATCATCCCTCACTCTGCAAGCCTCACTCATCATCCCTCATTCTGGAACCCTCACTCATCATTCCTCACTCTGCAGCCCTCACTCGTCATCCCTCACTATACAACCCTCACTCAACAACCCTCACTCATCATCCCTCGCACTACAACCCTCACTCATCATTCCTCACTCTACAACCCTCACTCATCATCCCTCACTCTATAACCCTCACTCATCAACCCTCACTCTGCATCCCTCACTCATCATCCCTCACTCTACAACCCTCACTCATCAACCCTCACTCTACAACCCTCACTCATCATCCCTCACTCTACAACCCTCACTCATCAACCCTCACTCTACAACCCTCACTCATCATCCCTCACTTTGCATCCCTCACTCATCATCCCTCACTCTGCAACCCTCACTCATCAACCCTCACTCTGGAACCCTCACTCATCATCCCTCACTCTGCAACCCTCACTCATCATCCCTCACTCTGCAACCCTCAATCATCAACCCTCACTCTACATCCTTGACCACCGAAGGGTCAAGACGTACCTGGCGCTCCTCTCGGAGCAGCCAGGTCAACTGTTAAGTTGGCCCATTCCAACCCCATCCCCTGATCCCTCCTCCCCACCGGAATATCAACAAGTTCTCGCCAGAAGTTACAATTTCATTAAGGAAAGGAACGGAACCAGTGTTAAACAGAGGTGAACAGTGGTGAACAGTGCCTAAGTCAGTGAGAACAACTCAACAGTAACAGTCGTACCCAAGTTAACCTTCACACATTGAGGTCCCAGGTACCCAGTGATAACGGCCCGTGAGACCCAACAACAACCAGCGATGTGTTAATCCGTCTACGATAGGAAGGCCTAAGACCAAACCTCACTCATTTAACACCATATGTGAGGGAATTACTACACCACGTCAAGTCCCTCATCACACCATCTGTGAGGGAATTACTACACCATGTGAGGTCCCTCATAACACCATCTGTGAGGGAATTACTACACCACGTCATGCCTCTCATAACACCATATGTGAGGGAATTACTACACCACGTGAAGCCCCTCATAACACCATCTGTGAGGGAGTTACTACACCGCGTGAGGCCCCTCATAACACCATCTGTGAGGTAATTACAACACCACGTGAGGTCCCTCAAAACACCATCTCAGGAAACTACTACACCACCTGAGTTCCTCCTAACACCATCTGGGAGGGAGTTCCTACACTACGAGTTTGCTGTTCAACACCTACATTAATCTGTATGTTCACTGTTTGTTCCTTTACCTTTCTCTAATGAAGGATTTTGTTAAACCACCAATGTATGTAATAAGTCATTTATGTCCAATGTATATTTTCAGCCTTCGGGCTGCATAATTTGTTTTCAATAAACCGTTAATTATTATTATTACTATTATTATTATTATTATTATTAACCCTGACCCTACAACCCTCACCCTACAACCCTCACTCATCAACCCTCACTCATCAGCCCACACTCTACAACACTCATCCTACAACCCTCACCCTACAAACCTCACTCATCAACCCTCACCCTACAACCCTCACTCATCAACCCTCACTCATCAAACCTCCCTCTACAACACCTCACCCTACAACCCTCACCCTACAACCCTCACTCTACAACTCTCACTGACCATTCCTCACCCTACAACCCTCACTCATCAACCCTCACTCTACAACCCTCACCCTACAACCCTCACTCATCAACCCTCACTCATCAACCCTCACTCTACAACCCTCACCCTACTACCCTCACTCGTCATCCCTCACTCTGCAACCCTCACTCATCATCCCTCACTTTACAACCGTCACTCCTCATTCCTCACTCATCAACCCTCACTCTACAACCCTTACTCATCATCCCTCACTCTACAACGCTCACTCATCAACCCTCACTCTACAACCCTCAATCATCAGTCCCCACTCTACAACCCTCACTCATCAACCCTCACCCTACAACCCTCACTAATCAACCCTCACTCATCAACCCTCACTCTACAACCCTCACCTTACAACCCTCACTCTACAACCCTCACTCACCATTCCTCCCTCTACAACCCTCACTCATCAACCCTCCCTCTACAACCCTCACTCATCATCCCTCACTCTACAACCCTCACTCATTATCCCTCACTCTACAACCCTCACTCATCATCCCTCACTCTGCAAGCCTCACTCATCATGCCCTCACTCTGCAACCCTCACTCATCATTCCTCACTCTACAGCCCTCACTCATCATCCCTCACTCTGCAACCCTCACACACCATCCCTTACTTTACAACCCTCACTCATCATCCCCCACTCTGCAACCCTCACTCATCAACCTTCACCCTGGAACCCTCACTCTACAACCCTCACTCATCATCCCTCACTCATCATCCCTCACTCATCAACCCTCACTCTACAACCCTCACTCATCATCCCTCACTCTACAACCCTCACTCATCAACCCTCACTCTACAGCCCTCACTCATCAACCCTCACTCTACAACCCTCACTCATCAACCCTCACTCTACAACCCTCACCCTACAACCCTCACTCTGCAACCCTCACTCACCATCCCTCACTTTACAACCCTCACTCTACAACCCTCACTCATCATCCCTCACTCTACAACCCTCACTCATCATCCCTCACTCTACAACCCTCACTCACCATACCTCACTCTGTAACCCTCAATCATCATCCCTCACTTTACAACCCTCATTCATCATCCCTCACTCTGCAACCCTCACTCATCAACCCTCACCCTACAGCCCTCACTCTACAACCTTCACTCACCATCCCTCACTCTACAACCCTCACTCATCAACCCTCACTCTATAACCCTCACTCATCATCCCTCACTCTACAACCATCACTCATCAACCTTCACTCTACAACCCTCAATCATCATCCCTCACTCTGCCTCCCTCACTCATCATCCCTCACTCTGCTACCCTCACTCATCAACCCTTACTCTGCAACCCTCACTCATCATCCCTCACTCTATAACCCTCACTCCTCATCCCTCACTCTGCAACCCTAACTCATCAACCCTCACTCTGCAACCCTCACTCATCATTCCTCACTCGACAACCCTCACCATACAACCCTCACCCTACAACCCTCACTCATCAACCTTCACTCATCAACCCTCACTCTATAACCCTTACCCTACAACCCTCACCCTACAACCCTCACTCATCAACCTTTACTCATCAACCCTCACTCATCAACCCTCACCCTACAACCCTCACTCATCAACCATCACTCTGCAACCCTCACTCATCATCCCTCACTCTACAACCCTCACACTACAACCCTCACCCTACAACCCTCACTCATCAACCCTCACTCATCAACCCTCACTCTACAACCCTCACTCATCAACCCTCACTCATCAACCCTCACTCTACAACCCTCACCCTACAACCCTCACCCTACAACCCTCACTCATCAACCCTCACTCTACACTCCTCACTACAGACCCCATCACAGTCCTCCCCATACAGCCCTCATAATGACCCTCACCATGGCCCTCCCTCTACAGCTCCCACTCTATCAGCTATAATTGAACAGTCCTCTCTCTATAGCCCTCACTCTACAGCTACCGTATAGCTCTACAGTCCTCCCTCTACAGCCCCCACTCTACAGCTATAACTCTATAGTCCTCATAATGACCCTCACCACGGTCCTCCCTCTACAGCCCTCACTCTACAGCTATTCTACAGTCCTCCCTCTACAGCCCTCACTATACAGCTATAGCTCGACAGTCCTCCCTCTACAGTCATCATAATGACCCTTACCACGGTGCTCCATCTACAGCCCTCATAGCGACCATCTCTACAACCCAAACATATGGTGTGTGTGTAAGCTTTACGGACGCCTCATTTATTAACATGAGTGACGTTTTAATTTGTATTGACGATAAATTAGTTCTTCTTTGATTTTAGTATTTTTATTTGATGAAGTTCAGTGAAACATACACCAAGAGAAGCTTACTGAGATATTTATTTATATGAGGTAAGGCTATAATAGTTCAGGAGGTGAAGATTACAGATATGTTAATGAATAGGATAGGTTGGTACAGTTGGCTTCGGCCCTGCGTTTTACCACTTAGCGTTGCCAATCCTCTCTCTCCCTGAGGATTGGGAGGAATGTGTCAGGATAGGTGTCTCTCTGTGGGAGGGAGACGGAGTACTGGGGGTAACAAGAGAAAGTGGACAGTATATTAGTTGAGAGAGATTGCAATTCAGAGCAACACTTTGAAAGTACCGATGGGGTTTTCTCAGCTGACTGTAATTGTCTATGTTAGCTATATAAAATTACTAAAGTTATAATAGGATAAGAGGGGGGGGGGAATCATGTACGAGGTAAGGTGTTCTTTTGTAAAAGCGAGCGTTATGTAGGTCAGTGTGTGAGACAGCCTGTTGTACAGGTCAGTGTATGGTAGGCTGCTGTACAGGTCCGTGTGTGGCAGACTGTTGTACAGGTCAGAGTATGGCGGACTGTTGTACAGGTCAGTGTGTGACACTTTTATATAGGTCAGGGTGTGGAAGACTGCTGTGCAAGTCAGTGTGTCGCAGACTGTTGTGAAGTCAATGCGTGGCAAGCTGTTGTGTAGGGCAGTGTATGGCACTATTATGTAGCTTAGTGTGTGTGGCAGACTGTTTTGCAAGTCACTGTGTAGCAGGCTGCTGTGCAAGTCAGTATGTGGCACTATTATGTAAGTCAGTGTGTGGCAGACTGTTGTGCAGGTCAATGTGTGGCAGGTTGTTGTGCAGATCAATGAGCGGCAGGCTGCTGTGCAGGTCAGTAAGTGGCAGGCTGTTGTGGAGGTCTGAGTGTGGCAGACTGTTGTGCAGGTCAATGTGTGGCAGGCTGTTGTGCAGGTCAACGAGCGGCAGACTGTTGTGCAGGTCAATGTGTGGCAGGCTGATGTGGAAGTCTGAGTGTGGCAGGCTTTTGTGTAGGTCAGTGTGTGGCAAATTGTTGTGTTGGTCAGTGAGTGGCAGGCTGTTGTATAGGTCAGTGTGTGGCAGGCTGTTGTGCAGGTCAATGTGTGGCAGGCTGATGTAAAAGGTCTGAATGTGGCAGGCTTTTGTGTAGGTCAGTATGTGGCAGGCTGATGTGGAAGTCTGAGTGTGGCAGGCTTTTGTGTAGGTCAGTGTGTGGCAAACTGTTGTGTTGGTCAGTGAGTGGCAGGCTGTTGTGTAGGTCAGTGTGTGGCAGACTGTTGTGCAGGTCAATGAGCGGCAGGCTGCTGTGCAGGTCTGTGATTGGCAAACTGTTGTGTAGGTCAGTGTGTGGCAGGCTGTTGTGTAGGTCAGTGTGTGGCAGACTGTTGTGTAGGTCAGTGTGTGGCAGACTGTTG